>VWPW01021870.1:138042-219139 GCA_013389825.1 Crypturellus undulatus | reverse complement strand
CGTGCCGTGCCGTGCCGTGCCGTGCCGGGCCGCCATGGAGGTGTGCGAGAGCGGCGAGCAACCGCCGCTGCTGCACTGGGACCGCAAGCTGAGCGAGCTGTGCGAGCCCGCCGACCCCGAGGCGCTGCTGGGCCACACGGTGAGGAGCCGCGGGCGAGAGGGGCGTCGCCTCCGCTGCCCACGGAGCGGCCCCGGACACGAGCGGGCGGGTGCGGGGCCTCGCGGCGGCGGCGCCCTCCCCGCCGGCACGTGCTGCGCTGTGGCTTGGGCGCGCCGAGCCCGTGTTCGGGGCTGCCAGCGACGCCGCGGCCGCCCGAGCCGAGGCCTCGATGTGTCCCACAAGGTGCCCCTCGTTCCGTGTCCCTTGCTGCTCCTCCGAGGGTGCCAGTTGAGGTGACCGTGTCTTCTTGGTTGTGACCGGCTGCTCTGGCACCGTCCGGGTCCGTGGTGCCCCCAGTGCGGGAAGGAAGTGATGAACCGTCCCACTCTGCTTTGGCACTCACAGGGCCATGGCGAGCCCAGGGCCCCCTCTGTTGCCCCTGCATCCAGCCGGGCCATTGCCACCACGCTGGTGCTCAGGAGAAGCATCGTGTAGAGGTGCTACGGGAAGGGGATCTCTTAAAAGCGTTCCTCACTGCTTGTTTGAAGGCCACTGCCTAAAGTTTGGAATGTTGGCCGGAATCTGCATGTTTTCGCTTGTGCAACAGGTAACGCTCCAAAGAAGCGCGTCTTTGTATCCCTGCTGCGTGGCTGCTCCGTTAATCCGGACAGTCCCTACGAGCACAGTAGTTTCCTGCTGCGTAGGCGCGGGCTCCAGCTGCCCGTGAGCAGGAACAGCGCGGGCAGAGGTGCCGCTGCGTCCCCAGCTCGCGTGTGACGCCGCACAGCGCCGTGTGCCGCACGCTCGCCTGCCGGCCCACGGTAGCACAGGAGCACGCCTGGGGAAGGGTGCACAGTGGATGCCGGCTCTGTCCCTGGCTCTCTGGTGTCTTCCCCATGCGCGGTGGCTGATCTGGGAATGTGTCAGTCACAAGTTCCCAAGTCGGTAGCAGCGGAAAGCGAGTCTGCTGCCACCGTCTGTCTTTAAACGTTGTTTAGCTCCTCTGTCTTTGGAAGGTCTTGTGCTTTCTTGCGCAACACGTATCTTCTGGCAGATCTGGGGGAAAGTAGTTTTTTTTTTTTTTTTCCTATTTTTTAAATAAGCCAGTAGAAACTCTTTGTAAGTTGACAGTCCTTGCTTCACACATCTGTTTTGCTGGGGTGTGTGTGTGTTTTGCTGACTGTTTTGGGGTTGATGTTTTTAGGTTAATCAGATTAAAAGGAAGATTGTGAATGAGATAAAAGACCTTTGTGAGCACACTTGCTCTTCGATTTCACAGTTGTGCAGGGATATTTCCTCTACCTTTGTGCAAATTCTTGCAGTTATAAGAATAGAGTGCCACTCAATTTTTATCTTTCTGCTTAGTCTTCTTGCACTCTCTTAATTAGCGCCCTGAAGGAGGTCTTGCTCTCGGGTTAGAACTTGCAGCTGATCTGAAACGTGAACGTCTGCTCTCCATCTCCTTTCAAGGAGGCCATCTCTTGGTATTAAATGTAGCCTGAGAGACAGAACATTATGTCTGTCCTGTGAATGGGAATGTGGTGCTTCTCTGTTTGCTGTGTTCAAGTTTGTTAGGATTTTCATGCTTTGGAAGCTGTAGCAATGTGTGTTTTGCAAGAGGGAGCACATAGCTGCGCCTGCAAGACCTTGGCATATATCCTGCCTTACTGGGAGGAATGAATTCTACCTGGACAGTGATTTTCAGGAGCTCATAAAGAGGCGGCTTCTTTAGGGACTATCTTAAAATGAATTAAAGAGCATGAAATCAAATTATCTTTTGCTGTTGAAAGAATTTGAGTGAAGTCATTAATAACTAAAAAAAATAAATAAAAGCAGCTAAGTGCCATGAGTAAAGTAGGTGTGGTGGGGTGCTGGGATCTTTTAAAAAAAAAAGTTTTTCTGTAATGAGCTCTCATGAGGGAAAATAAATGTTTCTGCTTGTTATACGTTATTTCTTTGGCAAAGTGCATCCTGCTGCAGAGGAAAATTGTGAATGCAAACTTTATTCAAGAGTTCACAAACTCTGGATGAAATATCTGTTATTTTCCTGCTTTATGCTCTGGATCACAGAAGCCTGGCTTGGCACAGCAGCTGCTGCTACACGTGAAATTTTTTGCATGGTGTTTCTGAGAGAACCTAGATGATACGCTGACTTTCTTGTGCTCTCTTTGCCTGTGCCTGTGGCCCATGCTGTCCCATTCACAGACAGGGACACGTGCCCTGTGGCATCTTCCGATCTCTGCATGCTCTTGAGGCAGCCTGGAGCTGCAGCTGAGGTGGTGCAACCTTGGTTGGCGTCGCTCACATGGGAGTTATCCTAACGGATGGACTATCGCCACAGTGCAGGGCATCTGCAAAGCTTGTTCCTTTGGCCAAGTGAAACTAGTGGCCCAGCGTAAGAATTGGTCCTGTGTTCTTCACACAGCTGCATGTGCAAGTTTACATTCAGGAAACTTCTGAGAAGGCTTAAGAAACATGTTTGGAGGAGCCGCACTGTCCTGGAGTGTGTGCCAGGCCGGCACGGGGGAGGCGGGGAAGGAAGAAAACTGAGAGGAGGCCTCAGAAGCAGGAAGAAGGATATTTCCCTGTGAAGTCAGACCTGCGTGTGCAGACGCACAAAGGGGAGAAATCTCTGCCAACTGCCTTTTGTGTATTTTAAGTTAAATTTTAACCTTTTAGCTCTCACAAAAGCTGCTCACGGGGTCTGCTTGATAGTCTGAAGCTGGCAGACAAGTATGAAAGTATGCACATATTTAAAAACTCAACCTACTTTTGAAACTATTTCAGCCTTAATTACCAGGGCCAAATCCAGCCTCACGGGGATTTATGTTTCTCTTTAACAGCTGGTGACTTCAGCAGTGCGAGTCGCAGTTTCCCTGCTTGGCTCTAGGTGCTGGTGATCTCATCGGCTGTGCTGGGAGAAACACGGGGCCTGGAGGAGCTCAGCTGGGCCTTGGCAGCAGCCGCCCTTCAGGTGGCTTGTTAGTGGCCGCCTGTTTTGGAGACCTGCATGCCTAACAGCTATTTTTTTTTCCAGAGCAATTTAGTTTAGCAGCTGAGAAGAGGCTGAAAGCCTTCCCAAGCATGTTTTTAAAACATGCGTGATGCGTCTGCAGGTGATGTGTCTGGTAATGCTGTGTCCTAGCGTTCTGGAAGGTGTTAGTGAGTGTTTTTCTGGCAGTCCAACGGAAAGGAGGTGCAAAACCTACCGTTCCCCAAAGACAGCAGAGGTAGGTTGGGTCACAAGTTCTCGCTCCCTTGTTAGTGCTGTTCCTCCTCATGAAACGCGGGGGAAAGTAGTTTTGAGAGCTCTGCTCGTGCTGGTGGTGCTCTGCCGGAGCTGGTCTGTGGCTGTACACATCCCAGCTGGGCTGCCATCCTCGCTGGTGCCACATCTCATGCAGATGAACAAGTCTGTTGACACCGGTGCTGCGAAATGCCAACTACCTGCCCTGCTGCTAGGTGGCAGTTGAAAGGCAGTTCCAATTGTTTGCTTTCATCTATTAACTATTGGTGGCTGCTGCTTCTAGATGACAGCAAAATGCAGATGAAGGTGTGGCTGGGATCTTGGTGTTGCAGATGTAGAACTTCACCTGCCCTGCAGCTTTGTGAGGGCAGCAGCTGCCTTAAAATTTAGCCTGGAATTTTGTGATGTGGCAGCCTTATTTTCTCATGCTTTTTAGCAGTTAGGTGGAAGGCATTTCAGCTGCAAAGCAGCCCAAATTGCTCATCATTTTCAGGGCCTGGCTGCAGGACTTGCGGTTCTTGTCAAAAAATTGAAACACCTCAAATGTTTTGTGACTGGTCTGATTTCTAAAGGGTATTTGAACTAGACAACATGCTGTCATGTCACTGATGATACCATGAGACTATTGACGGTAGCGAACATGCACAGTATGAGCTGGTGAGCAGCAGCATCGGAAGTTTCAGCTTCTGAGCTACAATCTCCCTGCAAGAGCAAAACCAAAACAGTGCGTCCTTGAAGCCTAGAGTGCAGAACTGTGCTTGCCATCCGAGAAGAACTGGGAAACTTTGAGCCAGGCTCAGATAAAAGCTGCCCATTGCAGGCTTCTGAATCTCGCCAGGAGCCTGCAGTGACTCATTTCCTCTGTGCACAAACACTGATGGCTGCTGCTTGGTCTTCTGATGACTTCTGCAGGAGGAGCACATTTGAGCGAGTGCCTCGGCCTGCCTCTGTTTTTCAGAGTATGGCAATACTCCGTTGTAAGCAAATACACTGCATGATTTTACTCTGTGTATTTAATTAAAAGCTGCAGTTACCCCAGCGCATACAGACAGGGAGCTAGTTGTGTCTTAATTCGTGGTGGTTGTGTGTACATAGTGTAAAATGTAAAATCCAGTGCTAATGTAGTTTGCTTTCATTTTTTTGAAAGTATGGTTTAGCCTACTACCTGCCAGCAAGAAAGCTGAAGTCCACCATATATGTACTTCTCTGTGCACCTTGATATGGAGGACCAGCTAACTAACTTTAACTGAAGAGCTTGTAAAATTAACAATAACTTCAAGGATTTTTGCCTAAGTTCTCCGATAATAAAGGGAAAAGTATGGAACTGAAATTTATACAGCTATATGTAGACTTGTTGCAAAGCAGAAGTGTTAAATTTTGAGAATGAATTCCCATATTAAAAGCATCAGAGTTATAACTGATGAAGAGCACAACTATTTATATGCAGCACATGGTAGTGAAAGCCATTCCCTCCTTCCCTTCCTTTTGGCAAGGAACCTGCTGGGTACCTGTGATGGTTCTGAACTACTTGCAGTTTCTCTAAAAGCTGGGCTAGGTGCATGTGTGATACTTTGAAACTTTAGCCTTACCCTCATGCTTTCTGTCAGCTAAGTTTAGAAAAAGAAGAGTATTGGGTTGCTGGCTGGGTTTCACTTGGATTGGATAGAACTGTGTAGTGAAGTAAGGATGAGAGCTGGGAAAAGCGTTAGTATGTCCTGGGACTGGACTGACTTTGGAGCGTGGCAGATAAGAATCAGTCAATGTTTAATGTATACAAAAATACCTTTTTTTTTTTTTTTTTTTTCTTTCCCTCCCCCCATCCCTCCCGATGAAAGTCATCGTTCTGACCTGTCCTGCATGGATATTTTCTTACTTTGAAATGCCGGTTGTTGTTAAATGTGGGACAGACAGTGTGTGATAATTGGAGTGAAGGAATTTCATTCACGTTATTACCAGACGGGGTTTTCCTGTGTCTGGAGTTGTGCAACTTATCTGCAGGAATGGTGGGAATATTAGTGCTCTTTGCAGGTTGTTTTTTGCTCTTTGCATTTTTTTTCTTACCACTGTAAAATGCCCCTTCTTGTGGGCTCTTTCACATGTGGTGGTTAAATAAGTTTCCATTACACTGTGAAACAAAGACAATTTAGTTTCTTTTTATTGAAACATTCTTTTCTCACTTCTTCATAGGAGCATCTGTGCCTGTGGAGGAGGCCAACTATTTTGATGACTAGCTACAAATCCCAGCTGGGATAGTGCAGCTTAGTTTGATCTGTGTGTCCCTCTTGCCTCTTCAGGCACTGATCCCTGCTGCAGCAGTTAATCCAGTCTGTATTTCTCCTCTGCTGCGAGTCTGCCCACATGCTGCAGTTCCTTCTTCAGGAGCTGAAAACCTTCCCAAGACTGCAAGGAACCCCACTGGATCGGAGTCTTGCTATTCAACCACCCTCCTCGCCTGCTGAGTCTACTCATCCTCCGCAGAGTTTTGCAGTGTGTGTTGCTGTGGGCTCTTCTTGGTGGCCCTCAGCTAGTTGTGGCCTCTGAGGTACTTGGTCATTGCTTTGAAAGTGAAGAGCTTGTGTGCCTTGAAAGCAGCCCTTGTGCTCTGATCATGCGAGTTGACTTGGTGGCCTCACACTTGCCAGTAGCTACTGCATTTTTTGGTGCTCTATTCAAATTTGAGTTAACAGGCTTTGCTAACCTTTCAGGACTGCCCCCTCTCTCTGCATTCCCAAAAGCTACTTTCCAGTCATATTATGATGCTGGTTTTGGACATCTATCACACAGGTGGTATCTTGGAGGGCTTCTCTTACATTGGGAGGAGGATCATTTTGTAGATGAGTTTCAACAATTAGCGATAGCCATTTTTCTAAGGGTGAAAACTCAGTGCTATCTTCTGTGTGCCATGTTGGCTACCTCTGCTGAGCTCACAAGACTCTTTTTTAATACCTCTGACTCCCTTGTGCAGTTTTTCTTTTGGCATGATGTGGATTTGGAGTCAGTCTTCAGGGAGATCTCTTGCAGAACAGCTCTGCATCTGGTTTCCAGGGAATGCACATTCATTTCTATGTTACTCTGCATTTGTCTCTTCATGAGTCATGTATATGAGAAATCAGTGCTATCCAGATGCCCTTTGGCTGTTTTTATCTGGGTGCTAAGTCCTGGCAGTCTGTCTGTACCCGCAGGTAACTGTAGGCCCTGGTGCCAGCTGCCAGGGGCTTGTCCTGTTGAAAACTGACTTTCATGCAAGAAATTAGTTTTCAGCAAGATCAATTTCATGGTCCAGCTTTACTTTGTGGCAGCTAAAGTACTAATGCTAATGGGAGGAGGGTGGTGAGAGTATTTGGCTGGGGAAGGGGTGGTGGGATTGCATTTTGGGCGAAAGGAATGAGCAGTGGGAACAGTCTGGCTAGCTTTGGAGACATATACGTGTGTCTGTATATATATGTCTCTGTGTGTGTGTATATATATTTATATGCAATACCACTGGACTACTTTTGGATGTGTCACTGGAAAGAAGGGGACTTCCCGGGAAGAGGCTGTTGTGCAAAGATGAACAAAAGGGTTGCTTGAGGTGAGTGTGAGCACCTAGCAGAGAGCTGGGCAGCATGAGGGTTCGATGAAGCCTCGAGCACATCATCTGAAGCAGATCTGGTCGGTAGTTTCATCAGCCCTCCATGATGTTGACTTTTGGTGCCAGGTAGAGGGTGTCTGCAGCCCCAAACTTGGAGTCTGTGAGCTGGGTTATGATACCAGTATTAAATGTGTGCAGGAAGGAAGGAAGTGCTCTGTCACGTAAGGAATGCTTCCCCTTATGAGAGCAAGTTGGGAAGCAGAGAAGGCCCTGTGAGGACATAAGAAAAGGTTATTGGTTAAATGGACTGTATCTGAATTACTAGAGCTGTCTCCACAGCTGCCATGTGTCCAAGCACATGCCTTAACAGAGCCGGTGGCCTCTCTCTGCCTTCTTGGTGTCTTGGGAACTCATCCTTTTTTAACTTTTACCATCTGCCAGTAACCAGCTTTCAGTCTTCTGTCCGTGATCCTGTTTGGCTGTGGTGACAAGAAAACTCTAATGGAAAAATCTGACACCCACTTCATCTTTCTCCAGGCTGTGCTAAGCAAAAGGGCTCCTTTGCAGTAGCGCCAGGGCTGGTTTCATCCTTTCACACAATCTGCTTGTCGTAGTGGGTGAGAAACTGGGACCAGGCTTTTTCTGATAGCCTCTTGGGGAGCTTCAAGGAGTCCTCTAGCCCTGGGCGCTGCTGCCCTCCTTCCTGCCGTGAGCAGTGTCCCAGACTGAGATGCAGGAGGGCACAGAGGCTCTTTGCCATGTTGCTTCTCTGCCAAGTGAGCTCTTCCACTACAGCTTGGTGAGACAAACGCTGGCCGTGCTGGGACTCTCCGGAGCTCTCCTCTCCCAAGTCTGCCTGTTGGACTGAGCTGCCTGCTCCCTGGTGTGACACAGGCAGTGAGGGGAAGGATGCCTGCTTGCTTGGCATCAAAGTCCCTGAGAGTGCTGCTGCAGAGCTTGAAGTAAACAGGATATTAAGCTGTGACAAAATGCTTTCAAGCAAGTGATGACTTGGGAAGCAAAAAAACATTTACAAATGTCTGTAAACATCGTTTAATTTTTCTATTCCAAAGTTAAGAGTTTGTGATGTAAGGGTCTGCAGAAAAGGCCAATTCTTTACACCAGTGATCCTTCAGATGGATGAGAGAAAATGGATATAAATTGAAACAAGATATATTCAGACTGATTGTAATATAAACTTCCACCCTGAACAAGCACTGGAACAGGTTGCCCAGGGCAGTTGTGCTGTCTCCATCCAGTTTACAAGTTGACTGGGCAAAGCCCTTAGTGACCTGCTCAGCACTCACCCTCCTTTGGGCAGGATGTTGGACTGGAGACCCCCTGAGATCCCTTCCCAGCTGCACTGCTTATTCGGTGGTTGCAGAACATGCATAACTTCGAGGACCATCGTGATAAGACCTAGGTACTGTATTGCTAGGCAGTATTTGGATCCCCAAGTTCTTCAGTGTTCTCCAAAGTTCTTCAATAAATGACTACATAAAGTCCATGTTTTTGTTGATTTTTTTTAAAAAAATGTTTTTATTAGGTAACTTGTTGCTAATAAAAAATTGCACAGAAGCTACATTTTTGCCTGTTCTGCAGTTTGGAGTTGGATTTATTGAAAGGGAAGAAGAAAAACTGGACTAAGCTGCAGCCATCTTGAAGAAATGCTTCACGAAGTGCAGGGTTGTGTTCTGGACTTGTAGTTTGTTCAGTCATCTGTAATTTTGGTCAAGATTTCCCTGATAAAACTCCATGTGTCTTGGCCACTTGTTCTTCTGTCACCTGGTGTGACCAGGTGAGATCCCATTTGCTGCAGGACTGTCTATGTTATATGCCTGCTAATGCCTTTTGGAATAGACCTGGCTCTTATTTCTTTTCTACAGCTAACCCTGCAGTGACAAGTGTGGAAAGAGCCCTCCTGCTCTCCATGGGATCTTTGTAGAAAGAAAGCTAACAGAAACCAGCCTACCAGCCCTCTGACGCTGAGCAGACCTGTGCTGGGATCCCCGCAGTCCAGCAACTCTGCCATTTTGCATGCATCGGGGATAGTTTATGCCAAGGCTGCCTTTCTCCAAGTCTCCTCTAGGTTCTTCTGGTAGCTTCAGGAATCTGCTTGCCTTTAGCCTGGAATTTCTGTGGGTTATCTGAAAATGTATGTTTTTATTCCTGGTGCTTCTTGTACCCAAAGAAGAGATTTCTCTGCACTCCAAGTATGTGCAGAGACAGAACTTAGGAGCAAAAGCACAGTAAGCAGTTGATCTGCTCCCACTGCTCTTCTCTCATCAGAAGCAGGGATGTGAGCATTACCCTTGGGGAAGGCTCCTGATAGTGAGGACAAGATGGGCTCTTCAGGGGTGGCTGAGACTTCGATGGGGCCCACCTTGGTGAAGGATGAAGATGGGGGAAATTATGACCTCTAAATTGTGTGTTTTCATACTTTGTAACATGAGGCAGTTGCTGGCTGTCTGCAAAACATCTGGTCTCCTCATCCCGGCTGTAGCTGGTCTAGTCATCAGCCCCGATCCTACCTCTTGCTGCAGTTCCTCCATGCCACAGCTCCTACCCCCAACCCTCCTCTCCCTCCACTCCTCCTCTTTGCTGCAGCCTCCTGGCAAGGCAGCCATGGCATGTTCTTAATGTGTGGGATTTCAGAGTACAAGTTACTCCATTTCTGGTTGTTAGAAATCTTTGCAAAGTTGCAGGAGAAAGATGGATTTAAATTGTGTGTTTTTTTTTTTTTTTTTTCCCTGTCAAGTACAAATATGTCCTTAAGATGAAAAGCAATAAAGTACTGTCAGTGTGATTCTGAAAACCTTGTAGTAAATGTCTTCCAAACTTCTTGCTGCAGTTAAAGGTATTTCATGTCTTTTAGCTTTAACCAAAATGATCTGGGAGAGGCATGGACAAAACCCTCTCAATATGCTGCTTGGAACAGCCTTCTGGCAAGATTAATTGGGGGCAAAAAGCCCCACCTGGCTTTAAGATGGAGTTTTGGGGCTTAAGAAAGGCACTCTGAGCTGTAGCAGTGGGGACCGGGCTGCCAGTGATCTCTGGAGTCATTGGTTTCTGTGTTTGAAACCTTGCAGGTATTTGAAGGGAGGGATGAAAAAAAAAAAAAAAAAAAGGAGGTTAGAAGTACATGCTAGAAATGGGAATCTGGAGCAACCTGCCATGCTGAAGGCCAAGGGGAGAGACAACTGGAAGAGTTGTTCAGCACAGAAAGTTGCAGACTCTGTACAGCAAAGGAGCTGGGGTTATGCTTGGGAACGGAAAGCACAGTTTGGGCAGATGTGTGGATAGCTGCAGTTCGTCTGTGGGCTTTTTAGTTTATGACGTGAATATCCAAAAGAGAAAGGCTGATTTGGGGGAATTTGAAGAATAAGGGCAAAAATAAGGGGTTAGAGTAGCTGGTGTACAAGGAAGGATTAAAGCATTTATGTGTTGCTTTGGCAGGTGTTTAGAAAAGGATGTGGAAGTGATAGGAGCAGAACAGTTTAAGCTCAGATTAGTATTTTTGAGGATTCTTTCTCTGTTTCGTATGGAGTATATAATGTGATTTTTCAGTATCGGTACCAGAATAGAGGGCCTGCAAAAAAGATGGTTTCAGCTGTATTTTTTTTATAACAAGAAAAAAGATAAAGAATACCATTGTACACTCAACAAGATCCCTTCAGAGCACTGAGTGAGGAATAACATTGTCATTGTTCAGAAAGAGATTTAAGAATCTTGAGTTCTCCATAGCCTTCTTTTTTTTTTTTTGATTGTTAATTCCTCAAAAAATATTCCTCCTCTACCATAGGGTGAAAAAATAAGTAGTGATCAGTGTGGTAAAACAGTGATCAGGTGGTAAAAGAAAGAGGAGCTGATAATGCCCAGGTAAGAGGATCTAAGGGTCCAGGGCACTGTTAACAACAGTAAGGACAGCAAGAGGGCTATAGTGTGACAGTTCTTGAATGCTCTGCTGTGATTACAGATTACCACCGTCCGTAATTTGATTGCAAAACTTCCCAAAACCGGTTAAGTCTGGATAACTGGGAATGCCAACTGGGAATTGGGCAAAAAATCCCAGAGCAGCTGACTTGTTGATATTGATTTATTCATTTACTTATTTTTGTAGGTCATGGCATGGTGAGAAAAAAACAGCACATTATGTTGATTGAGAAAAGGCTAGAAAATGTGGTGCCAATTGCATGGAAAAATTACAGAGAAGGATTTGTGGGGTTCAGTCTATGGTTAAAGAGGAAGGATAAAGAGGATGTGATTTCATCCTGATCAGGATTTTATGGGAAACAGATATAGACAAACAAACCTGATTTCATTTTTTGATGTGACAAATTTGAAAGTAGCTGGAGCGTCTTTGCAAGGTGTTTGGTTTATATTTCACTGTACTGGTTGAAAATCGTATGGAGTGTGAACTGTATGCAACGACAGTTATAGCTGTGTAGTGACATAATGCCTGTACTGACAGTTATTTAATTATATCTAGTTATCTAATACTTGTGTGAATAAACGTAGTGGGAAGAATCAGTGGCTGGAGTTTCGGGACATGCTTTAGCAGGCCTGGTGGTGATGGGTTTACAGTTGGACTTGAAGATCTTGAAGGTCTTTTCCAACCATAATGATTCTATGATTCTATCAATCACAGTTGTACCAATAGCAGCAATTTTTACCCCAGTTTATAACAATGGAAGATTGTCATTACCCTTCAGCCTATTTTGCCTGGATGCTAAAACACTGTACTTTGCCACACCATCACCTGGAGGAAGCTTAAAATCCAGTGCCTGTGGCCAGCCTTACCTTCTTCACGTCTCTCTCGAGTGTTCGCTTCTTCTTAATGAACCTTTTTGATCTGATCTGTCTCTGGATGTTTTACAGGGGTAAGACGCTTAACTTTGATGCTGCCAGACAGGGAGAGACTTTGTTGGATTGAGCAGGAGACGTTGGAATTATCCTTGCTTCCTTAAGCAACAACTTCTCCCTGTGTTTTAGTTGAGTAACCCTGATCCTTCAGCATGAACTTGTGAAGCAGGAGAGTGCTCCTTGTGCTACTCTTTCCCGTTCTCTAGCTGAAAGACAACCTGATGGGGATGCACTGCCCGAAACTACTTCAGCTGTCCATAGCTTGCATGTGTGCTTCACTTTCCTGTGGCTAGCATGTAGTAGGTATCTTTTTGGAAAAGCTATTTGGAAACTGCCTTCTGTCATTTCTGCTTGGCCTCATGGCAGTAGGTTTTGCTGTGCTTGGTTGGCTGCTGAGGAACAGCGATCAGGGTCTCTTGGGATGAGATGTGCCCTTACAAATGCACATCGAGAGGCAGTTCTGCTCTGGCCTAGACTGATGCCCTCGCATGGAAACACCCTCCTAGGAGCTGGCGCTTCTGCTGCCCCTAGCAAAACAGAACAGGAAATAGGGATAGAAAAGCAGAAGTGAGACGTAAATTGCATTTTCTTCTTCCTCTTTTTTTTTTCTCTCCTCCAAAAAACAAGCAGTGATTTTGAAAAGATTCCTTGACTTCTCAGAGCACTGTTACACTGCTCTGGAGAGGCCTCTTTGCAATTTCCTGCCCTCTTTCAGTCGAGTTCCAAGCAGGCATCCCAAAAATCGTAATTCGTACTTGTAATTCCTAAGCCTGTTGGTCTGTTCTAGCAGGTCTCTGACAGCAGGTCTGGTGCCTGAGCCAGGCAGCCTAAGCTGACAGGGTTTAGTCTAGCACAGGGAAGGAATGCGAGCCAAAGGCCCAGAGAGAGGATGAGAGGCAAGTGAAACAGAGGTCAGAGGGAACATGGGGCTGAGGAGAAACCCCCAGGGGCAAATGAGGTAAGTGTGATGAGCTGTGCACAACCCAAGCTATAACTTCTCTGATCTGGAAAACCCCAAAAAGAAATAGCTGTGCAAAACTGGTGTTGAGAAATGGCTCTTTAAGTTGTTGCTAGCAGATCCTGCCCTGTTCGTGAGCTGTAAGGTAGTGGTGTAGTTAGCCAAGGGGTGCTGATGTCCTGCTCTGCTCCAAGCTCTTGCATTAAGCAGAGCTGTTTGCAGCACTTCTCACAGTTTTTCCATGATAAATGGCATGCATGCAGGCATTGCTGTCTTCTCCTGGGAGAGTAACGGGAGACTTGGTTTAGAGATAGCCCTGAGGTTACAGATGGCTCTGTGTGGTGTCTCGTAGCAACAGAAAAAAGGTGGCTGTCATGGTTTCCGTTCAGCTTCTGAACAGATTGTGAAGGATCTCCATAAAGTGCAAGGACATGATGCTTTCCGGCTCTCAGCCATGGCTCTGTGCAATCGCATTTGTGATCCATAGAAACACCCAAGCTCCAGCCATCAGTAAACACGTGCATGAAACATTATCACCGTTCCCAGAACGTGCGGCATGTCAGTTCAGCCAAGGACTGTGTCTCAGTTCCTCTAGCATCTGCTGTTCTCTTCTACATATTTGGAGGGGAGGGAGCCTCACGTTGCCTTGCTCCCCTGACTGCCTTCTTGGAAGCTCCATACGAATCAGCTGGTTTCCAGTTAGTGGTGCAAGCCTTCGGAAGCCAAGCCAAGCCCAACAGGGATGTTCTCCACCTATGGAGTCAACTACACCATGACACCATCCTGCTCCAACCAACTCCTATTGGGAAGCAGCCTCGTGCAGGCACCCATTCAGTGTTGCTCTACAAGGAGTGCCAGTTCTGCGCCCTGCCTTGCCAGTGGGCTGTCCCGTTCCATGTGATTGGAGCAGCTGCTCAGCTGCTGCGCGATGAGGTTAAATAGGGAATCTTCTCCCATGTACAAAGAAGAGGTTGGAGGGCTTTTTAGGGCATTCAGGCTGAGAGATGAGGTAAGGATGAGGACATGACAACAACCAGTTTGGCTGAGGGGAAAAATAGCTTTTAAAGTTAATGCAGACTAGTTGAACTGTCCAGAAGGAATAAGAAATTAGGAACCAACTAGGATGTCGCTTAGGGCAGGAGTTAGCAGCGGCTGAGGCTGGATTCCTCCTGTTTCTTAGCTCCAGCAAAGGCGTAATGAATGTGCGACTCTGGCAGAATCTTTATCTACAGATTGTGTTTTCTCTTATCTTTTTTTGCAAACATCATGCAGTTGCTTGTGTTGTTGCCAGCCTGGAAAGCTGGGCCTGCCAGCCGGAGCTCTGGGAGGCATCTCCAGGCAGGGGAGCCTGTCTTTGCTTTCTTTGGTCAAAGGCTGATTTATAATGTTTACTTTAAGCTGGCTCAGTGACTTACTTGGCTTGAGATTTTGGCTGGATGTAGAGGAGAAAGGAGGATTTAAAAGAATGAGGGGGTATCTTTGAAAACTCTCCGGTAATGTAAAAATAGGGTAAAAGCCTATGTAAAAAAGCTGTGAAAGCCATGCACATCCAATGCAGAATATGTCACCATGTCAAGTTTGCATGTTAGACGGCAAAAAAGCTGTTTAAATAATGTATTTGAGATGACTTTAAGAAATTCAGGAAACCACAGGTGGGAAGTACACCTTTTGCTTAGTACGAGAGTATGAAATGTTGTGCACATTTCCCCAGTATACACACTGCTTAAAGTGGGACCTAATAACTTTAATTAAAAAAAAAATCATTTCTGTTCTCAGTTTTTGGTTACTGGACTAGTAAAATGTTATGTCTGTGATCCTACAATGAGCTAAACAAGGCAGGAAGCTAAGGTGTTAGCCGAGGTGCTCACGTGTGTTTTTAGGCCTGGCACTGATGTTCCCTTGCTCTGAGGACAGAAGTTTGGTGCCTGGTGGGAGGGCTGGAGCAGCAAGGCCCTGCAGTGGTGCCCTGCCCCACAAGGGAGGGATTTGGGGATACTGAGGACGTCTGTGGGTTGGGTGGGTGACATTTCGCTGCAGTTGTCACAACTATATATGGGAGACCAGAGGGAAAAAAAAAAAAAAACTGCAGTGGTCAGGCTGCTTACCAAGTAAACCTCAGCTTAATTTTGTTTTCCAGTTGCCTCAGCATGTCTGCTTCTGTAGTAAGACAAAAAGTAAGGGTGTTTTGTGGCTGCTAAATGGCAAATTTTCTGGGGAGCAGATTGGCACTGCGTGTGGCGATCATGACGTGCTTTGCCACCTGGTGCAGCTTTACCTTTTTGCTGGTGTTTGGGAGCACCCTAGGCTAGGAGTAGATGTTTCCTTCAGCAGCAAAACTTGACTACGTTTTCCAACCCCAGCCTGGCCCCTTTTGCAGGAAGCAGCATTGCTAGACCTCTTCCAAGGCTCGTGGTGGTTTTGTAAATACAGACTGCATGGTTGGTTCTGCTGATTTATAGTAATTCCGACAGCTCAGCCCATGCGGGATTTCAGGGTTGTGGTAAGCAGCCTATAAAATCACACTGAGCAGTTGCATTTTGTTGTTGTAACATTATAAAACATATTCTGATTAGGATGCACCACAGTGTGAGACATTTCTGGCTGATCCAGTAGCTCTAAAGATTACAGAATCACACTGTTGACTAGAAAGAGCAGCCTTATATCCTAGACATACATTGTGATTGCACAATTAAAATAAGATGTCCAAATCAATCTTAAACTGCATTTTTTACTCCTGTAGCTTGAGATGAAATATTTCTCTGTCATGGGATGTCAGCTGTATGAAATAAGTCTGTGAAGTGCATCTTTTGCACAATTAAATTTGGTGACACCTTTGACAAAGCTCAAAGTGCACATCCCGTGAATGCCAGCAGAACTTAGGGCACCTTTTAAATGTCTGCTCTCTGTGCTGGTTTTGTTTCTTTTGAGGGCTGAAGAAGGGACATCTGTATGTGTGGGACGGAAGTATGGATTTACATATCCAAATAAAAGGATACTCAAGTTTTTATTTTGCTTCCAGTGCCACATATGCTACTCTAGTTTCAGGGGATCATTTACTTGTATTTTCCTCTCTGGAAGACAGAGAATACTTATATGCTTCAGGGATGTGTTTTGTGGAATAATTACTGAGAATGAATGGTTGCTAATATAGTGGCACGAGATCTCCTGCAAGATCAGTCTTTTTCTTGACTGTGGAAGACACACCTCCCAAGTTTTGTAGACCTAACCTCAGCCAAAATGCTTGGTTGTCTGGCAGGCGCTGGTGCGCACACAGCTGATGTGGTTGGGCATCCGCTTGCAAGGCAAACGGCGCATGTCATCTGCAATGTGACCGTGTTTACCCCATTGCCACCTGATGAGCTTGCAGCACCGTCCATGAGGCAGAACGTGGTTGGGATGTGGTGACTCTGTCATGAAGCTCTTGCTGGGGAGGGGCTCGAAGCCTGGGGGAGAGCTGCAGCTAAAAGGCCAGCCCTGCGTGCAGCGCGGTGGGAGAGCGTGCTGCAGGGCAGGTGGGCTCCGCCGCTGTGAGCAGGGCAGTTCGAGAAGCTCTGGGCAGAAATCCTGTCTTTCCTGACAGAGCTCGAGTTGTGCCACAGTTGGGCTGCAGATGAGCAGCTGAGAGAGACTCGGGGAGGCAACTGGGCTAAGCAGTGGGCTTTTTAAATGAGATTTACCCTGATCACAGGTCAGGGAGCATCCATGGCAGAGAAAGTAAGACACGAACAACTGACCTTGGTTGTGATCACACGGACTCTTCCGTGAACGCTCAGCCCCTCGTTGGCCTTTTCAGACTCGCTGGCATGAGTTGCTCCCTCATCCTTCTGTACCGAGGTGGTCTGTGTTAGCTCGAGCACTTCAGTAGTGGACCTCATAACTCATGGTGGCAGAATAGAGTCAGAGCTGCAAGTTTAAGCTGTCCAATGTGAGGATAGAGTAACCTGGAAAGGAAGGTGACATCCGCTGAACATGGGCACTAATCCCAGGTTTCCGTCGGAATGACACGTGTCTGTGCCGATAATGCCAGGCAAATAATCTGTCTCAGGTCTCCTGGAGCTGCAGCAGTCCTGGGAATTTCCTGGTTATGCTCCCCAAGGAGGAGCACCGATGCTGCGGGGTGCTGCGAGGCCCGGGCACGGCAGCGACGCACCCGTCGGGGCAGCAGATCCATGGCAGGAGCAAAGCAGCTGCTTGCTTGTCACCTAGTTTTGCACTTGAAATACGGCGTGATGCCTTTGAACTGACTCTTGTAGCTGGAATTTAGCTTGTCAAGGTGGTATTTCATCTCTATTTTGACTTATAGATCTCAGTTATCTACTTTTGAGTAATTTGCATTTGACTGCACACGGCTTGGTCTTCAAGACTGCTGTCATCCTGGGGGCAGTTATCTGGCCTCTGGAGCAGTGGAAGAGAGGCTGCCAAAGTACCTTTCATAGCTTCATTTTGTTAAAACACTCCTCCCCACACGCAGGATTTTCAAACACGTTGGGGATTTCTGAACTGGTCTTCTGCAGTTTTGCTGGTTTGTGTGTTTGGAGAGCCCAGCTTTCTCTACAGCTCTTAACAGGACAAACTGCCTCAGAGAGGTTTAAAAAGACTGTATAAAAATGAGGGTTAGATGAGCCTGTGGTCATCCAGCCGGGTTATCCTGGGCTTCAAAGCCTAAGAATAGGCTGCTGTCTGGGTTGCCGGGACGGGTGCCATCACCCCAGCCTGTCTTTATAACGCAGAGGGGGGAAAAAATAAAATAAACCCCAAATCCCCGCCTAGGACAGTGGACACGCTGGGGTGCAATTACAGAAGAGCGGTGTGCACCAGCCCAGACATTCCTGCTGCTGCTGGAGCGGCGCTGGGCAGGCTGGCGTGTGGCCAGCCCTCCGGATGGGAATGCGCTCTGGCTGCGCCCGCTGCAGCTGCAGAGCCATGGGGAGCGGGGCCTGCGAGCGTCTCGCGCCGCGCTCCAAGGCTTCCTTCCTCTCTTTTTTTTTTTTTTTTTTTTCTCCTCTGTAAGGCAATGAAATTCAGTTTCCTGGTTCCTATGGCTGGTCTCCCTGACTCTGAGGCCTGAATCCCTTGCCCTGTTCAAGACTGGTGACCGTGAACTCCTGTCCTGTAAGAGTTACCAGAAAGATTTCCGTCTCCATCTCCTCCTCTGTGTCCCTGCACAGAAATCTATTGCTTTCTTTGCATGGAGTTTATGGACTGTGGGTGGGCAGGCTGTGCTGATGAGAGGAACAGTTCTAAATCTCTTAGGAGAGCAGCCCCAGCTCCCCTTCGGTGGGCAGTTGCTGGGCCTGCAACGCTGCCTCTGTTTCATGCCATGTTTACCCTTCTCCGGGCGTTTGCGGTGGAATATTTTTACAAGAAATCCAGTGTTTTGTGTGGAGCTGGTGGGAAAGCAGCAGACCTCAGTGCCTACAATTAGGCTTTTGACGCTGTGAGACCCTTAAACCTAGCGCACGTGTGGGTTGTGAAACTAAAACCTATCAGATTTGTGCAGTTTTATTTGGCCAAAGGGAGGCTGTAAATCCAGAGGGTTTCAAGACAAGCATTGCTGTCAGTTCAACGCAGAACGTGAGAGCAACACAAATGTGGCAGGGGCACTGCTGAGGAAGGTCTAGGGATTTAGTGCAGTGAATATTGAGGATATGTTGACTTTTTCCAAAGACAATAGCCCTTTTCAAATCCATACTTTGGACCGTAGTAGTTTAAAGCCCAAATTGGTGTGTATTTAGCTGCTCTCTGTTTGCTGATTTCCAAAACACAGCTCCTTCAAGGGTGTTATTGGGTATAAGAGAAGCTAGTTTTGTTCAGTTTATTAAAATAAACTACTTAACCTTGCAGCTCTCAAAACAGTGATAGTGGCTGAGGATAGGTGCGTCATTTGAGCAATGAGAATTTGCATTTAAAATACGCGCATTAGGGTGTATTGTCTGATGGCTCTGCCAGGAGAGCCCCGCAGCATGACTTACCGTGTGCTGTCCTGCTCCTTGTCCCACCCCATGAGCCAAAGTGACGGGATCAAGACGAGCTCCTCCTGCTTCCTGATTTGAGAGGGTGATAGCCCTGCAGCAGACGGATGGGACGAGGAGCCGGAGGGCAATGGCCAGGGCTGCTTTTCTAGCTGTTTTCTAGAACTTTTATTAGAGCTTGCATGGAGGTGCAGGTGTCACAGCTGGGTAGGTAACTTGTGCAGCAGGCAGCTGGCCTCCGGGTGGCTCTTAGCAAACTGTTGTCCCCATCTCCAGGGGCTTTTTCCATCGCAAGTGGCGAGCTTTCCTGGCCTTATCAGCAAAGGCTGGATGAGGTGAATGCTGTGTGACCTCTTGGCAGCTGCAGGTTATCTGGCCAAGTCTGAAGTTTGGGTATGGCAGCAGGGAAGACTTGCCTGGGCTGTTGCTGCTCCAGTTACACAAGTGTCATCTCCTGCCTGGGATAAGAAAACAGTCATTGTCATGGGAACCTTAAATGGTGAAAAGCCTCATCAGCAGCCATGCAGTGCCTTCTCCCACTCCCCAGGCTTCCTTTGCTTCTCTCCTGCCTGTCTCATCACCAAAGGTTACATAGCAGGTTGATGCTGCGGTTCTCAGAAGTGCTGACGGGAAGCCCTTCAGTCCTCTGAGCAAAACACGAGCTTCAGTGTGTATCCAGGGAGCATCGGAGTATGCATAGTGTTTGGTTGGTGGGACATACCTTGGTGATTGGCGATTGCACGTGGTTTATCTGGGTCTTTAGCCAATTTGCTTATTCCTTTGGTTGCTCCCTCAGAAGTGTGTGTGAGTAGCACTGCCTAATAATACGAAGCTTTATTTACAGGGGGTGATGCAACATGAAAAGTCTTATCAAGCTTTCGTTCCTCCAGTTACAGTTGTGCATATAGGGCCTCTATCTTACAAACAAAAAACCCATTAACACCCATTTCTACACATGGAAAAAAACTACTTCTCAGTATGTGTATCTACTCATTTCTTGCTTAGTTTTCTAAAATGGGTTGCACAAAGATCAGGAAAATAGTTTGCTTAAAATAAAACTGGCTAGAGTACTAAACCTTTAAAAGCATAGCAGGTTGTCAGTGTTTTCATTTAATATTTGCATTTTAGCTAGGGATATGCAGTTTGAATTACTGTTGGCGTGGGCATCTGGTTTAAATCTATTTTCACATTCTAACCTGACTTCTCCCGGCTGTCTTGACAAACCCTTTGAAAGGGGAGTATGGTTTTAACTGCCACTATGTGAGCCAGAGATTGGAGCACTGCACGTAGGAGCAGGGATTGGAGGGGCACCAGGGATTTCTCCCACTCCCTTCTCCAACTAGCCTGGCAATTTTAAAATACCGTATAAGGTGGCTGTGTTGCAAAGCTGGATGGTCTGTTTCCATTTCAATTATCTCCATCTGCTTGCAGGCTTTTCTAAGTCTGGCTGGCATTCCCCACAAAGCTTTAACTTGCAGCTTGTGGGGCTGGATTCTTTTGTGGGGTAAAGCTATTATATCCTTCTGTAAAATAGCCTCTTGGCTTTCCTTGTGAAATGCTACTCTAATAGATCATTTAGAGTGTTCTCAAGTGTTGTTTTCTTGCAATATTGGAAAAATGAAAAGTGACTTGTGGCAGGAAAGCTTTTCTTTCCAAACAGGAGTCCATGTTCCTCCTCCTCTCCCACTGCTCGAGCTCCCATCAAGCTGCTACCACTACAGTCACAAGTCAGATTATGGAAATGGCAGAAAGGCTGAGTTCTCACCTGGCGTCACTCCCAGCTGTGCTCAGTCCTGACACTTGCTAAGGACCAGATCTTTCCAAGCTGTCCAGAGCTGCAGTTGGGCAGGAGGATCCAAGTGGTGCCTTTCAATCCTCTCTGATTTTTGCATGCCTGTTAATCTTGGGGAATTTTATGGCCTCTGCAAACATGACCTTACTTGATGTTGTCTCGTTTCTTCTGCTGTCTCTTGTAGCAAAAAAATTAGAGGAGAGAGGGTGCTCAGCCGTTCTGAAGCTCTGAGGATCTTATTCTTAGCGTATCTAAGAGCCTTTGCATCAGTTATGCCAAGATAAGGCATGGTGCCTTAGACTTGATTTAGAAAATCTTGTCAATTTGCTGAATTTTGCTGTAGCCTTTGGAGGAGGATAATGGGAATATCTCCATTTATACACATACACTATGAACATGAAACCCTCGCAGAAGGATGTCAGAAGGTTTAATAAATGTTCTACTTCTTCTTAATGAATTTAAAAAATAATAATGCACATGGTTTTCTGATTTCTTTCTTTTCTTTTTTTTTTTTTTTTTAATGGAAGCCTGAGATGCTTTGGTTCCATGGGGCCATCCCAGCATCCCAGTTTAACTTAGACCTCCTGTTGTTCTCCTGCACGTTCTGAGCACTCGCTTTGTTTCCTTGTTTTAAATGGTGATGCATTTCAGCAGTGTGGAGCAGTACTGCTGTCTGCAGCCAATGCCAGCCCTGGCCGAAAGGAGCAGTTTAAGGATCACTTCCCTTTTTTCTTTTTCTTTTTGTTCTTTTTCTGTTTAACAACAAAAAATAATCTTTCTTGATATTGCACACTTGCCTGTGTACCTTATGCAACACTTTTCCACGTAAAAGCCGCTGCAAGTTTCACATTCCTCCAGAGCCCTAGAACATTTCCCTCTCGCTCTCTTCCAGTCCACATGGTCAGTAGCAGATGCTCGTTAGAATTGTTCTGCAGCCAGTGATATTGTATTAATAAATGAGACTACATTTAATGCATGCACAGATGTATCTGTGCGTGTTTGTGTGTGTGTGTGTGTGCGTGTGTGTGTGGCCCCTTGGTGAAGTGCTCAGTGTAGAAAGAGAGTCAGGGCCTGGCGACCGCCTCCAAGCCCTACGCACATGGGGCCAGCAGGAGGAGGGTGTCCAGGGAACCTGCACCCTCACTTTGTCACTGTGTGGGCGCTTTGGACATTACTGGAGGCCAGAGCCGGAAACACGGAGCATGCCTCAAAATCTGGGGTGGCTGAACAAGACCTTCCTCCACATCTCTGCTTCCTCATGGCTTTGGGGAGCTGTGCTGTTGGCCAGGAGGTCTCCTCCGACTCCAAACTCTTTTATGGTCCTATTATCTCCAGACTGGATATGACACAATCTTCCCAGCAGTTATCCTTGAGATCCCTTGTGACAGGAAAGCACCGCTTTGTTGTTCCTAGGAGCAGGGACTCGCGAGGCGAGGGACACATTTACAGCCATGGCGAGGAGCACCAAGTGAACTGCGCTGCCCTGGGGTCAAGGCTGGCCTCTGCTCAAGCCTTGGGGCTAGCACTGCTAGGTGCTGTGGCGGGCACCTCTGAGAAGCTCTGTGTCCCTTTTTGTCCCCCTTTCCCACACACGTTTTTCCTTGCTGTCCTTCTTGCGCCTGTGCGCTAGGCCCTGGGTTGCCTCTGAACAGCACGAGTGGATTTTGGCTGCGCCTCTCGGGCGTCTGCGTTTGTGTTGGCCGGGAGAGCACGAGTGAGTGATCGCGTGTGCCTACGCTTATGCAATGTCTGGAGCTGCCCTCCGCCCGTCTCTGCCGCGCGCCTCTGGCAAGCTTTGCTGGCAGCGCCTCCGTGCCGTGTGCCCAGCTAATTAAGTGGCTGCGCCGCGAGCGAAGGGGGCTTCGTTTGGCACTGGTGCTCGAGCGACATGGGGAGGGAAGCGCTGCGCAGAGGCTCACGCGTGTGCACTGCACGAGGCAGGTGCTGCCCCCGCTGCACTCCTGTTGTAGAGCCAGAAATGTGCCATGCCCGGGGAAGCTGTCCATTAGTCTCTAGAACAGGACAAAACTGGTGGGGATGCCAAGCCGTGTCACCTGTGCAGCAGGGCTTGCAGACCCAGCCTAGAAGGTAAACACGGGGAAAGGCTGCTGAGCGGGTTCGCGCCGCGGGGCATGTCGCCCGCGTGTCCTTGCGGGCCTCAGTGCCGCGTTTGGAGCTCGCTCGTGAGCAGGCGGGTTGTGTCGCACCAACAACCTTTGCGCTGAACCTCGGCTCCTGACCTGCTCCTGCCCGCCTTCCCGATAAGGTATCAGGTTATCTGGGCGGCAGGAATGCGGAGCTGCAGCAGCAGGTTCCCAGCTCTAGGTTTCTCCTGACCGGGCTGTCGCGCTAGTAACAGCCTTGTTTTGCTGCCAGAAGGCCACAGGAAATGATTCTGCTTAATTAGTTCAACCACATGCAAATCATGGCCTGTAAAACTTGCCCAGATTATTTCTTGTTTGAAGGCCAACGTATCCCTCCAGGGATACGAGGCTTGGTTTAAGCGTGGCTTGGGTCAAAGACGTCCCCACTGTTCCTGGTTGATGGATGCTCATTCTCCCCTTTTTAAGCAGGTGACCCCGCATGGCCATGATAAATGGATAACTGGTATAAGCTTAGTTGCAAGCTCACAGAGCCATCTCCTAAAAATCGCAGAATGGCTGGGGTTGGAAGAGACCTCTAGAGATCATCTAGTCCAACCCACCCTGCACACACAGCGTCATCTAGAGCACTTGTCACAGGGCTGCATCCGAGCAGGTTTTGAAGATCTCCAGAGAAGGAGACTCCACAACCTCTCTGGGCAGCCTGTTCCAGGGCTCTGTCACTCTCTCTGTTAAGAAATTTTTCCTTAAGTTCCTGTGGAGCTTTTGGTGTTTCAGCTTGTGGCTGTTTCCTCTTGTCCTGTTGCTGGCCACCACTGAAAAGAGGCCGATCCAATCCTCCTCACTGCCTCCCTTGAGGTATTTGTACACACTGATCGGGTCCCCTCTCAGCCTCCTCTTCTACAGGTTGAACAAGCCCAGCTCCCTCAGCCTCTCCTCACAGGGCAGATGTTCCAGGCCCCTGATCATCCTCGTGGCCCTGCGCTGGACTCTCTCCAGCAGCTCCACATCCCTCTTGTACTGGGGGGCCCAGAACTGGACACAGTGCTCCAGATGTGGCCTCACCATGGCTGAGTAGAGGGGCAGGATCACCTCCCTCGACCTGCTGGGATGCTGGAGAAAATAAACTCATCCTTCTAAACCTTTAATTTTCAAGTCTCCAAATGGCAGAGACCTTGTGACTGTGGGACAGGTATGTGCCCTGGGCTGGTCACACTCCACCACGGTGGGTTGTGCGCTTGCTGTGGGGCTAGAGTAGCTGGGGAGCAAATCTTCTTTAGCGTATGAAGCTCTGCTGAACGGCCGCATTCCTGTTAACCCCTCCGGTGCCAAGGCTGTGCAGCCTGAGGAGCTGCCCTGCAGTGCCCTATGTCTCCAGCCTGGCATCTCCTGGGATTGCAAGAGCAAAAGCGCCGGGACTGGGGCGTGCCTGGGGTCCCTCATGCTCAGGGATGAGCTGGCTCCTGCTTGAGTTCCTGCCTGGCCCCTAGCCACGCTCCCAGGCCCCGCGCTACCCGTTCTCATGGGATGTCGCTGGGCTCCCTCCCGCACTCCTGAGATCTCCACTTGCTGTTTCCACATCGCCTGTCGCTTCAGCATGACTTCTGCCCCTGGTTTATTTGATAAATTAATTTTAGCAATAAGATTTCACCTTCGTCTATATTTAAAAACACTTTTTTATGGTCACTAACCAAACAATCTGATTGTTTTTTTTTAATCAGTGACCTGAACATGTTATTACTTGCTGCTCCTGCTGATGCTATATTACCTGCAAGCTTCAGTTCAGTGGTGGTAACCTTCTCTCTCAGGTCACTGATAACATATTTGAGCCTGGGGCCAAGGGCTGATCCCTGCGGGAAATGCAGTGAGCAGTATTGTTCCATCTGCTGCTGTGTAGTTTTCACTGGGAGACGTCTTATTTTTTCAGCCCACTGAATTTGTGTTATGTCAGCTTCATATCATTCTGGCTTGCCTTCATGTAGTACCAAGTTTGTCTTACAAGAGACAGTGTATGTTTAGATCATTTCAAAATTTGAGAAGCTGGAGACTTAGAAATTTCTGTAATTTTTACATAACAATTTTCCTTCTTTCTGGTCCACCAGTATTGTCTCTTACAGAAAAGAAATACCATCTGAAGAGCTCTTTAGAAGCTCTGCTTAGACCTTTTACATGTAGGGTTTCTAGATCTGATAATGAAAAGGTCCAACTTGGAGTAGCTGCTGTTTTTTTGTAGTCTCTTTCATTACTGTTGGGATAAAAATCATTTCATTACCATCCTGTGGGATGGCTGCGTTATTTGTTATTTTTCATGTGGAGAGCAGTAATTCAGAACCGCCCCTGGCCAGGGATATTCAGTTAAACATTTTGCTTCAGCCAAAGAGTGGCCTGATTCCATGATTACCAAATGAACGTCAGTTCCTAATGAAATCAGGAGCAATCTTTGGTTTTCCTCTGAACTGCTCTTTGCGAGCTCTTTCTTCCTTGCTTTTGGTGCCTTTATTGCTTTCCCCGATTTTCTGGCTTCCAATTTATGGTAATTCTCCTGAATTTTTCCACCTGCCGAAATAAGTTACAGTGGTATAGATGCTGCAATTCCTACAGAAAGGAGTGTTGTTCACTTGGTGTGGCTTTCTGTTTTTCTAACGATGAGATGGCAGGGTGGTTTTGTCTTTGCTGTTCAATACATCTGCTGAAACATTCCTGAATGGCTTGTGATCCTCATTCACGCTTTCTTGTTTAAAGATTTTCAGAGTCTCCTCGTCTGCTTTACACAAAGAACTAGAAGAGCCTGACTCTCTCCTCAGGAAGTCTGAGCATAAGCCAGAGTGAATGAATGGATTTCATGTGGTTTGCTACAGAAGAAGCATTTTTGGTTTTGTCTCAAAGACAACCCATATTCCTGCCCTTATCCCTCTTACCCAATTCCAAAATTGGCTGCTGTGGTGACTGTGAGACTGGGAGCAGGGGCTCCCAGTACGTGAATGTATAGAGAGAGGCTGTCTCAGTGTCCGCTTTGCAGAAGTCCTTTGTTAACCTTTAAGTTCAACTTTGTGATATATGTGACCTTCACTCCATCCTGTGGATTTTTGGTTTGTTTGTTTGTTTTCAGCTGCAAGTTGTGGAGTAGGCAGAGGGGAAGTTGCAGCTTCCAAATTTCCAAATAAAGCTTTCTCTTTCCTTTGATCTTCTGCAAGTCCTGCAAGATGAAAATATTCAGGCCTCTCTTTCACTGGCTTGGGAGATAGGGATGGGGTGCGAGCATGGAAGAAACTGAGCTCCCTGGACCAACCTCTCTTGCTCCATGAGCTGCAGGGATCTGCGTGAGCCAGGGTCTCTGTGGGGTGACCAGGGAGACGTCTGGGTACCACGATGTGGCTCGCTGTGGTTGCAGGCTTCCTCTGCCTGCAGCTCCCCTTGACACCGCACTCCCCAAGCGCCCGTGAAAACGTCACTCTGCTTCCTTATGGGCTCTGCCTTGGTGCTTCCGTCACAGGAGATGCGGGTGGGGGAGAGCTCTCCCAGCAAAGCTGAAATTCACACAGAATGAGGGCAACACAGGTCTGAAACACTCCCTTTTGTTATGAAGACCTATAAGAAGAGCCAGCGCGGATGCTACTAAATAAATTGTTCCACTCATCACTGTCTCTCTGGAAAGAAGCACGGAGGAGAGCTGAACTCACAGCTTTGTGTTCAAGACCTTGTCTTAGGATACAACTGTTCCCAACTGCTGCTATTTTGGGGTCTGAACCTTGATTGAGTACTTTGTTGTTGTTTATTGTTTCGATAACGTTGACTGAAGAAATGTTTTCTGGCATTGTGGCAAAGGAGTTGTCTTAGGAAACTGGAATACATATTGTAAAGCATGAAGTGCCTTATGTTACCTAGGCAAATGTTGCACGTGCTTTTCTGTATATATTTATTCTGAGCTTGTTCACATCCTGTCTCCTGGTTTCCTGTCTCTCTTCAGCCTTTAGCAGAGTTTCAAAACAAATTACTCTGCTCTTGACATGAGTACTGCCTTTTCATCGGTGCCCCCCACCCTGCTGTGGTGACCCAGGAGGAAAAACTGCTTTTCCTGGAGGGAGAGTGCCAAGGCACCCATATGGATGAGGGATTGCTCCGTACAAACGGAGCTGCCAGAACTGCCTCTGCAAGTTCCTGCTGTGGCTTTCTTCAGAATTAAGGCCACCCCAGGCAAGCTGATGGTCTGGAAGTGTGTGTCTCGTGAGGAAGAGGAGCACTGAGGGCAATCTTCAAAAGAGGGGCATTTTGACGTGATGCTGTGAAGTTGCAAGCTGAAAATGTTTTGATCATTTTGAGAGAGGAGGCTTTGATTCTGCCTGCTGCTGGATGTGTGCAGAGACGTTCTCTTATCTGAATGTTTGGAATCAATGAAATCTGATGGGAGGGATAAGAGCTGCACCTCAGAACGTTTCCATTGAAAGCACGGAGTCTGGCTGGCTACGTGCCTTATTTATCGTAAGGGATTTCCAGTGTAGTTGTTTGTCCTGCTGTCGAGGTAGGTCACATGCTAGGGGTGATATGACATGGACCTGACTTTCTAGGGCATGGTACTTAATGTGTAATGCTCAACAAAAGGAGCATTGAACAAAGTCCTGCCAGTGTTGTTCCTTTTTCTACCTCGACAGCAGATACCTGCCTGATAGAGGGGGTAGCAGTTCATGCTGGGCAGGGTCTAAAACCCGTGGCACCTGAAATCCTTGTTAGCCAAAGACTGGTGATCCTTGAGCTCTGAATCAGGCAGCAGGGCTGATCTCCTGTGTAAAGTGATGTGACCTATGGATTTCTTCACATTTGATCTGCAAGGGCACTCCTCTCTGTTGTCCTCGTTCTCCTGCTATCAAGCATCTTGTCTTTGGAGTTCAGGGAAGTTTATACATGTGATTTTTTTTCCCCTAGATTTTACAGATAGCCATGATTTAAATTTTATGTCTGTGAATAAAGATTTAAATTTTATGTCTGTGACAAGGTAAGAGCACCTAGATGAACATTTAGGCACTTTGTGGCCTTTCTCTTCAAGCCTTAGCTTTTACGCAGCATGAACAACAAAACCCAGTCTTAAAAATATATCTGTAAAACAAAACCTAACAACTCTTTAGGGATATAAATTACCCTCTCCTAGCTGCCCAATACCAATAGTAAAGCCTTACTTATTATATTGTAACCAGCCAAATTTATAATAAAAAAAAAAAAAAAATTTGACCGGTGATACGTAGTTTTGCTGCCAGAGTTTAAAAAAAAAAAAAAGAAGAAGGCATGATAGACCAGCAGGCTGGAACTCCACATTTAAACTTTGCAAGAGTTGAAGAAGGAAGTAAAGTCCTTGAAGGAGAAGATAAGCTTTTAAAAAAAAAAATGTACTGTCAGTCATCAGTAGCAAGCAAGAACATGCAGCAAGCTCTGCTGATGAAGAGGTTGTTTCCTACCTACACTGTTCAGACTAATTTAAGATTCTCCTTTGAAAACTACTGGCTTGGTCCTTAGGGAGGAGGCTGTTGTGAGCACTTGAAATGTGCGAAAAGCGAGGTGGGGAGCAAAGCAGCCGCGTCCTGGCGGAGGGCCCCGCTCCATCAAGAGCCCTGGACAAGGCCTCGTGGCGCTGGGGTGCTCTCCGAGCAGCGCCCCGGCTTGCTGTGCCATGCATGGGGCTGCGCTCCTGCTAGCTGCACCTCTCGGCCCCAGCACGAGCACGCGCAGAGCAGCGAGCTGCCCGTGGCCTGCCGCCCAGCCAGCAGCAGCTGCCTTCTTTTAACTAGCAGTCATTTGAATTACATTGCTGGGGACAGGATTTTGTCCCCACATAGATCAGATGAGGAACTGTTTCTTCTGAGTTGTGTCCATGGTTATCCTCTTCTCCTCGCTGTGATAACCTGCAAGGCTAATGATGTTATTTAAAGCACAGGGGTTACACTGATCGTGCTCTTTGCAAAGTGCTTATGTGTGCCTTTCGCTAAGTGATGCTGTTACACGAGCGCTGAAAACAGAGTAGCTGTTTTATTTCAAAAGTGGCAGTAAGTCAGAGCAGCTGCTGTGCAAAGGCAAAACACGCTCCCCTGGCTGCCCAGGCTCTCAGTGCCCGCTGGTGAGATGTAAAGTTTGTACATGAAGGTTGCAACTTGTCCGAAAACTTTCCTTAACTGCTTGTTTTTTGGCAAGACACTGGTTAATTGCCTCAAGGACACTAGTGAGATCTAAGTTCCTTCCCAAGGGCCTGCATGTTTAGCGCATTTGGGATTTAACCAAGTGATGTTTATTATCTTGCAGCAACTAGTTTTGACCATCGTTTTGTGCAGGGAGCACATGGATGCAAAAGAAAAACATAAACCCATACAAACTGTGTTTGTCCCTTCCTTCATTAGATAGTTTCAAAACCCAGAACTGATCAGTAAAAGTATTTTGTTTGGGGGCCAGAATCCACCAAGACACCGGTGACTCAGTTTGGGAAGCTGCACTCCGTGTCTTGGGTGAGTCACGTTAGCTGGAGGTGGCGGGAGGGACTCGCTGCTGTCCTTGGCTCTCTACAGGCTAAGGAAAGGCAGGCCTGGCAGCTGAGCATGTCTCGTGGCCTCCCAAATTGCTCTTGGTAAGAAGAAAAGTGATGAAGAGTTTCAGAGTTTTCTGTAATTCTTCCTCCACGGCCTGCGGCACAAGAGGTGATTTAAGAGACAAATGAGCTGACCATGTTTAAGTGTGCGAGAGCAGAATGCAGCCGCTTGCTTGCAGCATCGCATTGGAGGCGTATCCTGAGGTGGCAGCGGGAACCCGGGTGGGGAGGCTGCTTGAAGGCTGTCCAGCTCGCTGACTCAGGGCTCTGCTCCTCTGACCCAGTGACTCATCGCTCTCCACTTCTAGCTCATCCAGGGAGAGGGTGGGAAACAGAAAAACATATGCCCAGCCTGTTGAAAATCAGACTAGATCCAAGAATCATGTGCTGGGGAGGGCAGGGTAATGTGAAACTGTTTTTCCTGATCTGGATGCCTCTCCAGAGACTTGTCCTAGGAATGAGCATGGTGTCCTTTGCTCTTTCTGAGGGCCGTGGGCTTAAGGTGCTCTAACTTCATGAGGTTTTTCCCCTTTACCTCAACTCTGCAAGAGCTCCTTTCTTCTGCTCTCTGGACTTGTGTGAGGAAGTTCCTGTGCAAGGCCTTAATGAGCTGAGCTCTCTCACTGTCCTCGAATCCTTCACCATGCTTGTCTCCACACAACTGCTCACCAACTGATGGGCACGTGTTGCTCTGTAAAAGTAGGGAGAAATGGCTGAGATCTCAGACACTAACCAAAAGTGCACAGGCTGGAGTGCTTTACAAGAGCTGTCTGTGCACAAGAAGTATGCGCAGGATTCCTCAACTTCTGTTTACTCCCACTAATTATAGAGTTTAAAAATGTTTCAGAGAAGAAAAATACCTTTTTAGGGGGAGGGAGTGATTAGGGCAAGTGAAAAAATTCATGAAATGAAGAAAGGCAAAGGCATAAATAAAGGCAGTTCTTGAAAGATGAACTGCAAAGGCAGCTCTTGAAAGATGCCTTGCTTTGTTTAAAATAAGTAAGTACATGTCTTCTTTGCTGAGGGTGGGTTGGAAATGCTCGAATATTTGCCCTGGAAGTGTGTGCATGTGTGTGCGTGTAATGGGGGGGATTAGGAGATTCACTCAGCATGAACTTCAGCGTTGCCAGCTGTGTAACCTGAGCAAGTTGGGAAGATGTGTAGATTTAATTAGTGTGTAATCCATTAGCTCTGAGTTTCCTGGCATTTGCTCATTGATGACACAACCTGAATGTTATTCATTTACTGGATTTTTTTTTTAATCCATCCAATTTTGGTGCTCAAAATGAGTAATTGCTAGTGTGAGACTCCAGATGATCATATCTGTTGTTATGGTGGATCTCTTTGCTGTTTTCAAATACCAGTTTCATGTTACTCTTCATATCTTTCTGCAAGTGAGGCAATTTCAGTGTAGTTAAATGACTAGACAGTAAAGAATTTTATAGCAGAGTAAAATAATTGAGCAATTATTTGTCTGTGTGTCAGTTTTGGTTTTTGCATTGGAGAAGATTAAAAAAACAGAAATCTCAGGTTTCCTCCATTTGTCCTTGGCAGCAACATGAGCCAGGGTACTGTAAATCTCTGCTGCCTATAGCATGTTTTAGGCATGGCTTAGAGGGACAAGCTACAGGCCGCAGCCTCTGCTCTGGCTACGTCTAAGATATTTTTCCTGCCATTCGAAAGCTGTTTCAGCTATTCTGACCCTCCTCGGGGCTGAGAGGGAGTATCTCTGTGTGCCATTTAAAAGTGAGCACTTACTTGTGCCTGCAACCACAAGTTTAATAATACTGTGGCTTGTGCAAGCGGTCTCTTGAAAACGCGTCTCTTTCTCTCATCCTGGTGTGGTTGCATGACTTCATTTCCAATACGCTCTGCCAGACAGAGTCCCTCCTCGTCTCCCATTAGTGCATAGCCAAGATAGACCCCCGGTACCTCAGACTGAGCAGCTACAACCTTCCCCTCTTCCACCTGTTCGCCCTGTGGGGATGTTGGCAAATGACTCTGTGGGGCTGGGCCGCTGCTGTCTGTTTCAGCCACCACCTTTGGAATAAATCTTCTGAAAAATTACTGTTCTGCTTCCAGGCTGAGCTCTGCCTCTCATCCTTGTGAGAGCAGCACAGCAGGAGCTTGGGTCTCTGCCTCATAACGGTTAAGGATCAACACAGCCGGTGCCCGCGGCTAAGCTTTTCTGTTCGCTGCTGGGCACATGCGAGTTAGCCAGGGAGGTGAGGCTGCCAGGGTTTCCTCTGCTGCCTCGCCTCATGATAGGAGATGGAGCTGAGTCTGGAGGAAAGTGAGCGATGACAACTTCCCTGCTGCAAACAGAAAGACTTCCAGAAGAGGAAGCTATTGAAGGTAGTCATATTCCTAAAAATCTGAGATGAGTTTGTCACCGTGTCTATGTGGAAAGTAATTGATGCCCACATGAAGCGGCCACCGAGACATAGGGCTCTTGGTGGCTCAGAAGCTGGCAGACTAACCGCTCCTCTCCGGCAGCAGTGAGCTTGGACAAGGCAGCTCAGACACCAACAGCCCGGTGTCTGTGAAGAAAACACCTGCGATGAGGAAGCTTTTTTTAGCCCATGCTGACTTCTGGGAATGGATGTGTGGAAAGCTGTGGGCTCCCCTGTTGCCTGGTTGTCACGACTAGGATCGTGTGCTGTGTGCTGCAGGGGCATTGGCTCTAGGCACGTGCTTTGCTGACGAGGATGGGCACGTTTCCTCTCCTGGCACATGGAGGTGCAGGCAAGGTGCATGATTCCTTCCGCAGCCCCAGTAAGCAAGGCTGCGGCTGAACCCATGGAGGCTTGGTAAGGTGTGAGCCATCCTTAGCAACTGGCACCTTGCCTGGGTGCTCCAGTGCTTGCAGCCTCTCCTGGGCAGCTCTGACTTCCACTCAGACCTCTTTGGTTACAATATGAGCAGCTGCCAGATGTCTGCGAAGCGTGTGCTTGGTTCCTTGAAAAGGAGATGGTATCTCCCCGCAGCCGCACGTTTTGATGTGTTTGATGCTATCAGCCAGAAATGCCGTGAGCTATTGTGAGGCCAGGGGTCTCCTCCTACGCACCTGTATTCATGTAGGCCACAAGAGAGCTGCTGAAGAAAAAGTGATTCCCTCTTCTCCCTATTATCTTAACACGAGAGGAAATCGGGAAGCAAACTCATGCTTCCAGTGCAGATTTATTTTCCCACAGATGGGGTTTGGTTTGGTCTGTAGGCTCTCCTTTCTCCCCTCTGTCCTCGATGCTCCCTCCTCCATGAGCGCTGCCTTGAGCTTTGCATGCTCTCTGGTTCCTTCTCCCCAAAAGCCGTCGTGCCGCCCCCCACAGAGGAGCTCGCTTCCGCACTGAGCGTGTGGGGCTCTTCGCTCTCACAGTGTGCTTTTCCAGGCCCAGCAAAGTGCGTCACTGTTTGAAATGTAAGTGTAGTTATAGGTGTCATCTGGGGTTCCTGCCTTCATTACTTTAGGGAGTTATTCAAAAGTCAACTTTCGGGACACATCGTTTTTAGTCCTGGTGATGTGACATCTTCAGATAACTGGTATTAGTGCTGCTGTGGTCTGGTGTCAGGTCATTTGGTGGAAAAGTCAGAGCTCCCATGTAGCTACCAGGCCAGTGCTGTGGGGAGCTGCAGCCTGGGGCTCCGCTGGTCCACGGCCAAAGACGACTCTCGCAGAGGGATCCAAAGTCCCCGCATGCCCGGTGCAAGCAAGCTCCTCTGTTTGCTCACCGCGGCTGCTCTCTGTAGGTGTTTTGTGTTCCCCAGAGCGCCTGCTGGGGTTTAGGCAGCAGCAGCGCAGCATGGTTGTCCAAGCAGATTGGCAGTGCACCTCCCTGGAGCTGCGACTTAGCTTTCTCTTGGCAGAGGTGAACACTGGTGTTTTGTTTCTCCTTGATGTTCTGGGGGAAGGGGAAGCGGAAGATAAGCTTAGCTCTGTCCTTAAAGCCCTGACTTCTTTCAGAGGTTAAAATCCCAGCTAAACACATCCCTTTGCTATGTAGGAAAAACAGTTCAATTCAAGTGGACCCCTTGTACCAGCACATGTCTGTAATTAGCCTTGTCGTTGCCAGAGGTGTGTGAGGACAGCAACAGAACGGTTGGCAGCAGAGCAGATCCACAGAGCTATTATAGTAGAGGGGACATAAAGAAAGAAAAGATGAATTGTGATGAAAGTGCATTTTTCCTCCCTCTCTCTCTTCTTTCTTTCTTTTTTTTTCTTAAGGTGAACTCTCTTGGTGTAAGATGTCAGACCAAAAGCCTTAGACAAAGTATTTCTATCCACCAGATAGATATTTGGTGTAAAAGTCTCATTTTCGTCCTGCATAGTGTTTTCTGTTCCTGAATGCAGTACTGATGTTTAGGTTGTAGCTCTCCAGCTTCGGAACTGGCTGGTGACCACCATGGAGTTGTGGGGAAGAGAGCAGAGGAGGGCTGGCCACAGGAGGACACGTTTTGCACAGAGGTAGGGGAGCAGTTCAGGCAGAGACTGAGGCCACCTGGCTGCTCTCTGAAAGTTTCTGCTATAACTGCTGCTCAAATGCTCAGATGCCTTCTATTTTTTTCATTCTCGGCGAAGATGGAGCTGCCTTCAACGAGACAATTGTTTGCCTAGGATAAAACAAGCACTACTAATGGAGGCAGAGGCGCAAATACCATAAAAGATTCCTGTAGCTCAAGAGGAACTATTTTTGTAATGGTAGGGTGAGGAAAAGTCTGGACCCCTAAAATCAGCTTATTCATTGAATCCAGCAGTTGCACAGTCCAGCCTGTGGTAATTTTTGAGATTTTTCTACGGGCCAGTGTTCTGGGTTGTATCCCACACCATCGAGAACAAGATTTATAAAATGCCAATAAGTACAGAACCATTTACAAAGTCATAAACCATTTATTTACTGTCAGACACTTGCATGTGATTGCAAATTCTTTTCTTCTTCCCAGCTTGCTGCTTGTCAGCTTTGCAGCTGCATATGAAAAGAAAAAACCAAAATCATGGTGATTGTAGACTCCCTTCCGCATGCCCAGGTTCTCTTTCCTTCTCTTTTGGGGAAGTGGAATGCTTGCTCCTCCTTTGTTTTTCCTTAATTGGTTTTAGAAAAAATCCTAATTCAAAAGAAGAAAACATTTATGTAACTTAATATCAAATTTGAACCAAGTACAAGAAGTAAAATACCAAATAATGCAAATTTCTTAATATCAAATAGCAGTATGCAAAAGACTAATAGAGGTTTGTGAAGTTACCAATAGCAGTCAAGTGACCTGTGGTCATTTTGTCTTTCGGTTGGATCTGTTAACTTAGGAAATCTAAATAGTGTCAGACCTATTTGGTTTTGAGAAGTGATAATTCCAAGGATGACATCCTCAGAGTAGATGGTGCTGGTGATATTGGTGTCTTGAAACCAATATGCAAGAGTTGTAGCAGCCCTATTTCTGCATCTTGCTAGTGGTCAGAATATAAGCAGGCAAGAATTAGAGAGAGGAAAATATTCTAGCCAGGTTTAGGGGAAAAAAAAAACCTCAAAGAAATATAAGTGACTCTAGCCACAAGCCTGAATGAAGTGTGGGGACTATATGAAAATTTTTCCCTCCAAGAAAGGCATTGCTTTTCATAGGTTCAGCCCTGCTTTCTGTCATCCTGTTGGTTGGGAACCACTTCTGTCCCTGGTCACACTTTGACAGCTGCTGCCCTTGTCTTAGGCAGTGTGTCTTTATTGGTGCACAAGAGTGTTCAACTAGTTTTGAACTTCCTTTCTCTTTTCAATTTTGGGCAGTAGGGAATTTTAGCTTATACATTTATCCTTGCAGGTGTTGGGAAGCAGCCCTGGATGCGAAACATCAGCAAGTCCTTGGATTGGATATTGAAATCAAAGCAAATAAGGATTTCTGAGGTGGTCATGACCCTCATTCTCAGTCATCTGAGTTTGTTTATTAGTGTTATCATTTGTGGCAAGTAAATAAGGGAAAAGGCATCTGTTTGGCCATTGGTAAAGGCTTCACTTGGTAAAGGCTATTCTGGGATAGTAACCGGAGTCCTCTTTTTATTATCTTACATTTAGTTGATCTCCAGATAGTCCCTTGACTGTCTGTCAGATTTGACTTAGACCTTGTTGATTTTCCCTGAAGTCCCAGTTAGCGCTGAGGAGCATCTTGAAAGAGGCACTACACGTCTGCAAACCTTTTGGGTGATGGTGATGCCACAGCTATGAAACGCATGTGCATGGCAGTGCCACCACACTGCTTCAGTCACTGATTCATAGAATATTGACCAGTTTGATTCTTAAACCGAGTCTACAGCAAGCAAAATCTTGAATTTCATAGTGTGTTTCTGCAAGAGAGAGAGCAAAGCGAAGAGCCAAAATCAATACCGCCTGCAAGAACAGCAAATAAAACAGACTTGGCCTTTCATAGGAATCATTTCACAGTTGACAAAGACTCCTATATAAGATGGTAGATAATGCTTGATTGTTTGGAAAATCCTGTTATACTTCATTGTACAAATATTTTTGTGCAAAAATAGAATTCTTTGTGTGAATGAGACAAGGAAAAATTATGATATTTTTCTAGGAATGGTGTCTATCAATGCAGTTTCGTGGCCTGTCAAAGACACAGAGTCTTCTGACATTTAAAGGGAATAGAACAAGAGCTGCGAAGTTTTTGGCTGTTGCTGGGAATGGGAGTCTCAGGGAAGTAGATCAGGACATTTGATTTGGGTCTCATCTGAATAAGAAAGGAATGCAAGCTTCCTGGTGAATGCAGCCGTATCAGGCACTGTCAGTGTAGTGCGTTCAGTGCAGGAGATAAGGTGGTGATTAGTGTTGGCCTTCAGAAGCTCCAGCTGTGCAGTTCAGAAGCTGTATATTGGCTCTAGTCTGGATTACCTCTTAAAAAATTAATACATGTATCAGCTAGGAATTCAAATTTATACCACACGTATTGATTGCTTGGCTGAGGGCATATATGAACCCTTTGGCTAGAGCAATTGTCGTACTTAGTTGCAGAGAATTTATATCTGAGTATTTGCTTTTTTTTCGTCTCAGTGAACATTTAACCCAATATATCGTATTCTCCATGTGGAGCATTCTGACAATAAACCCTGCAGGATTTTTCACACCTTCTGACTGAAATGTGCTTTCCCATTAATGGTGACTTGCTGTAGTGAGTATCTTTGGGAAAAAAAAAGATGCTGTTTCAGGACGTGGCTACCATGCTTTTATGTTCTGTTTTCACTGCGAGTTAATCATAGGCTCTTCTGGTTTAATGCACGCTTCTGAGAGGACTTTTGTTGCAGCTGCAGCTCTTGAGCCTGAAGCACTGATTGGAACAGGAGCCTGTTAGGCAGGGCTGGTGGCTCCTGCTGCTGACTGGTACGGGGCCTGCTGCACATACTAGAATTGTTTGGATCAATGCTCTCCTGTTGTTGGCGTGACAGAGAGGCAAGGAGATAAGTTTTTCCCTTTTTATCTCCACAGCACTTCACAGAGTTCCTGGATGAGTTTTCATCAGATGTCCTAGGCCAGCTCTTGAATGATCCTTTCTTATCTGAGAAGAATGAAATAATGGAAGTGGAATTGTCTCCGGCTTCCCCAGCGCCTCTCATCCAGGCAGAGCACAGCTACTCCTTGTGTGGGGACTCGCGGCCCCAGTCGCCCCTGACCCACATCTCTACTGATGACAACTTCAACGAAGGTACTAGTGATGCATGCAAAGCTAATGTTGATTTACTGAGTTCTTACTGGCTTGTCAGGGAGATGCATTAATGAAGGATTACTAGTCAGGTAATGATACACTAAAGATACATGTGAATATCTGTGCTAATAGAAATCCTACAATTAAATTGCTGAAATTATTTATTTGCAGTGTCTACAGGCATAAATAAAGAAATGTGTCAACTGACAGAAGAATTACAATCAGTGAAAGTTACTAATTTTGCACTATTAACATTTTGAATGAAGAACAAAATGTTCATTAAAAAGAAATAAGGTCAAGAACTTGTTTTGATGTACTTGAAATCTGTGTTTGTTAATGTAAGTGGAGACTCATAAACCAGTTAGTCAAATTAGAATCACCATGAAGTTTCCATACCGGAGCCCATTAATATAACTTCAGGTAGTCTTGGTTTTAAAACCTGTCTTGCTTAAGTCTTGTGTTTTTATTTATTCTTTAAAAAAAAAAGAAAAAAGGAAAAAAGAAAACAATAATAAAAAAGATTCATCAAGAAACCACTGTGATTTTGAGAAGAGATCATAGCTGCAGCTTCACAGATGTTATGGTAGTGGCAACTGGTGATGCATAAAAATGAATAGAAACAGCATTTTTGCAGTTACGTTCATACCGGCTGAACAAAAGCTCTGGGGCATGTGGGGAAAAAGAGTTACAAAGATAGTGGGTAGAGGGATCCAACCTGCTTGTTCTGGTGTGAGGATGCCTTTTGGCAAGAAGGGGAGATCAAGTCCAAAACTAGTGGTTGGTTTAAGAGCAAGATCCTGAATAACTGATAATCTTTAGAAGAAATCTTGTGATTTTCACTTCTCGTTATCGGTTTATGTGTTCAACAATAGCTTTAAAGGGAACAACAATAGCATGTTAAGATGCCTCATAATAAGGGAGAGGGATTAATGTCTATGTCTAAGCATGAGCAAACTAAACTATTCGTGTAGCTATTCGGACCAGCACATGAGTTTCTAACAGCTGAAGGTTTTGTAGTCCAGAATACATGCTTGAAACAAGATGGAGCCTGTTAGAGGTTTCAGAATCTTATCTTTTTTGTTACTAAAGACATCTAATAAAACCTGTGAGGGGACTTTTCAGGGTGAGATAAGGGTTTGGGAAATGATCTGGAAATACCATCTACAACAAGCCTTCCCTTTTTTATTTATCTTTTCAAGCTGCTTTGTGTATCTTTAAATTAGCACATATAGGAGATAGACACAGTATTGTGGAGAAGCAGAAGAAACTTAAGACAGAAAGCTTCCTTGCCTTCTCATCTCGTGGAAGTTAACAGAGGTAACTTTCAAACTGGTCTAAATGTGAAGGAGCCTCCTTCAGGGAAAATCCTGAAGAAATTCCTATCACCGAGTCTGCTGGGTCTAGTCAAATAGAACTGTAGTCAAATGGCATTTTTAAAAGCCAAGAAACAGTTACAAGTAGGTTTAAAAACAGGAAACAAATGGTAAGCATTTAATCTTTAGTTCATTCTACAGAATGTCTCATAATAGAGGAGGAGGAGTTGTTCCGGCACTTTAGCATTCCTGTTTATTTAATATTAACACTGGAATCACTCTCATGCCCTTTACATACCTATTGGCTTCAAAACAGTGAAGCTCAGGGAGGGGAGTACTTGAGGAGATCATAGTATCGCAGTTACTTTGACTGCCTGATATATATCCATCATCATCCTTGGGATTTTTCTGTTCTTGAGCCCCTTAGAGAGGGAGTCCATGCTGGAGTTGGAGGAGAGCTACCGAGAGCGCCCATGTGTCAGAGGCAGGAGGTGCAGGATCCGGTGGGAGAGGTCTGTGTGCTAAGGAGAAAGCTCCTGCACGGAGCCTGCGTGAGCAGCGCCTGCTGCAACCCCACGCACCCGTCAGCCGTGGGCAGGGATGGAAAAGGGCACAGAACAGGCAAATTGGGCTTGGGTGCAATTTTAGAGCTCCGCGCTGAGAAGGTACCTGCTGGGGTCCTTATGAGAGCCCTCACGAAGCACTAGATCCAGTAACGTGCCCTGCAACCACGAGCTCCTTTTAGCAGAGGTGACTATTCAAGTGAAGTGCAACACTGATGTAAATTTAGATGTAAAACAGATTTCTGTGTCATTTTTATCCCCTTGCTTTTAACTTGGCGTGTTTTAATTATGTAACATTAATGTGCTGCTCTGCCCTCCTTCAACCCCTCAGGGGGGTTGCCGCTCCTGCCAGGAGAGTGGGCTGGTGTCTGCCGAGTCCTGTGCCGGAGGCCCCCGGCCCCCGCTGAGTCATGGCGCGGGTGAATCATTAGGCTCCAGGTTGCTCCTGGAGGGGAGGACACCCACATAAAGGGCATCCCGGGGGCTGGCGTGCTGGGGAGGATAAGCAGCAGCGGGAAAGGGGGCTGCTCCACATGGATCCCCAAAGGGCCCTGTAGCCTCTCTGCATTAAAAATAGCCCTTAAAACTGCAGTGTATTTCCATAGCAACAGGTCAGCACTCAGTGGCGTCAGAGAGCGGGCGGCGGGTGCAGGCGCAGGGCCGGCAGCGTGAGGACCGCGCGCGTGTCCCAGCTTGGAGGCCGGGCAGCGGGCGCTGCGCGTCGCGGGAGCTGCGAGGGCTGTCCCAGGGCCCGCGTGCCGGCCTGGAGCTTCTCGCCTGTCCTGCTCGGACCCAGGCTCCACAACCTGGGGCTTGGCAGAATCGCTCCGGCCTCACGCCCGCAGCACGAGACTCGCTGTGCTCGGCCAAACAGACCTCATTTTGCACTGCTCCCTCGCCTACCTTCTCCCTTCCCCTTTAAATCGGCACGTGCCTGTTCGAGGGGAAAAAAGTCACATTTCAGAAATGCCTTCTGGTTAAATAGCACCCAACTTCTGTAACGGGTTTCATCTCTGCAGTTCCAAACCAACAGCAGAATTGGGATCCTTGAGGCCCAGGTTACAATGCACTTGAGCAAAAGGTCATTTTTGTTTGGTGAATGATTTTCAAAGTAGGTTTAAGCAACTGAATATCGATTTTTTTCCCCTATAGGCAGTACTCCGAGAACCTCACTGAATATATTTTGTAATGTTTCCTTTCAGCCACTATGGCTGAATGAATAATTTCTCTGCTCAGTAAGTGCGCCCTTACCGGCCCTTCCAGGGCACCAATTAACTGCTCCCAGGAGCCATTCTCAGTTGGCCCAGTAACATAACCATTAGCTTGTTGGGTTTTTTTTTTNTTTTTTTTTTTTTTTTTTTTTTTTTTTTTTCCCTACAGTCATTAAATTAACCTGTTGATATAATAAAAGTCTTTATTAAAGGAGGCAAAAAGAGCTAGGAGTGCAAAGTCTGGCCAGCACAACCCTGTGTTTAACTCTTTTGAGTAGCCCCATTGACCTCAAGGTGAGAGCAGGTTTATGTATCATAAGATCAAAGTCCTAACACTATTTTTCTCCTAGGTATTCATTGTTCTTACCTCACTCTACTAAGGGAATTTTCTGAGCTTTATGGAGAAGACCATTTCTGTATATTCACAGGTTAATGCTAAATTACGTGTTTGTTGAAGGTGCCAGTTCCTAAAGCTCTAGCTTATGAAAGCACTGCACTAGCACAGCTATTTTAAAGCACATGTGTGGAAAACATCTGGAATCTAGCTGTTTTTTTTTTTTTTCATGAGATTCTATTCTTATATTCTACTTTGCATAAAATTGTAATACCAAGGCTACTTTAAAGAGCTGTATGTCCCTCTGACCCACACGCCTGCAGCTTGCTGACCATATGCTCTTGCGTGGCTGAACTGGCAAATGAGAGCTCCCGCCTGGGGAGGGAGACAGGCTGTGAGGAAGAGGAGGAGGAGCTGCAGCAGTCCTGCAACGGCTTCTCTCACACTAGGTTTCCAGTTGAGAGCTCTTGGGTTTTAGGAGAGTTTAGGAGGGTTTGTGCAAAGTAGCTGTGCACAGGAGTTGTGGGTAGTTGTGAAAGAGAAGGTGCTTCTGGGATGGAGATAAAAAAGCTGAGAAGAGAGGTGGAGAATAGAGATGCTGGGTAAGGGAGAAGTCTTGCTGCAGATCAGTCTTTCGGGGCACAGATTTCCTTACGAGACATAAAGAGTCAGAGGGAAATCCTTTATTTTCCATTACAACTGGCCCTGTATTTTTCTTCCATCTTCCTGTCTCTGCCAAAGGAGGAGAGGAAGAGGGGAGCTGCGGACCAGACAGCCAGGAGTGATGCGGGTTGTGGGTTTCTCATGGCACTCTGAGTAGCCTCCTGCATGACTTGGGAGGCCAGTGTGGGGGCCTCCCTGCCCCCTCGTTCTTTGCCTTGTCTGTGTGGAGCACAAGCTCTTCAGGGCAGAGACTGCCCCTTTTGGGGGATGTGCGAGATCCATAGCTGCAAACAACGCAAGGAACATGAAGGGGCTGGTGTGCAGCAGGAACCCGGACCAGAGGCCGTAGCATTGTGTGAGGATTTTCATCCTCTGGGACCAGCTAAATCGGCATATTTTGTCTTCGTGAGCCTCACACAGGCGAGGCAGCGTGCAGCCGACTACTCAATTCTGTGACTTGCCGAGTTGTGGCCAGGTGCCTGGGTGCGCTCGCCTCCCAGTCCCCCGAGGGCTGTGTGCTGGAGACGAGCCTCGTCCCCACCTGCCTTCCTCTTCATGCTTTGGTGCTCAGGAATGCTTTGAAGTTACTCTTGGATTTGAAGCAGCTTGCCTTGGCTAGAGGCTTGACACAGTGATTGCTGCAGAAATGCTATGTTTCTATTTTATGCTGAGCTGTGCCAAAGCTTGAGCCAGCCCCAGAATATAACTTGTATTTTTGTTTTGCTTTGTTTTACCCTCCAATTCCTGAGGTTATGTTATCCTATAACATGCTTTTAAAATCTAAGTTTCCTTTTAAGCTTCAGCTCTGTTTCTCTACATGGTTTGGAATTAGAAAAATCACTGTATATGGATCCTATTTCTCTAGTGCAAGCAGCCCTTTGGCAACAAATCGAGCCCTCCTGGCAGACAGTGCTCTGGGCAGGGAAATGCTCGCTTATATATGGAGTCTGTGTGCAGTGATGTGCCATGTAGGGTCTTCCAGTATAGAGAAGCCTACAGGTTCAAGGCTCAAGGTGGTCTGCATATATCCTCAATCTATATATATATATATTTGTGGGTGTGTGTAAAAACTACAGATTGTCACATACAGATAGTCCACTTCTCTTTTTTTTAAATACTGAGTGAATGAGTTAACAAAAATGGGATGCTCATTGCACTGACTTTGTCTAGTCTCATTAGTCAGAGAAAAATCTAGCTTTTTTTTTTCTTCAGAAATTTGTATTTCGGAAAGACACTGCTAGCATCATACTCACTGTGTTTGCAAGTGCATGCCAGCATAACTTTTTTTTTTCCTTGTGTGGGTTTAAGAAGCAAAAGAGGAAGTAGTTTGGGGTGATAGCCTGTCTCTGAGGGATTTCATGAGGAAGGCTAGCGATCAGTCTTCGTTAGCCTCAGGGTTTGCGGTTGTGTTACTTCGTGGATTCTAAGGGATGAAATGACTTCTGACCTTTTTATGTCAGAAGGCACAAATCTGAGTAGATCAGTCTGAATCAAGCCTGTAACTTCCATTTGGGCAGCAGCGTCTCTGAAAGTATGTTTTGATACAGAGCTGGGAATGTTGGTGGTTATTTATCCTTACTGTCAATAATTGACACCTTTATTTACAGTCAGACTCTTCTTTACCTCCCAGTTTCAAATAGATGATCTCTTTAATGGCTTTTTTTCCTACTGCAGTAAAGAGACATCTGCTCTCAACAACCTCTCTGCCCAGGTATTTTGTAGTCTGCGATGAAGTTCCCTCTTGATTTCTTCTTGGATACATTTAAACTGAGCTTCTTCGGACTTTTCCTATATAGCGTCCCTTCTAGATAGCAAGCTGTTCTTGCAGTCCTTTCTAAAACCCTTTCAGAACTTTGTGCAGAGTGAACACAGGAGCTGCTTTTCCAGGTTCTGCTAATGATTGATATTTGGGGAATACTGCTCCCACTTCCCATTCTGCTGTTTCTGGAGCCAGCAATCTCATTCGCTTGTAGCCGTAATGTTGCACTGGGAGTTCATGTTCGCTTAGTTATCTGCTGTGAGTGTCAAGTCCTTTGAAAGTGCATCAAAGCCCAATTGCAGCTGTAATGTGGATAGGTCTGTGCAGCACTCACGTGGAGTGTGGGGAGGAAAAATCGGAAGGCAGAGAGACTGAGATTCATTTTAATTCAACATAATGTTTCTGTGGATATTTTCACATATCTTAGAAAAATAATCATAACCTTTTGTAGGGCTTTGTATAGTCTCAAGCGTTAAGCTGTAAATCCATGTTAACACCTCTGTGCCTCTTGCCATTGTACCAAATGCTTTTTTTCTGTCTTTACAAACTGACCTCCCTGTCAGCACAAGCTGTGCTTTGCTTGGAAAAGAGAGGGGAAAGTGATTGCAGTGTTTGGGAGGCCTGAATTTCTCCTCTTTTATGGTGGCTTTTGGGTCTCTGAGGAGTTTCTTGTCAGGCATCACCTAACCTATAGAGGCAATGAAAGCCCCTGTCTGAAACATGTTCTGCAGCTGGAGCAAGAGTGTTCACCTCTGCTTCAGCACATGACTTAGGCAGGCCTAAGGGGTGATGCTATAAAAATAACTTTATTTTTCTGCCTCCCTCTGTGCAAAATAACTGAAGTCATCACGGAGTTTGATCCTAGCAGGCAGCTACATTTGGGTAAAGTCTCAAGCTGAGGAATAGCCAAGCACCAGTCTGTGACCCTGCGGTGACATTTCGCAGCTGGGTTTACCTGAGAGGATGGCTCTGAAAAATGCTGTCCAGTTCCCCACAGAAAGAGACCATTGACTCTACGGGAGGAACAATGTTCCCCATCTCCATCTTGCTGCCTTTGATGACAACGATAAAAATAATCCGTTAGTTGCCAAAGGATCCAGCACCCTGAAAAGGAGAGATACAGGGATGACTGGCGAGGCTCTGTTAGCAGCAAGGCTGCCTTTGCCCTGGCTTGTGATGGCCGTGTATTGCTGCCACTCATCCCTCCCCCTTTATTTAATTTTCCCCTCCTGGCAGTTTCAAAAGGACCCCAGTGTTTCGCGGTTAAACAGTCCCCTCTTTGTGGAGAGGCTCGGGTTTCGGCGGCTGCGGCAGGAACGCGTGCGCGTGCGGGGGGAAGAGAGGCCGCTTGCCGACGCGATGAATGCCGCCTCTCTCGCACCTCTCGGCGTAACGTTTCAGGCACCATAAAGGGGGCTTCTGTCTGCCCGCCGTGTTATGTGAGGCCAGCAAGCGCGGCCGGCAGGGAGACAAGGAAACGGTTATTTCTCCAGAAACGGCCAACTCACCTCCGAGGCTGGGGGAGACCCAGGCTGCTGAGCCAGCTGCGCACGTTTCGCTTTGCTGCGAGCGGCGCCTCGTGCCCATAGCCCTCGAGAGAGCAGACGCTCTTTTCAGCGCACTGGCGGGTATTTCTTCCAACGGGGAGAGCAAGAAACCAGTTCTCCCGCAGCAGAGTTGGGAGGTGTTTCCCTCTCACTGCTGGTTGGTCTCCAGTTTGCAGTAATTTTCTGCACTATAGACCCTAGCGGGTGTCGTAGATGGTGCTGCTAGCTGTGGCCGCACAGGTGGGGTCCTGCTAAGGGCCAAGTGCCTGTTCGAAGCTGGCTGTGCAAACGTGGGACTTGGTGGGTCATGGTGCCATCTCGGAGAGCCCGAGCCCGTGATTCAGCTGTCCTGAAGGGGCAGCGTGGCCCTCAGTGCCTGGGGCTGGATGTGGAGAAAACCCAGCTGTGCAAGTGGATTTAAGCGCTCATGGAGAGATGATCTCTGGAAGACCAGCCCTGTGGGTTGTGTGTCCCAGCCCAGCGGTTCCTCGTGGAGACACAGGGACTGTCGCAGAGCTGAAGGGGCTCTGTTTCTAAAATGCATGATGCAGCTGAAGAGGCAGGTTATTTAGACACACTTGCCTGAAGGAGAGTTTGAGTCATCAGAGAAGTTCTTCAAGTACCTTGTCCAGAGATGACTCTTCTGATACCTCAGCACCTCACCAGGCCTTGCAGCCTCCTTATGTTGCCAGCTTTGTTTTTCTCCTGCTGTCTGTTTTATCTGTAGCCTGGACTGCGAATTCTGTGGGGTCAAGGACCGTCATTTCAGTCTGTACAGGCCCAGCATGGAACATCCTGGGTCTAAGGTGTTGCTGTGGTAGGATGAAGATATCCCTGAACGCCTTTGCAGCTTACACTTGCAGGCTTGTTTCCAGTGATGTGCACTGTACACATGTGATTTCTGTGATTACGATCTGGCATGGTGGTGATGGTGGTGTGGGTTGTTTTTTCATTTCAAGAATACATTCAATGGCCGCAGCTTTCATGTGGGTGGCTTTGCCCAGTGCTTTGCTGGGTTTTGTTTCCCTGCCCCTCCAGTTCCAGGTGGAAGATGCCCACTCAGCAGGAGTAGAGGAAAAGGGAGAAAAGTTTAATGACAAAAGCAGAATATAAAAGCCATTTGAATAAATACAATTGTGATCCTGGCCACAGAAAATCTTTCATATGTGTGTCACAAACCCTCTGGTATTGTGATGAATTGTATTTATGGATGCTTTATTTGAGGTTTGATTCGCAGAAGAGTTAAACAGGCAATGCTGTACCCAAACTCAGTGCAAACTATGTTTTGACAATGTGAAGGATAGCATCAGTGCTAGATCATCAGTGCTAGATGTCTCTAGTTGGACATTTTAGTTACTGCACAGGTTTTGGCCTTAATCTGTCTGTAACTCAGCTGAATCCCCAGAAGTGCTGCGGAACAAGATTCATTCAGATTGGGAAAGCGTTTTGCTTCTTCACTAGCAGGGAAGTAAACAGCTCTGTGGGAACAGGGTTGGAATCACCTATAGTAAAGAAGTGAGGCAAGAGGAATAGCAGATCATGGTCTAGGCACTTGGTTGAGGAAGCCCCGTGCATTGCTGCCTGCTGAATGGGAAGCACAGGTTTTGCAGACAAATTGTCATTATTATGACAGGCTTATTTTAGAGATGTATATAATGTGCAAAAGCACACTGAATAAAACCTTTGCAGTTATTTCTTAGTACCTCAGTGCTTTTAATATAATTTACATGTGCAGTTTGACGATGCTAGTGCATTGTATATAAAAGCTATAGCCAAGATCAGGCTAAGCACTGTGTGGACTGCCTCAGTGACATACTGTCTTGTCCCAAAATGCCCAGAGTTTGTGAACAGGTAGATGAGGGGGAGTATTTCTTATTTGAAGTGTTGTTGCTCCGTAGAGCTCTGAGGTACACAGGAAAGTTTGGCTGGTGAAGGGGGGTAGCAGCTGGTATCATTTATGTAACTGTGAGCCTTGGAGACAGGGTTTCAGAGCTTGAGAAGAGATTTACTTATCTGTTTATTTTGTAACAGCAGTTCTCCCATTGTTCCTCCTGAATTATGTCAGCTCTAAACTACTTGCCTTTGATTTCTAGACTCTGCTCTTTACATATGAGATCCCATTTGGTTTGGAGAAGTCACTTCTCTTCAGTGGCATTTTGGGCCATCTTCCCCCGCCTTTCATTTCAGTATTTTGTGTGTACCTTCTTGCTTGTTCTGATCCTTCCATTCAACCTGCATCTTTGTTCCCCTCCAGACCAGTCTGTCAGAAAGGTGGTTGTCCTAAAGGCTGTGCAGGGGGTGTTTCCATGGCCAGTATTCTGCAGTCACCTGCACATTTGTTTTGTTGGTTTGTTTTCCTTCCCTCATCTGCCTGAACATGCCTGGTTTTGTGCTGCCTTCTCAAGGGGCTTGGGACAAGGGCTGCCACTTTATTCTGCTACCACACTGCCTGGTACAGTGCACTAAAGTTCTTATGGGGTATTGTAAGAATAAATTAAAAGTATTTTTGAAATAATGTGAATGGACTGTGCTCAAGTATAGGAAGAAGAAGAGTGGGAAATGTCACTCTAGGTCTCTTGGGTAGGAGGAGACATTCCCAGGGACTTCAGAAACTTGAATGCATCAAAAGAAAGAAAATAGTTGTGCAGCTCTGGTCATGACAGTGAATGTGAATGTGTATCACTGGCCTGGGAAAGAAGGGGAGAGCAGAGTATTAAGGAGAGATTCAATCAACGTGTCGTTCTGTCCCTTTTCACAGTGTTGATCATCTGCAATGACAGCTGTCACCATGCATATATGAGAGGCAATGTCAAAAAAGAAGGGCTAGATGCAATTCTTCAAAGTAATCTCAGTGTTAAATGCAGCATGTTGGTATCTCCAATACTATCCATAACCCCAGGAACTGGTCAGACTGGCTTTAATGCCTAGAATAACTTCAAGCAGCGCGTGCAGATCTAAGTGGTGATGGCAGGAACACCAGGGTAACCAATAAGATCACCTCTCAGTAGAGTCAAATGATGAGCTGAAGGCCACCATATCTTGCTCTGTTGCAGCAAGATCACCCTTGTGAGTCATGCATGAGAATCGATGATCATCCCAAAACATGGCCCTAGTGGATGGGCCCTTTCTCGCTGGGCACCCGTGACAAGCTTTCCATTCTCCCCGTGTAATGCCAGAAATTTGGAAGAGTTCGGGGCTGACTGCTGCACATGCTGGTAGCTCCTGTGAGCGGAACCTTCCCTCCCAAAGGAGGTGCCACGCGATAGCGCTGCCACCGCACACAGCCCGGAGGGGAGGGAGGCCGCGAGAGGGGGCAGAGCAAAGTGCGGCGCGGGGGAGCCTTGGCAGCAGCCAGCCAAACAAGCTCGGGAAAGCTGCACTGCCAGGGATGCTGCCTTTGCAGGCACAGGCGCCGCGGTGGAGGTCTTATCTGAGTGATCTACGCTCTGCAAACCAGAGAGGCCACCGATCTGAATATTTCATTGCAATCAGTAGAGAGGAGACTTGGTGTTCTTGGGTTTGAGAGGGACAGGGAGGGCTGAGAGAGCAATGTCCTCTCTCCTGAGCTAATATTTAAACAATACTACCTCTCTTTTTTTTTTTTTTTTGGAAAATGCTTCTATTTTTGTATTTTCTGTTTCCCAGAAAGCTTCACGAGTAAGCGCTGCTGAAGCTTAAATGTGGTGGGCAGCCCTGGCTGCACCGTTACTTCCTTGGCAGAGCTAGCCTTGCTGCCCCGCAGCTTCTGATTACAGGCTCTATATTTTCATTTTTAATTCCTTGGTGTGTCTTTGCTCAAATTACCTCCTTCCTTGCCAGCAGTGGAGGCTGGGTCCTGCCACAGCGTAACCACCAGCCCCGGGGACATGCAGCCCTCTCCTTCCCGCCGCTCGGCCCCAGGCGAGCGTGTGTGTGGTCTCCGCAGCAGCAGCAGCAGCACACAGCAGAAGCGTGGAGGCCGGCAGCTTTATTTTGCTCTGCTTGCTGGTTTGCAGGATTACTGTGGTAACATTTCACCATGTCGGTACGGTGAGATGTGCAAGGATCCTTCTTCACCTTCCTGGAAGGTGCAGAGCGAGGTGACTCTGCAGCCTAGCCCAAGGCTGTGCTGCCGTGCACTGGCCATTCTTAACATTTGGGAGTGCCCTTGCTCTCTGCTTTCATTGCGCATATGAAGCAAATGCTGTTTATGAGGTTAGGCAGGAGACGCTGAAAGAGGTCAGCACTTCTCTGACTGCATCTTTGTGCTTGGGTTGCCACTGCTCAATTTAGGAAAAGCATCTTGCAGCACTCACTAAGGCACGGCCATGAGCTGAGGGGTTTGCCCCTGCGGTGCAGTGCAGCTGGTGCAGCCTGCTCTCCTCCTGCAAGAGACTTGTTTGGGTTGGGTTAGGTTGGGTTTTGTTGAGAGAAATTTGCAACAGCCAAAACTCATCTGTGCACCTGCATAGTAAAAACTAGGCCTGTTAGTAACTTTGCAGAACTATTGTAAACACTGAATCCTTTTGAGTTCTCATTCCTCGGTCCTTTTTCAGACCCAGGAGGGTATCTCCCTTTCTCTCTTTTGGGCAAGCAAAACCCCTATCTCCCCAGTGGTTCTTTGATGACTGCAAATGGGAGCAAACAGTTTGTGCGCCTGCTGCTTTGCAGCTCCCGATGGCATAAGGCAAAGGCTTCAGCTTTGTCCTGAGTGAAGCTGCGTGGCTGCAGGACCCAGGGCCGCAGGTTTCCTCGCTGCCAGGCACGATCTGCACCCTATGCCGGTCTCCCGAGTGCGCCGGGAAGGAAACCAGCACGAGCACCGTGACACTGGTGCTCCTGGGGAATCATTGACACCAGCACTCTCATTCAAGCTTACTAAATGAATCCTTGGTGGGGAAAAATCTTAAATTTAAAAGAGTGGGAAATCCTCTTTCTTCTTAAAAGGTATAGGTAACCTCTCCGGCTATTTGGTGATTGCAAGCACTAGAAGGCGTCTGGCTAAACGCTCCTGCTGCAAGGAGGACTGTGACGGAGGCAGCCAGTGTTAATGTGCATCGAGCACAGCTCCCAGGCGGCTCTGCCCAGAACCTCCTTTAGTCCTGTTCTGCTACGTGCTGGCAGCTTTCAGCAGTGCTTTCGGTGATTAGTGCCGCGTCTTTCCTCACTGCTCCTCTCCGTGTCCTGAGGGCAGGATTAGGTTACAACCCTGCCGAAACGGCACCGTAGTCTGTGGTGATGGAGAGCTGGGAGCTACAGACAGAGCTGATAGTCTGAAATGCTTTCTGTGTTTGTTTCCCTTCTCTAGAGGAGGGATGACATTATTTTCATTTGTATTCTGTCTGCCTCTGACCTAAACACGTGGTGTCCAATTTCCTTCCTTGGCAGGTGATCTGGAAAACGAGGAATGGTGTCTGGGTGCTGAGCTGACTCCAGCTGCAATAAAGACGGAGGCAGTGCTGTGCGAGACAGCCGGCCTTACTCCCTCCGTCAGCCTCACTGTCACGGCCACATCGCTGGAGGGGGAGCAACCGGAGCTGCACACTGATGCCCTGGTACTTGCAGACTTCCTGTTCTCCTCCCTGCAGTCAGGCACGGGTTCTCCGGAGACGCCGCGCACCAGCGTAGCCTCCGTGCTGCCGCCGCTTGCCGGTTCAGGCTGCGCACTGACGCCTGCTTTAGCATTTCTGAGTGTTTGCTGGTGTCCCACTGCTGCTGTAAAAGCTTATGTTTCAAAAGGCACGTCTGCATGTTCAGGTATTCACTGCTGGACACACAGCCTTTATGCTGCATAGTGCCAAAGCCTGGGCCTCGTGTGTTTCTGAAAGAATTTAAACAGTCTCTTGTGAACCAGTCCAACATGGACTAACCCATTTGTGCTGCTTGTGACAGCTTGTGACAAACAAAATGTCCTTCCTAGTGGCTTGTTTAGTGCTGCGGTGCCTGTCCATAATCAGAATGAACCTCCTCATTGGAAATGATCGGAGAGGTTCCCTGTTTACCAAGTCACTTTTGCCGCATCTCTCAAGTTCTAGCATTCTGAGCTGCCGCTCGGACCAGCCTGCCTAATAGGGAACATTTGTGAAGCCTTTCTGGCCACTGCTGGTGGCCCTTTCACAAGGGCTTCGTTTTAAATGTGTGTGAGCTAAAGAGAACAAGCTGCAGCAGCTGACAGCGCTGTGGAGCTCCTCATCAGTGCAGGAAGAAGTGTGGCTGTCGTCAGTCCCCGGGGTATAGTATCAGGCCGGCCAGGGTGGAGCTGGCCTCTGCTCGCGATTAACATTCCCGCTTGGTTGTGGGGCAGAAGTACGTGCAGCAGAAATAACTTTATGAGAAACTCAAAGTGAAACATGACTTTCCCATAATCCACCCACAGCCTAATACGCTGTCCCCAGTGGCGGGGAGACAGCAGTCTCGCTATAGACTGGAATGTCATGATACGCAGAGAGGGTGAACTGCTGGCTCGGTGCTGTTACACGGATTATCTACACAGGCTACTGATTCTGGCAGCACCAAGTGTGCCGGTGCCAGGCTGACCGCCTTGGGCCTGGGCCTGTCACCGGGGCCAGACGGTTGTCCTCTGAGCCTGGGTCAGCTGCAGCAGCCCCTACTCCTGCTCTCCCACCCTGTGAGTTAAACTTGGGCCTGGGACCCCCGGGTGGCTGGTGAGAGGCTCAATGTCCCTGCCCGGTGCCAGCAGGCTCTGCGCTCAGGGGTGCAGCCTCCTGCCCTGCGCCGGCAGCCTCTGCTTGAGCTGCCGTGCGGGGCACGAGCCGCGCGGGCGCTCCAGCCTATCCTCGCGGCAGCTCTGTTGCTAAGAGAAGTAATCTGAGTGGGTTGCGTGCTGGCTTTCAGTCTGAAATGTCATCTCTGAGGCATAATCTTTTATTTAGCTAAATATAGTAGTAAGAAAAGCCACAGCAAGCGTAGTCGGGGCAGTATTCTCTCTAGGCTGGCTTAGCAAATGGTGTGGAGAAGCAATTAAAGCTTGGTTGTAGAAGAGCAGGGGGAGAAGGAAATGTCTCCATTTATGGAGAAGTACTCCCTGTATCGTTCTATTAAGGTTTTAGGATGTGTGCTTTGGATTCTCAGCCTGTTAATTTCTCTTTTCTAGATGAAACCACTGAGCCAGAAAGCTCTTCCAGAGATTAAATTGGAGCCACATGAAGTGGATCAGTTCCTGAACCTGTCTTCTAAGGAAGGTCTGTTAATTACCAACCTAAGATGCACCAAAGATGACCAGAATTAAGAATGAACATATTTTATTCTGATGAAATATTTGGCTTGCTTGTTCTCCGTGTTAGTCTCCAGGTTGAAGCCCTTGCCTTCTAGGGATTTGACTCAGGCTGCTAAAGAACCCAGCCTCTGTCTGACCTATTTATACACTTTTCTTCCATGCTCATCACAAAGAAAATGATCTCTTTTTTTGTCTGTAACTTACTAATGATTGTACAGTTGCCAGAGGGAGCTTGAATCCTTAAAGTATGAGATTATTTAGGCTAGAAAGACACAAATTTGTGAGGACCTGGTAGGATAGAACAAAGAGTAGAAATTATGAGGAGCATAAGTGGGAACTTCTCTGTTTTAACCACTTTGCCTTCTGATAGGAAAGCAAGGATGTGAGTCTACATGAAACTAAAAGTTAATATGCCAAACCAGCTCTGTTTGTTTCAGTGGAATCTTTAAGAACCATCTAGGTCCCTTGGGACTCAATAATGTACAAATGAGGGAGGAAGAGAGATGATCCCTGTCCTGGAAACGCAACACAGCTCAGTGGCACATAATCTGTTAACTCAATAAAAGTTTCAGAAGATCTCAAGCTCAGCATCTCAGTTAGGAACACTTTATGTTTTATTAGTGGATTTATTTATGTAGGTTAGTATAACTGCTCTAGGAAAGGAAGAAATGGCTTAGCAGGTGAGAAAGGGAGGCTCTATCTGGACACAGGGCATAGATAGGGTTGCTGAGTTTGTGGCATTAAGGGCCTTTCTGTCTCATTAGCGTGGATCATCCCTCTTGCAACTGTGAGATACTAAACTAAAAAGAGCTCGTGTATAATTGCTTTTTGTTACTATTTTTCTTCTTTCCTCCCCCACCACTCATTAGATTTTTTTCAACTCAAATTTCCCATGCATAAAAGGAGTGGAAGATGGCAAATCCAGCCCTGCATCTTCCTCCTCCCACTTATGCAAATTTATATCAGAGAATTAATGACTTAGTTTTGGACATTTGCAAAGTAGAAGAGACGTTGCCCTGTTCCTCTTGGTTTGGACTTGTTTGGTCGTAAACAGCACTGGGGTTGCCCGTTTTGGCACAGGCTCTCTTGCCTGCCAGTGCAGCAGAGGTTTTGCTCGTGGCACTGGCGTGCACAGTATGAGAGCAGTTGCTGGGCTGGTGACCTGTGCTGGCCCTGCTCCGTCAGCACATGGAGACCTTCACCGTCACCACATTGTTACTACCTCCCAGGTGTGCCAGTCTGTCCGGAGATGGAGTGTTTCTTTCCTCCTTGTTCATGTAACACCTAGTATATGATGTGTGCCCTCGAAAATCCTTAATTCATATCAAAAAGCTACTGAAAGCACACTAGTGCAGAGTCCTGTCTGCTCGTGCTGCTTTCTTGTGGTAGCGGACTGCTACTGGAGAGCTGCACATGCACCTCAGAGCATTTGAGAAGAAGCTCAAGTGTGGGAATGACTGGAGCAGATGTGCAGAGCTCTGCTCTGCCAATTGAACCTAAAGATCACTGCTTTTTTTTTTTTTTTTTCTCCTTTGGGAAACCTGGGGGTCTGAGAACCTTTGGAGTTACCACTCGATCTGTCTTTTAGCAAACTTACTTCCGGGAGCCGGGTGGCGGTGGTGGCTCTGGTGGATGTTTGAAGTAGCCCCTCAGTATTTAGTGCTGTGTTTCTCTCTTGCCGTTCAGCAGTGGATCCTCTGCATTTACCCCCAACCCCTCCTAGCAGCCATGGCAGTGACTCTGAAGGTGGCCAGAGCCCAGCTAGGTCTCTCCCTCCTTCAAGCCCAATCCAGCTACAAGCCACAGCTAAAGTGACTTCACGTACAGCTTCAGCGCTCTCCAATTCCCCTCTCCTGACTGCACCACACGTGAGTTGGGCTGTTTTTTCTAGTTTTTTTATTATTTAATCTCTGTTAAACTTTGGATCTAATAATTCTTGCTCATTTGTGTATTCCCCTCCTATAGTGAGTGGCCTGTGTCTCTCTGCTAAGGTGAGACAAGGATGCACAGTGTTACGTGGCTCCTCTTATGGATTGTGTTCTGCATGGGGATCTTCGTAGGGCCTCCTGTCCTTAGCTACTGCCTTGCTGTCTTGGAAAGCAAGTGGTCATCTTTAGGGAAGGATTATCAGTAGTGCTTCTCACTTACCCTCTCCTCATTTCAGCTTGTGTAGTTTTATTGATATGCAGAGCTGGGTCAAAAGCAATTTTTTGAGGGAGTCCCAAACAACTGTCTGTCCCAAACGTTCAGTGTCTGAAGGCAAGCTAGCTAAAAGGTCCTCACCTTCCCCACACCCCACCTGCAAGGACCTGCGGTCGCAGGAGGCAGAGTTCCCTCTGAAGTAGGAGAGCTGCTCTCTTCCTTCACACCTTTTCATCCAGGGCTCTCTACACTTTCTGTTCACCCATTTCGTTTGTGTGCCATTTGCAGAAATTACAGGGGACCGGCCCACTCATCTTGACAGAGGAGGAGAAGAGGACGCTGATAGCAGAGGGGTACCCAATCCCTACCAAACTACCTCTGACAAAAGCAGAGGAAAAAGTGCTGAAGAAGATCCGCAGGAAAATAAAGAACAAGGTAAATGTTAGCCTAGCAGCTTTGCTGGGTAATGTCTACTCATCCTTCATTAAAAAAATGCTGCAGTAATTACGCAGTAATGATCTGTAGTACTGTTGAATGCTGTGTGAAGGTTTTTAATAAACATATTTGCCTTTGTTTCTAAACACATCCATCAAATTGTCTACCAGCTTTACATCTAGGTATTTACCTGTACCCTTCAGCAATAGATATTTAGCAAGTAGGGTCATCAGTCACTGTTGCTTGGCTCCATTTTAGAAACATTGTAAAATTTTCCCTTAGATATAGACCTCTCTGTTCTTTCCATGGTGATGAAGGTGTTCTTGTCCACTGTTGGAGGTTTAAAATCCCACCTACTTCTGTGCACTTGCCTTTTAATTAACAAATTCCATGACCTTCCAATGACCGGTAGATGCCAGACTCTGAAATGCCCTAGGAGTTGTCTTGTTCTTCCAAAATGGGGAAAATCCAGTGATGGGGAGGAAAGCAGTTCTTCAGACCTGGCCAGCTCACTTGTTCTGATGGACATTTGCACATTGTAACACATTCAGTTGTTGATTTTGCAGAAAAGGGTGTAAGTTTGCCTGCACTAAATTGGAATTTGCTGCTGCAGTGTAATTTTTCAAAATCCATGAAGGTGTTTATGTACCACTTTCACAGAACTAGAATCCTTCAGATCAGAGGGAATCTCTGGAGGACGTCCAGAGCAGGGTCAACTTAGGTCAAATTCCTTAGGGATTTGCCCAGTGAAGTTGACTGAAAGGTGTAGAATCCTCAGACTCGGGGCAACCTTTTCCCATATTCAAACAGTGGGAAAAAAAAAGGTGTTCTTGATGGGAATTTCCAAACTTTCAGCTTATATTTGATGCCTTTTGTTCAATTACTGTACCCCTCTGAGAAGACTCTGTCTTCACTGCTGTCTTGTACTAGATACTTGAAGATGACAAGAGAATCTCCCTTTAGAGAGAACGTGAGAATCTCTTGCATCTGACCAAATTGCTCAGTCTCTCCTCCTTGTGTCAAGTGCTGCAGCTCAATTCTTACTGTGATTACCCTCCTCTGGACTTGCTCCAGCATGTCCAAAATATTTATGTCCTTGTCTGGAATGGGATGCAGTACTCGAGCCATGGCCTGGCACGTGCTGACCAGAGAGGGAGGTTCATTCCCTCCGTGTGCTGGCTGTGGGCTCGCTCACAGGGCCAGGCTGCTGTTGGCCTGCCCTGCTATGGGAGCCACAGCCTGACTTGTGGTGGGCACGTTGCCCATCAGGTCCTCTATTCACTCCATTCATGTTTTCTTTTTCCTGTCTCAAGTGCTGAGCTTTGTTCTGGGGTCATCTTCTAGTTATTTAGTACTCGTCCTAAGATCTTCTCTGCGGACTTACTGCTGAAGGTAACGTCTCCAAGAGCAGGGAATGAGTCTTTTCTTACTGCTGAGAGGATTTGTCTTGCTTCAGGATGTGGAAAGAGACCAACTCAGTGCTTTGCTTGCCAGGAATAGAACTAAGAATAGCACAAAGGCTTGAACTTAGGGCTTTTTACCAGTTTATTAATTTATCTCTGCTTACTTTTTTTTTCTATGCAAATATTTGGTGTTTTTTCATCCTTAAATATTTTTTTTTCTTAGATCTCTGCTCAGGAGAGTAGAAGAAAAAAGAAAGAATACATGGACAGCCTGGAAAAAAAGTAAGCCAACCCTCTTCCTGTTTCAAGCAGCCCAATAACACCAGTTGCCGGAACGGAAATGGATCCAGCTGTTGATGCTGGGACTGTTTTATGTACAAAGTGCCAGCTGCCACCTCGTGGCTGTGACTGAGAAAAGGCCCTTCCTTTGGCTTCTGCTTGTGCACATGCTGGCATGGTGCACACTGGAACCATGTCTACCTCAAAGCCCTTGCAAAAGGGCTAGCAAAGACCTTAAAGCTTAAGCAAGGCAGGACCCACCTGCTGTTGGCCTCCACCCATGTGACTCTCTTGGACTGGGGGCAGGCAGTGTCACTGGGAAATTAGGTTCAAAATGGAAATGTTCTGTGTTTTAGTGCAAACGGAGGTAGAAATAGGGAGTGGGTGACTTAAGAGTTTTGAGGGGTAAACGGGAATAAGGAAAACAGCTTTATGATCCATGAGCTTCTTTTAGCAAGAAAGACCCAAAACTGCAGCCAGTGATTTGTAGCTCAAATTAATCTTTCTTTCAAGGAGCATTTTTTTTTTTTTCTTCTTCTTATGCCTTCACATAATGACATAATGACATAATTCATCTATTAAACCCTGGGTACCATCTGCAGTGATAACTTTGATGTAATTTCCTTTTGTTCTTCTTACCGTTAGGAAAGGCCCTCACTTTCTCAGACTTTTGTGGAATTTCATTATACACATAAAGATAACAAAGCTGTTTCCCTGTTACTTTTTTCTTTCTTGAAGCTATTCAGGCTGGTCATATTTTAAGAGTCTCATATTTTTATATGAACAACTTCTGTTGCATAATCTCCTTCAGTTAGGAGATTTCCAGGGCCATTGTGAAAAACAAAAATGTTTTCTTGGAAATGAACCTTCTGGCTTATTGACTCCTGTAAACTTGAAATTCAGGGATCCAATAGCAGAAGCATGGCATTGGTTAAATTGCATGGTGCCTTATCTTAACAATAAAGTGTGTATATGGCACACCTTTACACAACACACGGGCTAACAGCATACATAAGCATTCTCTGTGACTACTGAAGGCTCTGTCCCATGGCATAATGTGCAGGGAAAATCCAAGTAGGGTCATTTCTCTTTCTGAGCAAGGGGCAAAGAGTAGTTACAGCCATTCTGAAAGAATTAGATCTATCAGGATATAGTTTGGGCTCTTGCAAGGAGGTGTTATACAATTAGTAGTTTCTTTCACAATGCTTTTTACACCATGAAGTATGATTAAAACATCTGAGTAAAGCTTTTCATTTTATGTAGGCAAGACTATCGATCTCTCAGTGAAAGTAATTTGGATTTGTTTTAAAATCTGTCTTTGAAGTGTAGTGGATGTCCGATTTTAAATTCATCCTTTCTTCCTTTGTACTGTTTCCAGAGTTGAGACCTGCTCAAATGAAAATACTGAGCTACGTAAGAAGGTGGAAGTCCTGGAGAATACTAACAGGTAAAGAATGAGGGGACTAAGGAAAAACTAGTGTTACAATTAAAGGCAAAAACACAGAAGTTAAATGTTCACTCGAAACATGCATTGTGCTCAGGAAACCTCTTATCATCTTTCTTTGGATTCTTCCACTCCCAAGAAAAAATGATTATGACAGATAACAAAAGAAATGCAACTCAACTCTCCAAATTGCCTTTTGTCAGAGAAAGACAGTCTTGACAAGAGGCCTCAGAAGGAAAGGCCTTGGCCTGAACTGTCACCTGAAGCTCTGGAGAGAAGGAGCTCGGAAGCATAAGAGTCATTTATGAGTTTGTTTTTCTTGACTACTAGATATCATTGCGATTATTGGCACGTTTTTAATCCTCCAACGCCCCAGAGCTGCTTTCATTTCAGGAAGCGCAGCTTCCTTTGGACAGAGAATCAACTCGTTCCTTTATTTCTGATCAGTGGGCTTACATAAGTCAGTGACTCAGTGGTGGCTTTCTCAAAGGGCATGTAGCAGAATATGTTCAACAACTGAGCTTTTAATAGGACATTAACTGACAGAGAGGAGTGTCAGTCATGATTATGCTCAGTTAGGCTCTGTGTGCACTCTAATGATAGCAAATTCCAATGAGTAACTTGGAGATGAGCCCTCTGTAAACACCTTCATGGCTAGAGGCATTTGTAGGGATGGTTGAATATTACTGCTGAACATAATGTTAGCACTGAAGTGTAGGAGGAGGCTGGATTTTGAAGATAAGACCCATGATCATGAAAAATGGCCCTAGAGTTTGTCTGGCAGCCAGCATGTTGTTAATTGAGTGTCATGTGTTGTTTCTAATGCGCGGATCCAATCTCTGGATCCAGTCTCTAATTTCACGGAGCCAGCCCCTGTAGCCCTGTAACATGCCGGGGAGCGTCTCCCACGCACTGCTCATGCAGAAAGACATCTGCTGCTTGTTCAAAGAGAGCCAAGCCATTTCTGGCTCTCCTTTGAGCATCTTCCTGCAGTGTTTTGCACACCAGAGCTAGGGAGCTGTGTGGGGTAGGGCTGTAAGCCCCAGTGTCTGACGTAGCAGGCGCTGACATCAGCTGCCGTAGGACAAGGTGCAAAAGTTGTAACGTGAGCAGCTGTGGATGAACCTCTCAATGTCAGCCTCAAGAATTGTTTTCTCCGTTAAAATTTGACTAAATTTGGCTGGGTGTTTCCATCCTTAAGTTGCTGCAGATGTAGTCATGAAAACGGCTCTGTTGGTGTGTCATTCCTTTTGGGCAGGACCTTTAGCATCTTCTCTGTTGTTTCATAATCTTAATTCTGTCATGGCCAGTACTCTTAAGTGGCAGCACCGCCAAATCCCTCACAGTCTGGGCGTGTGGAATGAGGCGTGTTGCTTTCTTCCCTGTGCAGCAGCCCTGAGAGTGATTTGTAATCTCCTGCAGAGAAGCAGATGTTCTGCCCACTGCACAGCAGTTCTTGTGTTTCATGGCAAAGCTGCTTAGATAAAAAACGTACCTAAGAAATTTACGGTTGCAAATTTAAGTACTCCAAAATTAAAAAACTGTCATCAAGTCTTGAATTACCTACCACTATATTGTGTCTTTTTGTTCTTTTTTTTAATCACCCACTCTCATTTATAGTATATTTGTGCAAGCTTTTGGTCTCATTCAGAGAATGTTTTCAGGCCTTTGCTTAATGTACATCATCCACTTCCTACAACAAATTAAAAATGATCTATTTCCTCACTGGTACTTGCACAGAGTCCTGATGCAGCATCCAGAAACCAACCAAATCTTTCAGAACTTGTGTTCACAGCATCCTATAGCTGGTAATTCTACATCCTATTTACAGCTGAGGATCAAAGCTTGAAGAAGTGAAGGTCAAAGTTATGCAGTGTTAGTTTTTTCTTGAGTGCCTAAATTTAAACATTTAGTATCTGATCTTTTCAAAGCACCTTGCACACAGTTATATATGCAGACATATTTAATACACTCAAAGCAGAGCCCTGGTTGACTTCAGTTGCAGTTTTGATGTTTAATGCATTAAAAATGAAGGTATGATTGGAAATACCATGTAAAAATAGGTATACAAACAGTACATCTGTTCTTTCACTGTAAAACAAAACAAAACAAAAACACAAAGGAAAACAAAACCACTCTGAATGGTGAAGAAAGATAACAGGAGAGTAACAGCTGTGGTTACATGTGAAAATGTTCGTGTCTTTAGTGCGGACAAAGGACAGTGTTTCCCCACCCAAGACATGCTGGAAAGTTGGGTTGTAGCTGCTCACCTGAGGTTCTTGCCCCTTTATGGGCGCTGGGTCAGGATGGGGCTTTATAGTCGGCTGGAGTTGTGGGGAACTAAAGGAGAATTTCCAAAACTTCTGATTAGTGGAATTTCCTTTTGGTATGTGCAAAGAGCTCTTCTGAGCATATCATTCTTCTATATATAGAATGCATTTTATATGGATAGGTACCTAAGGCTACAGGGAAAATCCTGCTTAAGATTCAAAATCTGGCTCTGAAGCCTGAAAGCACTAGCATTTCTCCTGGCAGAAAAAAAAAAAAAAAAAAAAGGCATTCATTCCTACATTATTCAGAGGAACATGAAAGATCTTAGCAGAATCCCCTAAGACTATGCCTTAGCCTGAAGCTCTGGATCAGATTTTTTTTCTTGTAAAATGTGCAAGTTTGGCCAAATAATTTGCACGCGGAAGCATCTGCCTTGTCATCCATGCTTCTTAAAAAGCAAGGCAGAAGGCTGGGGATCGAGATACAGGGGAGTTTTTAATTCTTATTATTGTGAGTGGGTGACTGCAGCATTTTTGGCATCTTCTGTATTAGAACACTAGCATATGTTTCCTCTCCTAATTTCTGTGACTCAGACCCTTAAAAGAAACCCATCCAAGTTCCTTTCTAGACATCTTTCTTTAGCAAAGCTCAAATACATCATTGCTTGCGTAACACTCACGTCCTGGTGCTGCAAAGGAGCCGGGAGCTCGTTGTTTTGGGGAACGTCTGAGCCTGTGGGACACAGCTGTCCTAGAGGGCCTAAGCAGGAGGAGAAGGGCTGGGAGAAGCGGCTGGCACCAGGAGCTGGGCTGGCTTGTCCCTGTCCCCAGGAGGCTTAGCCCGCGGAGATGTGCCCATGGCGGGCAGTGGGTTGTGCAACTGGGGAACGGGGCTCTTTGGGCTTAACATCAGTGTCAAAACATTGGATATTACGTGTACGACATAGGAGAAGCAATGTTGGTTTCATTTCTATTAAGTTTGTATTTGAAAATATATTTATTGATGTTCACTCTCTCAGAGAAGTGATAGAAATAGCATTGAATCTAGTGTACAGTTGAGAGAAGTGTAAATATTTTCAGAGTGGGACAGTGCGTGTGATTTTATCACATCTTTCTCAAGGAGTAAAAGATTTAGATTTAAGCTGCAATGAGAAATCTTTTTTCTTACTTCCAAAGAGAAGTCAGGCAGAGGGGGCAAGAGACCTGCGTGGATGAGCAAGGAGCTTGTGGCAATGCTCAAGCAGAAGAAGGTGGTACACAGAATGTGGAAGAAAGGGCAGGCCCCCTGGGAAAAATACAGGAGCGTAGTCAGGGAATGCAGAGATGCAACTAGGAAAGCTAAGGCGCAGCTGGAACGCAGCCTGGCAAGGGATGTTAAAAATAACAAGAAGAACTTCTACAAATACATTAACAGTAAAAGAAGATCAGGGGAAATGTGGGTCCTCTAGTGAATGGGATGGGCACCCTGGTTACGAAGAACACAGAAAAAGCAGAGCTGCTGAATGCCTGCTTTGCTTCAGTGTTTACCAAGGGCAGCCCTGTAGAGTCCCAGGCCCTAGCGACAGGAGAAGAAGCTGGAAGAAAGGAAGACTTGCCCAGGGTAGAGGAAGATTGGGTCAGAGAGCACCTAAGACACCTCGATGCCAACAAATCCATGGGCCCCGATGGGATGCACCCCAGATTTCTGCGTGAGCTGGCGGATGTCGTAGCCAAGCCACTCTCCATCATCTTTGAAAGATCCTGGAGAACGGGGGAGGTGCCGGAGGACTGGAAGAAGGCCAATGTCACGCCAGTCTTCAAAAAAGGCAAGAAGGAGGACCCGGGCAACTACAGGCCGGTCAGCCTCACCTCCGTACCTGGAAAAGTGATGGAACGGCTCATACTGGCCGTTGTCTCCAGGCACGTGGAGGACAAGAAGGTGCTCAGGACTAGTCAGCATGGATTCGCGAAAGGGAAATCATGCTTGACTAATCTGATAGCCTTCTATGATGGGATGACTGGCTGGATAGATGAGGGGAGAGCGGTGGATGTCATCTACCTTGACTTCACCAAGGCTTTTGACACCGTCCCTCACAACATCCTCCTGGACAAGCTCCGGAGGTGTGGGCTGGATGAGTGGTCGGTGAGGTGGATTGGCAACTGGCTAGATGGCAGAACTCAGAGGGTGGTGATCAGCGGTGCAGAGTCTAGTTGGAGGCCTGTGTTGAGCGGAGTCCCCCAGGGGTCAGTCCTCGGTCCAGTCCTGTTCAATTTATTCATCAACGACCTGGATGAAGGCACAGAGTGCTCCCTCAGCAAGTTTGCAGATGATACGAAGCTGGGAGGAGTAGCGGATACTCCAGAGGGCTGTGCTGCCATCCAGAGGGACCTGGACAGACTAGACAACTGGGCGGTCAAAAACCTCATGAAATTCAACAAGGCCAAGTGCACGGTCCTGCACCTGGGGAGAAATAACCCCAGACACCAGTACAGGCTGGGGACCGACCTGCTGGAGAGCAGCTCTGCTGAGAAGGACCTGGGCGTCATGGTGGACGACAGGTTGACCATGAGGCAGCAGTGTGCCCTCGTGGCCAAGAAGGCCAATGGCATCCTGGGGTGCATTAAGAGGAGCATCTCCAGCAGGTCGAGGGAGGTGATCCTGCCCCTCTACTCAGCCCTGGTAAGGCCACATCTGGAGTACTGTGTCCAGTTCTGGGCCCCCCAGTACAAGAGGGATGTGGAGCTGCTGGAGAGAGTCCAGCGCAGGGCCACGAGGATGATCAGGGGCCTGGAACATCTGCCCTATGAGGAGAGGCTGAGGGAGCTGGGCTTGTTCAGCCTGGAGAAGAGAAGGCTGAGAGGGGACCTGATCTGTGTCTATAAGTGCCTCAAGGGAGGCAGTGAGGAGGATGGGGCTGGCCTCTTTTCACTGGTGGTCGCTGACAGAACCAGAGGAAATGGCCACAAACTGAAGCATAAAAAGTTCCACGGGAACTTAAGGAAGAACTTCTTGACAGTGAGGGTGACAGAGCACTGGAACAGGCTGCCCAGAGAGGTTGTGGAGTCTCCTTCTCTGGAGATCTTCAAGACCCGCTTGGATGCAGCCCTGTGCCACGTGCTCTAGGTGGCCCTGCGTGTGCAGGGGGGTTGGACTAGATGACCTCTAGAGGTCCCTTCCAACCTTAGGCATTCTGTGATTCTGTGATTCTATGAAACACTCTCATAATAGCTGATAGAGATTGGAGACCGAGAGCAACTACTTGTTTTTAAAGGAGCAGGCCAATGTTTTTATGCTGAAAGTCTTTGAAAAAAATGCTGCTTTCCATACGCTCCCTATTTTTTGATTCAAATGAGAAGCCTGTGGATTTTTTTGCTTTGAAATATTCTAGTCTTTCACAGAAAATCTCAGTTTGAGAGATTCCCCCTTCCTACAAGGGACACCCCTTCCTACAAATAAAAATGGCAGAGAAGGAAAGAGTGTGTTGATTTGGAAGATCTGTTTTTCTTCCTTTTTAATATATGAAAATTAAGTTGATAAGTTATCAACTTAACTTGGTGATATATACTACATATTTTTACATATATTATTATATTAAGAATATATCTCCAAGTAGATATAGTCTTTGAAAAACCTTGATCAACATAAACATTGAGTTCTTTTCCCCAGAAGCTTTTGGTTTTGTTTCAGTTAATGATGACTTTTCTGTATAAACACTGAGGCTTCCTCCCACGTGATCAGATCCAGCAGTGACAAGTTTTCTGCTCCTCAGCGAGGGTGTCACTGGAAGCAGACTTGACCTGTTCCTTCTTTTGGTAGTGAAGGGAGCTTTTCTGAGGATGGATCTGTGGATGTGCACGTGAAATCAAGACATCAGAGTGGATTTGCTGGCAGAGTGTGGAAGGGAGAGCAGGAGTTTTCAGTCACTTTGCAGTTTCCCTATGAGGTGCTTCCACTGGCAGGGAAAAGCGTGAAGGCACATTCGCACCTCCTGCGGCAGTGACCCTCTAATTGAATAGCACTGGGGAAGGTGTCAGACACCGCGAAAAGGATCCCGGTGGGTGCCAGCCCCCATACAGGCTGCCTTGGGATGCGTTTCTCCTCTTAGGGTTCATCTAGAGGCTCTGTGTTTCACGTAAAGCTCCCGGCCTTCCTGCTGAGAAGAAGATTCAGAGGGAGCATCTTGGTACAACTTGGCCCTGCTCCTGCATGAGCAGCACTGCCCCTTTTCCCTCTTGGCTTAGCATGTCCTGTCCCTGCAGCCTTGCAGTCACAACGAAGGCAGCTTTTCTGGAGGAGCCTTTTTGACCTTGGGAACCACAGACTTCCAGCAATTCTTGTCTAAATATAGATTAAAAGCACAAAAGAGGGCCCCATTTTGCTGCTGGTGGGGCAAGCCAGAGCTGCTGTGTCATCTCAGAACAAATGAGCTTGTATCTTCTCTTGCTTCAGGTCTTGCTCATAGTTTGAAAACGCACCCGTGGCTGCTGGTGCCGTGTCCTCGTGTGCTGCGAAGGCGGCAGCTCTGCTCACAGACACGCGCTGAGAGGCAGAGGCCTTTGATGTGAATGTAGCTGGTGAAGAAAATGGGGGTGAATCTTCCCATGTGTGGTATAGGAGGCCCCAAAACACCTGCATAAGCACAAGGGGAGGAATTACACTGCCATAACCAAAGTGTTTGGGAATCCAATACTCTGGGCCCACACTGCCCTGGAGGGTTTTAAATTGGATGCAAGGAGATGAGCACCGCAAGGAGAAATGCCTCACTGCTGATTTCCACACCACCCATTAGCTGTTTTCTCACTGACACCTCCACAGAAAGTGGCAAGAGTGGCCTGCGTTTCAGGGCTGCTGCTGCTGCCAGCCCTTGACCTGGGCAGGAGGAGGCCTCCTCCCTCCCTCTCCTGCAGAGCTGGTTTATGTTGAGCCCAATGACTCAGGCCTGGAACGGGAGCAGATTTAGGCTTCTATAATAGCACAGAAATTGCACTGTTACAAAGTCATTGCTCTGTAACATAGCTGTTGGCATCTGGTGGGAATGCTGTATGTGGCTTATTCTGTGCCAGAAAATCATGTATACTGTGTGTGCAAGTCTGACTCTGCAAACCCTGAGCTATGTAATTGGTGGAAAAGGGGATTGGGGAGAGATATAGAAAGGAGAAGGGAGTGGGAACGGTCTCATTTACATGATGGAAAGTGTCTTTACCCCTTAATTTGCTTGTGTTCTCTCTACCTGTGAATAAAGGGCTGAATTAGGCAAATCACTTCTTTATTTTTTCGTAGTGACTTGTGGAGTACAGCATGCCCCCAGCAGTGTGCAAGACATCTTTCCTTAATAAGTTGAGCAGAACGTGCTGGCCCAGATAAATGTGTGCCATCAACACGCCGTGTGCTCATTTCGAAATGCATTCCTGAAGTCCTTGAATTCATTAAACCCTAATTAGCAGTGATCATTGCCGATTAAAAAAGGTGTATAATAATAGGCAGACAAGTGTATATTGAGCTGTAAAGGCACCTCTGGGTCTGTCCTACAAGTAGCTTTTAGCAAGTCCAGGCTTAAAATAATCCTTCCATTTTCTCTGATGTGCTGACCTTGCCTCTTGCTCTAACCTTTGCCATCACGGTTGTCAAAGTGGCTGTGTGGAATTTGGGGAGTGGGTTATGCTCTGCGTGGGCAGGGCGGCTTGCAGGAGACATGAAAAGTAAAATCGGAAACAGCCAGTTTACCATCGCGATGAAAACTTGCGCTGTGTTTGACTGTGTTCAGGGCAGGCATTTGGGTTACTCCTGCTCTGTTAAAAAGCTTTTATCAAAGCGAAATGAAAACTCTTGGGAAAGCTTTATATCAGTCATTCTTTTGAGAATATTTCCCACTGCAGTGACTAGCATCCCGAGTGTAGTAATTGGTGATGATAGAAAACATCCAGAAGGATGGAATAATGCTCTCTGGGTCCAGAACTATGTGTGTAGCTGTACTGTCGGTTAAGGGTAGTTACAAACCTGCTTCTGCTCGTTTTGAAATGATGCTAAAACTCATGTGGAATTCATGGCACAGAACCAGGTTACATAGGCAGCCAGTCTGTTGTACATGTAGCAGTTCTGGTTGTTTGTGTGTTTACCAGAATCTCTTTCTGGAAAAAAAACCCTGTAAATACAGTTTTTATTTATGAGTAAGAGGCTCCTGAAACAACGACTGAAGTAATTTTTCAGGGACATTAGTTGTGGAAAATGATCTTTTTGAAGGATCTAGTGCTAACACGTGTAAAAAAGATTGTTAAATTAAAAACATCGCTTCCTTCTAATTTCACGGGAAGGTTTTTAATTAGCTGTAGCTCATCAGAAATGCTGTATTCTTGCCAGGCATGTAAATGGAAGCAGAGAGCTGTTTAACGAGTGAACAGATCTATGCATTTGATGTCCGTGTCTGTCACCTTGGCTTTTCAGGACGCTGCTGCAGCAGCTGCAGAGGCTGCAGGCCGTGGTCGCGGGGAAGGTGTCGCGCTCGTGCAAGGCAGCCAGCACCCAGACGGGGACCTGTCTTATGGTGAGTGTCCCCCGCGCGGGGAGCTGCAGGGCCGTGAGGTTGTCTTGCCCCTGCTCCACAACCTAGTGCCTGTTCTGCTAAGCCCTTCACTTTCAAATTCTTAGATTGCTTTTTTTTTTGCTTGATAGTTTGACAATTAATTTTGAGTTAGGTGAGAAAACTGTCTGCTGAAGATTAATGCTTGTGGGAAAGCATTAAATTCTGCAGGAGACTTTAGTAGCTTTGTAGCTACTTTGTAGGCCTGCTTTAGTAGACCTACGCTTTTGATTGGGTGGTGCAGTGATAAAAGAAGAAATGCTGCTCCCAGTGACCTGTTGTGTTATTTCTTACAGTATGGTATGTGAGAAATGGTGCCCAGAGTTGTAAAATAACAATAAGGCTGCTCTTTGATGCTCAGTTCTTTTGATACCAGTAAAAATAAACTTTATCATCCAAATAAAATTATGACTGAGGCAGTAAATCTACTTCTAGCCTATTTCAGTAACAGTCGTCAGAATAAGAAAAGGATTAGAATGAAAGTCTGCCCTCCTCCAACTCAGCCAGCAAGTTCCCTTTATGCTAGAGCCATAAACTGAAGATGATTCCAAGGCCTACGCTGTCCTTCTAGGCTGCCAGGCCTCTCTGCTTATGTCACTTTGCAGCAACACTGGGGCCAACAGCAGAAATAACCTTGGAAATGCCCTGTAGTGTCTGTAAAACACACATGGTGGTTGTGTCTGCTGTTCAACTTTGGGAGTAAATAAGGGAACAGGCCAAAATGATGGCAGATTTGGAAAATAAACTCCGGAACGGCAAGCTGCCGGCTAGAACATAGCGGTTATTGTACGTGTGCCTTTGCTAAGAGCCGCTGCATGCTGCGATACGGAGCAGCCTCAGAGGAGGGCTTCGCATTGGTGTGGGGCGCGTCACGTGCCGTTTCTGGGTGTAACATGTGTGGGGGCCACTCGCCCCGCTCCTCTCTGGCAGATGGCCGTGCTCTGCTTCGCCGTGGTGCTCGGCAGCGTCTCGCAGAGCTACGGGCCCTACCCTGCTGCCACCAAGATGGTGCTGCCCACGCCGCATCCCTCGCCGGAGTCCTACACAGACTCCGTGGGTAAGTGATGACCTCCCCAGCCTTGCTCCATGCTTGGTCACCCTGTGGCCCTTGTTTCCCACACCTGCATCCCCAGAGCAGGAAGCTTGGCAGGCTGGGCTCGGGCCTGTAGCCTTCCTAAAGACGGGTAAAGCTTCGCCCCACGCGTCTGCTTGGTGCTTCTGTTTAAATCATCTTTGTTTCTGTTTTGGAACTAATGCTAATAGTCTGTGTAAGATAGTAGGAGAGTCGTGTTTCTGCTCAGTACCACATGTTCATACTGTCAGAAAGCACAACTGATGTCTGTTGGTGTTTCCTTCGCAAGTGTCAACAGAAGGTCCAAGGACTGAGTGGGAAACCGATAATATTACGTACTGGTTAAGAGCCATTTGCTTGCAATGTGTGGTATCAAAATGATTGTTCCTTCTGCTCTTGCTCCCTGGATAACGCAGAGCTTTTTGACATCTTTCAGCACCGTTGCTGTAGTATCTTCCCTTAGCTAACAAATTGTCAGTTAATCACTATGAAAAGACCTTTTGCAGCTCTAGTTCTGCTCTGGTGGTTTCCAGCTCCTGATGTGACCAGGGATGTTCTGAGTTGCCTATTTCTCATCTTCATCTCCTCTCTTTGCATGCAGTGAGGTCAAGGAGTCTGCTGATTTATGAAGAGCCTCACCAACTGGAGGAGTCGTCGAGCCCGATCTCCTTTGCAGATCGCAATGACAGACACGCCGACGCCTCCAAGTACGCAGCCCTGTCCCTGGAAGCTGTGCCGGGAGCGCAGCAGGACGATATCATGCAGTTCACAATAGCCAACGAGACGAGGCTGGAGAAGGCCATGCTACTGGGCCTGCCGCAGCACAGGTGAGGGCAGCGCTCACTGTCGCAGTGCCTGGAGGCCGGCAGTAGGACCAGGGGCTCTGCTGTGCTGAGGCCTGGGCAGAGTGTGAAGGGTGGTCTTGATCTGGAGAGTTTATAGGCAAAACTGCTGGCACCGTTAGTGGGTAAGTGGTTGCAAGGATGGTTTGTTAGTAACACTGCTACCAAACGCTGCATTTGTCAGGAGCCTAACGCCTGTAACCTGTGAGTTTTGCCTTCCCCACGTGTTCAAGTACTACTCGCGTGCCCCCAGCTGGGTGGAAGTGTGAGGCTGTGACTCACTGGGCTGTCTATGAGGTTACGCTGTGAAGAGCTGGAGCTTCTCACTGCAGTGATCTTTCCAGAGCACGGAGCCTCAGAGTTAGCAGCACACGGGATTAACAGCCCTGTAAAGTTACCCGGGGCACTTAACACAGAGTTCTTTCATAATTTATATATTTATTTTTATATTTTAGCCTGAATCTTAAGTCTGGGGCCTCTGCAAAGTGCAGTTTTATCTCCACTGCACCTTTGCCTGTCTTGCCACTGTTCTGTTGGCCCAAGTCTTGGTCTCTGCTAACAAAACAGTAGCAAATGCACCAAAGAGTGAAAAGAGGTATTTGGTTTGCAGCCACGCTCCGCTGAGGTCCAGGAGGAGCCATAATGCCCCAAATTTGTCTCCTGAGGACCTGTGCCAAAGTTAAACCTGAGGCCAAGGAGATGACTAATTCAGTACGTGACCATGCTCTGACTGACAAGTATCCAGTATAAGAAGCACCATATTAGCATTAGCCAATTCAGGAAGGATATGCACTTTTAAAAGTGACTAACTGTTGGTGCCTTTTCTTCTTTTTTTTTCCTTTTTTTTGTTTTGTTTCCTACAGGGTCAGCTCAGAGCTAGAAGGAAATGAAACACTGAAGATAATTGAAATAGACAGAAGAGTCAATGCCACCTCTTAAAAAAAAAGGCCTTTTTTTCTTCACTTCCTCCTTTCCCCTCATTATTTTCTACCAAAGGTGCCCCCCTTACCACCCTCTGCCCTTCCCACTCCGACTTGTCATCCTCAGTGAACCAAAGCACAAATGAGAGGGAGTTCACGCACTTCTGCACTGACTGGTGTGGCGGTGACTGCAGACGGGATTGCTTGGCCTTGTAACTCCCTTCCTCACCTAACACACAGTCCCTGTCTGCTTTTACTCCTTTCCTGTCGGATGCTTCAAGGACAGGAATGAGTTATGGCAGCAGATGATGCCAGCAGAGTACTGATGATGGGATGCACACACATACCCTAATCTGAGCACAGAGACCTTCTGAGGAGAAGTGGGGTGTGCAGAGGCAATGGGAGCATGTGGGTGATGATAGGTTATTTGGGAAAAAGGAATGAAGAGGAATGAACGTTGTGGCATAGTGCTGCTCAGAACCAAGGCACAGCTCCACGCCTGCTGGTCTGCAACACTTGAAGCTTTTGGAGGGGAGTGAGAATCATGTTCACGGGCTGCCTGTAGAGGCACAAGAATCAACAGCACAGGCAGGGGAGGGATGCGCAGTGAGTGCTGAATTGTCCTCTCCTAATTCTTTCTCTTTTCCCCCTTCAGCGCTTCATCCTTAAGCGGGTTATGTTTCTCCTTGGGTTGGAAGCAGTCCTGGTAGGTTTTCCTACCACTGCTCCATCCTTGTGGAATTCAAGCAAAGATCAGTCACTGTCTTGTCACACTTTGCCTATGCAGGAGAATTACACTAGTTTAACTAAATCTGTTTAGAAAGCAGGTTTTGTTAAGTTTATGCAATGTTTTGGGTGGGTGTCCCTTAGTCTGCCTAAGGCTAATCTGCCTTGCTTAAATCAATTCCTTGCCAACATGAATGAAATCCATGTAAGACTTAAAACAGAAGTGCCTCGTGAGAAGACTGTATGGATTTAATTTATTGGCTTCTAGATGCATTGAAGGAATTTCTCATGTAGACACGGTTTCAGATTGTTCTGTGTTCTTCTTTCCCCACCACCCTCCTGTTACTGTTGTAAATAGTATTTATTAGCTTTGCAAGATTTTGTTCAAGTGGCTGCAATGAGAATAGAGCTTTCCTAACCCTTCAAGTGATCCAGGCAAACTCTGAAACCGGCTATACAGAAATCACTGACCACCCCACCCTCCCCCAAACTTGAATTCCCCAAAGTAAATGTTAGAAAGTAGTGAGTCTCTTTCTCTTGTCTCCTTTTGCAGAGACACAAGGTCTTAGAAGAGCCACTTAGCCGAAATGATAGGGGGATGTGTAGCCCTGGCAAGGTGGTAGGTGCTGAACAACTTTATGGCAAGATAGTCCCTGACCTGAGAAGCTGAGTATTGTAGGCAGCAGGCAAGGCAGAAGAGGGATGAGGCAGACACACAGGAGGGGGAGTGACTGGCCCAAGATCAGCAGAGAAACCAAGAGCGATACTCTAGTCTGATTCTGGTCTGGTACTTCTTACTCTGCTAGGTTTTCTCGCAAGCACCGTTTTGTCCTTTGTAACTGCTGCCTTTGGGGTTTCTCCCTTTCTCTGTATCCAGGCCATACCTTGCCCAAGCTGTACTTCTGCTCACAGTCAGACCTGCCCAGGATTTCCAGCAGGTTTGATCTCATTGCTACAGGAGGGCACTCAGACTCCAATAGCAATTGGGTTTAATGTGAAAACCCTAATTCCACAGGCTAATGTGGCTGCTTTGCAGTTTACCAGAAAAAAATGCAATTAAAAATCTTTTTGACTTGCCTTTCTTTCTCTTCATGGTAAGGGAAAAACTAATCTAGCCTTACAAGTTATTTTTTATGTGTACAGTAGATATTTCCTGCGGTATTTCATTCTGTAAAGTACTGGATTTGTATTTTATTATAGCTACTGGCACCCCAGCTCCCCTCTTAATCTTTATTCTCCTTTCTTAGGCTTCCTTCCTTTGCTATCCTGTTTAGTGCCTCTGTGGTCTGACTCAAGACTGAGCGAAATGAAAGAATCCAGTAGGTTAGTCGGCTTTGGATCAGTCCCCACAGTGCTGTTTTGGGAAGGTCTTTCATGCCCATGAGTGGAACAAGTGCCTGATTCCAGGAGCTAGTAGGGAATTCTGGTGTGCAGACCTGCCCTTATGGTTATGCCCTATTTGCCTATACAAGTGCCTTATTATTGTACATTTGGTGGTGATGAGAAGAGAAATGCCACTGATTCCATCTCACAAGAGCTCCCTTCTCAGCATGGGTCAGTGTCCTCCCTAGAGCTTCATCTCTTTTACGGTGGCTCTGTCAGATCCTCTGCATCATTTCTTTTTTTTAAAGCAAAATTTGTTACTATGAACACAAGTTGCTGTGACTGAGAGTGAGACACACGGGATGGCAACATTGTTTAACCACATGAGGTCAGCAAAGTGAAAGGAGAAAGCCGGGACTGACCCTCTGCTTACTGTATGGTTAGTCAGTGCAAGTGGCCATAGTAATGAAATTAAACAATCTTTTGGGGTTTTTGTGTGTTTTTCAGAGCACCCAATTTATCACCTCTGAGTAGAACTGCATGTGCTTCAGACTTTTGCAAATCAGGCCCAAGTTGTCAGGCACAACTCTGCCCTTGCTGACCTGCTGCTTGTGCTGTGGAGAAAGGGGAAGGCCAGTCTGCCTGGGCTCATGTTCATTATCCAGTTCTGACTGTAACTAACTGGATCGTGTCCCCTTCATTGCAGAGATACACCTCACTTCACGGTGTTAAAAACAAATTTGAAATACTTCCCAGTGCTCCCAAGAAGAGACGATATCGCCCTCCAAAACAAAACAAAACACCTCCCTCCCAGAGACATACTGCATTAGTCACCATTGGAGCTCTGCCTTTTTTCTTTGCTTCATTGGGACATACTAGTTGAGCTCTAATTGGGAAAGCTCTATTTTCAGCTGAGGCATTTTAGATGGGCCACTGTCTGGGTCAGCCACTGAGTTAACTCATTTGAACCTGTATGACGTTGCTGGTATTTTTGTAACTGTTTGGTAATCTAGTCCTATAATCTTAATTTTTCTCATTCTTTATATTATTTTATGGTACTCCTTTGGGATTGCTTGCTCTAGCATGCACAAGGTTTTGGGGTCTATTTTTATTAAATATAATTTCTTCATAATACGGGATTGTCTGTTTTATTATGGTACATTTGTGATCATCTTTGGGGCTTTTAACAAAACTGGCTTCTGTTTGACTCTGGAGGCCAAAATATCTCTCAAGTTTGCCTATCCATGGGTTTCTATGCAACAAGGCCCCCAACGCTGTCCTGAGTTAAGTTTTGCCCATGCTAGGTGCCTAGCCTGAGGGACAGAAGAGGCAGGATCCATCCAGTTGCGCTGCAGTCCAGCCATGCACCGAGGGGGAATGTTGGAAGCGCTGGAGCGAGCGCGAGGCGGGGGCTCCGGGGACTCTGTAGGAAATGGCAGGGTGAGCTGTGAGAGGCATTCGGGGATGATGCCAACATAAGAGCTTTTAAATAGCTCAGGGTCTCGAGGTCTCTCTGCCTGTGGATCTTATCCTGTGGTCAGGAACTTGGTGCTGTAGCGTGATGTTTATGTACGCAGGGTAGGAAAAGGCCTCCCACGCTACTAAAGTGCCACTTCTGCTACAGGACTTAAGTGATCTGTACTCTCTTCAGCTCTACCCATGTGCTAGTCCCCAGCATGGTTTTTTACTGCTAGTAAACTTAGTTTACCATTAAAATGTGTCTAGATCTGTTAGCTCTTTGCTTCTAGGGAGATAAGCTACGAAGGAACATTAGGGCATTATTTTATATATAGATGTGTGTATTTAAAAGTATCGAGCACAGGGCACATGGCAATTCTAACCTTGTTACCAGTGTGTAGATAATGTATTTTTGCTAGACTATTTATAGTTCTTTGCTGCACTTCTCTTGTTTCATCTGTAGCATTCCATATTTTGGGGGTTTCTCCCTCTGTCCGTACCCTGGTCATGCCCTTGCCCGAGCTGTGCCTCTGCTCACAGTTTGTCCTGGACCGATAGTGGATTAAGCTGAAGTTCTTAGGCTGAATCCCAGCTGATGTAATGCAGCAGCTTCTCACTTGGAGCTTTCAGAGGCTGCAGGTCTGATTTATACTGGCAGGTGACCTTTCCCATATCTCTCTGTATAACGATGTATCATAATACAAGCTTATCTCAATTTCTCTAATGTGGAGCTGAAAAATTAAAAGCTTTTTTTTTTTTTTGGGGGGGGGGGTGCATCTTTCTCTCGTGCTAAAAGAACAACAGCCCTGCACCACTCCTTACCACCCCAAACTATCAGCAGTGAATTCTGTCTGGACACATTTAGCATGTAGGTCAAGTAAGTGACTGATACTAATTGCCACATTGGGAGGGATTTCCACAGAGTATACGGGCTCTAGATTTTAGCTAACACCAAGAGGCCACTGCACAAAACCCACACAGCTAAGAACAGAAGTCTGTGGGATATTTTTATACTGTTGGTGACTAAAATATTCCTTTCTCAAGTCACTAATTAGAAAGGGAACATTTTGTATATTGAAGGTGAAATGATAGGTCAGTACATCATAACTACAGAAATTATATTAGCCTATATAAGTAGCATAGGGCTATGATGTTGCTGCTTTGCACAGTAGTGGTAGGGAAAATGCTTTTGAGGGCTGTAAAGATGAACTGCCTTATATATTAATGTATTTGCAAATAAGGAGGATAGGGTTGGAATATTGTAGCTTTCTCATGTCTGTGACAGTGGCTGTGCTAGGGATTGCACCCTCAGCATCTCCTTGCTTGTATTGCGTTGCTTAGGTAGACAGCAGGGGTGGGATCCCAGGCCTGACAGTGGAATTTCCACTTGTGTTTCTGGTTTTCACGTTAGACCTTCTCTGCTTTACTGAGCTATAGACCTGCACTTCCTTCCCACTTCGAAGAGAGTACATCTTTCAGGAAACTTGCTTGCGATATTGGCGTTTGAATGGTGTTGAAGTTACTCCCAGTAATGTCAAAGTAACCAGTAGAGCCCATGTCCGTACTTTTCCTCCAAGATTTGGAACAGAATCGGTGAAAAGAAAACATGGGAAAGCTGGATTTTATAGATGCCACGTACAGAAAAGATGAAAGGAGTGGCAGATGAAGACACTCTTGACTCTTGTCTGAGAAGACAGAGAGACTTCTCAGTTCTTAGGTTCTTAAATTGGAAATAATGGTCTTTTTCATTAATTCTTCCCTCCTTTCTATCTTCTTTTCCCCTTGCTCTTTAACACTATGCAGTCCTTTTTATGTGAAATAAATGTATGTCTGACCTTTATAATATACTCCATTTTCCATTCCAACACAGATAAGAGAATATTCAATCTTTAGCAGCCCATAAATAGGAGAGTGAAGGGAGGAGAGGGAAGAGCAGAGGCAGGTAGTCCAACGTTTTCATATTAGATTCTCTTGCAGTGGCGGTCTAGTCTTGGCAGCATGCTTTCTTCGTGGGTACAGTTAGTGGGAATGAGTGTGAGTCTGTGTGTGTGTGCACGTGTGCGTGGTGGGCAATTAAAAAAGGCTATGTAGAAAATGTGTTTTTGTAACATAGTGTCACTACATGAAGGCATCTGCCCGACACGCAGCGCACATGTCCCCCGGAGGTGCGCCAGCAAGGGCGGGTGTTTCCTTCCAAAACCTGCTCACATTCCCCACTGCCAAGCAAAGGCTGCCTGAGGGCCGTCCTGTTGGCAGCTCTGCTGGAGGCTGCTGTGCCGTGTCCCATTGGGTTACGTATAGGCTGTCTGGCCTCTCTGTAAGGCAGCTGTGAGCCACTGCAAGAATTCAGTGGGCTTTGTTGTATCCAGCCTTCGGCTGTCTGTTTTGGTTAGTGGAATTCCATTTCTGAATGCTTTTTATTTTAATGCTGTAGCCGTGAAGGGAGTGACTGTTCAAGGAATGCCATTTGCTGAGGTGCTCTTCAACTAGAGGAGCAAAGGGATCCCCTTCTCATGGGAGCACGACTGCCCCAGCCATTCTGCGGGCACAGGATGGTGCAAGGCAGCAGGCCCTGGGAGGGCCACGTGCCGATGGAAGAATCGCGAGGGCTCCGGGATTTGCTTCCAAAGGGCAAATAACCTGGCTCTGTGTGCTTGAAGAGAAGTCTGTTTCTAGGGTCAGAAAACACAGCCTTGGGCCATCAGAAACAGATCCCAGTGGCTCTGAGTCACAGATCAGTTCAGCTGATCTTCCTTTTCCCCTTTTTTAATTCCACCTCCACCATGCTGATGGAGTTTGGGTTTGTGCGAACACTTGGACAAAGCTCTCTGAGTTAATCAGGACAGTGATACTGAACTGTGCAAAAGCAGAAGCCCCTCAGTTCCTCGGTAAACTGCATTGGAGCCTCTTCTGACTGCAGATATTTCCATTCCTTTGCAAAAGGTCTGTTTAGTTCCATGTATGCGTGTTCTGCGACCTCCCTGTTTTTGTACAAGCACTGCTCATCTGGATATGTTCCCCCGATTGTTCACACTGCAAACATGTCCATTGGGTGTAAGAAATTGATATTTTTTTCTTTTAAATTATCTGCTTGATTCTACAAGAAAACAGACTACCTGCTTTTGTAGCCTAAATATGTATGTAGTTAATTATGTTATGCTTTTCATTTCTTGCAAATAAATATTTTCTGTAGAAAAAAAAAAGAGTACAGTTTGCTTGCTGTCCTGTTGGTTGGAAAAGATCTAGTCTTCTGACCTGAAAGCGCAGTGCTGTGTGCGATGCATTTCTTCTAGCCCAGCAGGACCCCTAGTTCAGCATGAGGCTGGCTCCCGCAGGCTCAAAGTGGTGGTTGGGCGTTTTGTCCAGGGGCTCCCCCTTTCTTTTTGCAGTCACTGGAGAATTGTATCTGTCAGTTACAGGTGAAAATCACACAAGGGTTTATGGCCCTTAATGACCATAGCGACGCTGGGGTGGGACTGCAGCACGGCCGCATAAGTGGGATGCGAGCAGGCTGACGCTCAAAGGGCCACTAGCTTCATGCTGGTGACACAGTCTGCCAGAGCAAGGGCTTAATTTGAGGGGACCTACAGCCCTCTAGAAGGTCGGGCCTTCTGCTGGCCTGACTTCCACAGAGCAGCTGTGTCTCACTGCAGCTTCTGCACTCTCTGAAGATCTCTCTGCTCTGGCCTTAGGGTCGGGAGCTCTGCTGGCCCCAGCTCCTTCCTTTGCTCTAACTCGCCCTCGCTTGGGAGCCGTCACCAGCAATTCCCAAGGTGGTCGCTTTTCCCACGCGAGCGGTTGACGTTTGCTCCGCAGTGCAGAAGTCACATCCAGCCAGGGGACAGCGATGACCTTTACTCAGCCTCGCAGATGCAGAAATAGCAAATGCCTTGTTTCTTCCAGTTTAGGGACTCTGCAGCTTTGCTGACCCCCAGGAAACTTGGTAAGTGATAGCACAATGTAGATGTGAGAAATATCATTTGCAGAGCTGGTTTTAGAAGGGCATAGTCTTTATTTATTTATTTAGATTTTTCTTTATGACACACATTCTTTTTTTACCAAGGAAGGAACCTCTTGTATGAGATTCCTGTGTCCGTGCTTTGGCAACGAAGAGCTTATCCCCTGCAGGAAATACTAGCAATGGAAGTAACAGATCCCATTTCAATGGCCTGAAAACAGGAACATGGCAACTGGCTTCTTTTCTGAGGCATTCTACAGGAGGGCCTTTCAGAGGCTGCAGAAGACCATGTACCACGGGGACTGGCACATGCCATGCTGCATTGGTGGCTGCTGCGGGTTTCCAGAAGGGCGTTGATCTGGGACCAAAGAGGTTGAAGTGGCACAGGAAATCAGCAGTGAGGCCATAAATAAAAGCTCTCCTCTGAGTTTTAGACTCACAGTTTTAACCCAGGCACTGTGTTTGCTACCTGCTGCACCAAGAACAGAGAACAGAGAACCTGGTGCCCCAAGAACTGAGATTCTTTAGGTCTGTCCCACATCTAACATGCAGACGCAGAAGAGCCTGTGCCCAAACTCCTTTTGCCAGGGCACTCTGGTGAACTTCCTTCACACAATCTGCTCTTTACACCCAAAGGAAGGAGGGCCCTGGTGCTCTCCCCGGAAGATGGGGTGAGAAGGGCTTTACTTTGTCCTTACTGTTCTGCACCTGGGTTATTTGCTCTGCTCTCATCCCAGCTGTGGTTGTTGCAGCCTCTGCCTTTCCACTACTGGCTGCCCCTTGCTCTCTGCACAGTCATTTTTTCTTGCCAGAGCTATTGAACACTTATAGGTAGCACCAAACTATACGTAACATTTGGAGAGGAAAATTACCATACCCTGACTGATTGGAGAGGTTACCCTTGGCTTCATTTTAGCTGAGCTCAGTGCCTCTGACAATACAAAATACCAACTGGTGATTAATGGTTAAGACTGTCATCAGGTCTCAGCATCACCCCTAAAGCATCATACGGCTGGAGATACAGCAGGGTGCCTGTGATTAAAAAAGAAAACCCATGTACGCCAGAGAAATGCTGCGTGATGAGCTGTCAAGCTCCCTACCTCTCACCCTTCTTGCTGAAAAGCCTGTTAGTGCTTGGGTTTACAGCTGAGTCCGGATGCTCTTCCACTGGCTGCCTCCCGCTCTTGCCAGGTGTCCAAAGGCAGCTCACAGGGCCTCTCCCAGCACAGTCTAGAGAGCAGGACACAAGACTTGTGCCTGTTCTGCACTGGCATGGGTCCCACCAGTGGCTCCAGATATTTCAAGGTGGATTCACTAGCACCCTCTTTTTTATTCTCTGTCTGTTGTTTGGTTTTGGTTGCTTAGAAATATGGACCTAGTTACCTTGAATTTTAGAAGCAGGCAACAAAAGCTTACAGCTTTGTTGTAAATAAGATCATTTTGCACTAGACATGTCCAGCTAGGAGAGAGCACAGCACAGCAATGGAGGAAACTGGCTTCTGGGTCTAGTCCTGCTCAGTTTGGTTCTCTTTTCTCCATGCTTCAGATACCTGCTCTGTGAAATGAGGCCAATGATAACTTCCCTCAGCTATATAAAGCTGTTGGTATCCACCAAGGAAGGGTGATCTCTAAGGAGCTGGTTATTAAAAACAAAGCCATGTTTCACATCATTTATCATAAATAAATAATACTTATGTGTCTTTCTCCCCTCCAGTTTGTGCTTCCAAATGTTAATTTACTCTAGGATCAGCTTCATTTTTCAGTTTCTTGGTGCTGTCTTGTGTGGGCTTCGAGGAGTCCACACATGAGCTATTTTTTAATGAATGAGTTGTTTACCTTTTTGTAATAGTATTTGTCTTAAATTGTATTTACATATGAATTCTGCGTGTTGCTATAAAACTGTGCTCCTGTGTATGGCTGAGCAAAAGACAACCATTAGAGAATAATACCAAGTTTGCTGGGCTGTTTCACTTCCATTTGCCAAAGTGATGTTCAGCAGCCAGTTAGCCCTTTATGAGACCCCCTTTTTGTGGGCACTCAGGTTGGATCCATGAGATCTGTGAAGAGGTAGCATCCAGGAACACCCAGACAGATTGGGGCCTTCTCACTGGCACCTTGCCTCTGCAGCAACAGGCATCAGGGAATAGGCATTGATGCATTTTGCCTGGACCCTTCGTGCTGTCTTGAGTGAGACCCATCATCTTGATGGTCATCTTGTATGACCCTTATGTAATTTGGACCATTTAAAATGGACTAACTCCTCGGTGCCTAAGGCAGTAAGGCTACATCTCCCATCCTCCCCTTTCTGCTTTTTAACACATTGACCTCTTTATCAATTAGAAAAGGATTTGCAGTCCCTCCCATTCTACATGTTACTGCGCACAGATGCCTGTGCAACTCAGCAAGGGCAACTCAGCCTCCTTTTGGCTTTCCTCTGAGAGGCCGAATTCCTGCCTCCCTGAGCATTTCCCCTGTCATTCCCTGCATCCGCCCTGCTACTGAAGGCAGGTGCTTATGGAAGTTTCCATGCAGAGAAGGCACTTGCCACCTGCCAGGGCTTGTCAGTGCTCCCGAGGGAGCAGAGGGATGCGAGGTGCTCCTGTTATCCCAACAACGCACTTACCCCTGTCTTGGCACCATTTTGGGAAATGAGATACTGACCATCAGGATTCAGGCTTTGGCCACGAATCCATGTTGGAGCTCATCCTTTCCTTCTTAATCCATCTGTAAGGCTGCAGTAGCATCTGTGGGCAAAGCAGATGCTCTAAGGAAGCTTCTGTTGTTGCTGCCGCCCTTCTAAAATCAAAGGCATTACCAGCTCTGCCACGAGTGTCCTCATGTAGCGGGGTTCCCTTTGCCAGCTTCCTATCTCTCCCAGCTGCTGAAGTTGGCAGCTACAGGAAGTTGGTTCAGCGCGCTGGGTTGCAGCAGCCAGAGGGAAAGCAGGGAACCCCAGAGCATCACAGAAACGCGGTGACTTGGGCAAAGTTACCCCTGGCGGGTAGGAGCTACACGTGGTTCACGCTGGAGGAGCGGTGCCTGGCCCAGCAATGTGAAAGGTGGTCCAAAGGCAGAAGGAGGCACTGGTTTGGGGCCAGGCTTTGCACCAGCTACTCTGCCCACAGGGCTGCACGGCTAAGGGACTGAAGGCTGAAAGAGCAAGGTCGTGACCTGATGTACGTGTTCTGCTCTCTAAGTGCAATACCGGTGTGGAATGAAAGCATTTTGGCACACACGAGCAGTGCTGCCATACAGGGCAAACCCTGCAGGAGCCGATTTCAACACCACCACAACACTCACCATGGACCGTCATGACTGTCTTTTCTCCTTCTTAGAATCCCTTGACAATGGCATTAACCAGGGACACAATCAGAAGTGAACCAGTGAAAGCAAATATGCAATGCCCCTGTGCTCCACGGTGCAAAATCTTCAGGATGAATCAGGCTGAAGACAGCCAATATGCTCCTTACACCTGACTTTTGCTCCTAGGGCAGCCGTATGGAAAGCTTCTGCCTGCCCGTGCTCAGCTTACACGCTTGCATCATGCATATGTCTTATGCCCTGACTTCAGTAATGACAGCCTCTCAAAGCCAGCCAACCAATGGTTTTAACTATCCCTTTTACTATCCCAGCTAGAAGGCTGATAAAAAGCCTATCTTTTCACTACAGTTTAAGTAGCTTTCAAAGTGATTTTCTCTGCATATGCATATAGGATGCATGTATTATCCACATGCACATATGCAGCCCACAGTATGTCTATAAATTCTCTTCCTCAAGCCTCAGGATCATTTCAGTTTTTAATGAACAATGAAGAAAATATAATTAAGCAAGGTAATATGTGGCTTTCTAGCAGGAAAATTAAGCTCTTACTGCAGCACAGTTACTAAAACATCCTGATCCTGCTCTGGGAAGGAGAGCTGCCAACCGGCGTGGGTTCCACTGAAGCCGCCAACAGAAGCCCAGGCAGAGCTGAGACCTCAGCTCCGAGGAAGGTCCTCATATGAACCCCTTTTTGTTCTTGCATCTTTCTTCTTTGGATCACGTTGCCTTGGACTCGCTCTCACTGCAAGAAATCTAGCAACGGACGAGGAGAATTCCCGCTGTGATTTCTGGAAGATGTCCCAGATCACGGCCTTCTCTGTGCTTCCTGTAATCTTACTGCCACTCTAGCTCATGTGTTTGAGTGGCCCCACACTGATGGCTCCCTGGAAAGTCTCTGGTTTCTCCCCATAAGCGAACAGGAGAAGGGGGAAAATAGGCTGAAGGACGGATTACCTAAGAGACACTGCAAAGTTTATGACAAATCATAACTCCTTGTGGTTGGCCGTTTTGAATATGAATGCGCTAAATAGACATAGCCTGAGGGTGAACAAAAAATAAAGGAGATTAATACGTAATCAAGAAGGCTGTACGAGAAGATCTGGGCATCATCTGACACTCTTGAGCGCTCGACTGCTCACTCCGAAGGGCATGTGGAACACGGCACGGCAGGAGATTAAAGCCACGCTCAAGGGAGGGGGACAGGCCCAGCGCCATGCAGGGGATTCAAGGGCTGCCAGTGCTGTGACCTTCTCCTCGAGGAGAGGGAGTTTCAACGGCGCCGCTGAGGGGAAGGAGCCCCACGCGGCCCCCGCCAGGGCGGCTGCGCCTCGTCCCCACAGCGGGGCTCCGAGCAGGTGCCCTGAGGGCGGCTCCCGGCGCGGGCCGCCCAACGGCCGCTCCAACGGCCGCTCCAACGGCCGCGGGGGTCCGTTGGAAGGGGCGTGGCCTGCCGGGGCGTGGCGGCGGGCGCGGCGCGCGGCGCCCATT
>VWPW01021870.1:0-137716 GCA_013389825.1 Crypturellus undulatus | reverse complement strand
TGCGGCGCTGGCCGCCGCCGCCGAGGAGTCGCTGGAGGAGAAGCTGCGCAGCCTCACGTTCAGGAAGCAGGTGTCCTACAGGTGGGTGCCGCCCGCCGCGCTGCGCGGCGCCGCGGCGCTCGGAGGGGCGCCGGGGCACGGGCTGGTGCCGAGGGCGTCCGGAGCTGCCCCGGGCTGCGCTCTGGGGTCTCCCGCGCTCCCCAGAGCCACGGGCACAGCTCCTGCGGGACTCCCGTGAAGTGCCGGGTCTCTCCCTGCCCGCTCCCCTCTTCTTGCCGGGATGTGTTACCCAAGCGCGAGTGGCTGGCGGGGCAGCTAGGGCTTGTATCACACACGACCCTCTGGGTTTATCAGGCAGCAGTGGAGGACCAGCGCATGCCGCCACCTCGGCGCTCTTCTGGCTGCTGTAACCCGGCAGGGTGATGCTTTGATAACCTGGCACTTGTGTTTGTACTGTTGTGCCGCTATCCTCTGTGCTTCCCACCAAACCGGGAGTTTCCTCCTCCCATAAGTGCACCTGTGTGAATGGCTCTCTAAGAGGCTAACTAATAGGGTCTGCCTGCTTCACCTGCCCCTAGTTAGCGCCCCTCAGTAGCACTGAAACGGGTTTGAGAAGCTCCGTGCAAAAAGTTCTCCAGTCTTGCCCAGTTCTGGCTGCTTGGCCTCTGTGGAGGCAGCTCCCGGTGCTGCTGCTAGGCTGAGCACAGAAAACACTCAGAGCGGCTCCTTATTGCTGCTTTGCAGGGAAGGAAAGGGAAGAGGGCTCCTAGCTCTGGGTATGCTCTCTGGAAAGCCTTCTCTGACGTGGAAATACTTTAATGTGCCTGTGCCATCCATTTACATCCGTGACAGCTTAGTAATGGCTTAGAGTCTCCGTGTGTGGTAGGCTTTAAAAATGACATAATTATAGTTTTCATAACTGAAGTTTTATGTAATACTTCATGTAGAGAAAGAGATTTTGTAAGGGCTGAGTGTAAAGTTTGGAATGATTCATAGGAGACTCAATTGACTGATGTGAAAAGTGGAACTTACTGGACCCCTAGAGAACATCCATGCCTCGACTCTCGATACTTATGTGTTTTTTTTTTCTCTCGCGCGTGCCATTTAGCTGCAAGTTGTGCCTATTGCAGGTGAAGGTGGGCTATGGAGGTAACTGCTTGTGAGGCAGGGTTGCTGGCTATGTCTGCCCTTTGTACAAAAGGGATGGAGTTTGCAACAAATTTTATGAGTGTTTTTAGTCAGGCTATACATTTTCCATTTATTTCATTAGTTTGGGCATCTTCTCCTGAGGGGAAAATATTAAAAAGTATTTGTAGTGTCACATTTCCTAGATTATCTAGAGCAGGTTAAAGACAGAGGGATTCTTCAGTTTTTCTGCATGGTATATGTGTAAGGGTTTCATAATACAGATTGATAGAAGAAAATGTAAGATTTATTTATCTTCCTCCCCCTGCCCTTCTATTTCCCCATCTAGGCAAGCATACAGGTCCTGAAGTCTATCAAAAGTCTATTATTAAGCATCCCTTGAGCTAGATGGCTCATTCTGTTTGACTTAGACTATGTGCAAGAAAGTACATTCTCTTTGTATCTTTGGATTTCCACACTTCACTTCTTTTGGAGCTGGCTTCCTACAAATAACCTTCATGCTGTCATCTCCCTATGGAGAGAACAATCTGAGCAGAAGGAAGAGTGGAATATTTTCACTAACGACCAGTACTGCGTTCTCCCCTCTCTCACCCAGCCTCCTTATATGGCTTCTTTCTTTTCTGAGTAAATTATGGTGCTGGAATAAATCTGTAAATATAAAAGATTATATAATATGTAGCAAAATCTATTTATATTGGCATTTGGCCTTCCTTATATGCTAGTACAATAAAAGTATTCAAGGCTCCACACTAGCTCTTTTAAGATCCTATTTGTAGGTAGGAACATTTGCTGATGTTCATCCACAAACCTGTATTTATGCATGCCAAAAAGAAACACAGTAGGAACTTGCTTAAAATAATGCAGATTCATGCAAATACAAGTAAACAATTCTGTTAGTGATGAGTGAAGAAATGAAACAGGGTGACTCAAGGGGTGGTCAAGGTATTGCAAGAGGGGAAGAAAGGATGGTGAAGAAGAATAAGAAAAATATTTCCTGTATCAACTTTCTGTTACTCACTCCCTACCATATGCAACTGTGGTTGACCAGAATTTGCCTAAAAAAAAAGTTCCATTCTCCCCACCTCCTCCCCTTATTTGTGGGGGCAGTTTTGGGACCTAGCGGAAACGAAGCAACAAACTTGCTTTGAGTAATATAGCTGTGTTGCACAGGGAGCTCCAAAATCCTACGGGCCTTGCAATGTTCCCAGCTATCATATACCCTCCTAGCCCCGATCTTCACAGACTCATCGTCTGCACCAAAAGCTCTTCATTGCATTAAGAATAAATATTACTTGCTACTTTCTTTCTAGCCATACAATGCTAGGGGTATCGTGTGGGTCGGCTGCCTGGCTAGGCAACCTGGACTCCTGGACAACCTAGACTCCTGGCTAGGAGCCCTGCGCGGCCTGCGCTTCAAGCAGGCCAACCTACTCGATACTTGCCTGCTAACAACAGGATGCCAACAGCTTAGCAGCCATTTTAGTGCTAATTTTTATCATACAAATATAGAATTAAGTATCTGAAAGGCTTTTTGGTATTTATGCTTAGAAGTCTGAACCATGCGCTCAGAAAACAGAACGGGCTTTTTCTCCTAAGCTGAACGGACCAAAAGTTCAGATCCATCCCCTGCTCTGTGGAGAACTGGACAAATAAAGAAGAGTGAATCAACACTCTTCTTTATTTGGCAGTGTACCTCTGCCAAAGAGAAATGCTCCCCAAAACCTGGCTAGTTCTCAGAGCAGTATTTACTTCCTGCACTACTAGACAGAGCTGAATAATTCCTAGACACTGTCACATGAAGGTAGTACAAAAGCTTTTGTTTCCTTCCAGCTTTTATTATAATTTATCCACAGCTAAATCCTGTGAGCAAGTCCTGTGAGTAACTTCATCTTCTCTTTTAGATGAAGTACATATCAATGTAACTTTCCCCAAATTAACTTTGGAAATAAAGAGAAATTCAGACTACCAAGAAGAAGCTCAGTAAGAATATTTCCACGATAAAAGGAAATAGCTACAGAAAGCCCTGGAAATAAAGGTGCTTCCTGCAGGTTTCCTGCAGGTGCTTGCAGCTCTAAAAACTTCAGCTGGAATGCAGTGCTGTCATTTTATTGGTTTAAGCATAGGGGAGCATTAAAAGGTCAAAGGAAACCATAAACAATGAAAATGTTATAAAAACTTCTTAATATTTACTATTTAGAAATCCAGGTAATCTTCGTTGGTGGCATTGAACATAACAATAAGGTCGTTCCTTTGTTTAAAGTTGTTATGGCCCTCTTGTGAGAACTTATGTGGAGTTGCCTCTTGGGAATAGTTTATCTAAAAAAACGTAACTTAATTTTGACTGAGTGGAAGAAGCTTTTGCTCTTTGCAGTGGGCAGCAGACTTTATTCCTATTTATATAGTTGTCTTAGAGTTTTTGAAAAGGCCATAAAGTCGCATGCTATTAATAAGAAGCAATATTTGGCCACTTGCTTGTCTTGCTTTTCAGCTGCCTAAGGAGAATTTGCCTGTCAGGAAACAATGTGTTTTAATTGAAATGCCTGGGGAAGGTGGTTTTCTTAATTTACCTGGTCTATTGGTAGTTTACTTCCTCTCAGAAATGGCTCTAAAATGAATGGCTTGAGTGACTTACTACATATGATGTTTCTCTCTGACTTCCCAAACAATCCTGGGATATAAGTTATACCCTCTTTTTCCCTTTTCTCTGTATTACGTAGATAGGCTAGCAAATAGAAGCCAAGAATCAAACTGTTGACCCCTCCTGTGCCAAAAAGTAGCCAAGGTTATAAACGGAGTAGGTTTTGTTACCACTTATGAAGGGAAAAAGTTATGGCATAGAAATCCATAGAGAGCCTTGATTAAAAAAAACCTTATCACTGTTGAGGTGCCCTGATAACTCAGGGAGGATGATATAAATACCTGTGGCTACAGATGCATCTTTAGACCAAAACAGAATAGAAAACATTTAATCTTTTCTATTAGTTAGTTGCAGAAATGATAATGATCACTCAACTCACAACACTTTTCAACAAATATTAAGTAGACTAAGGATGATAGGAGTGTATCCTATTACTAAGACCTCATTATTTTATAAAATATGACAGCATTTACTAGTGTATTGTGAAGATTATAAATAATTGAAGCTGAATGACATTTGTAAAACTAGATCACCCAACACAAACTCTTTGATCTTTTGATTGCACTGCTTTCTTATACTTAATTTTCCTTGCATCTTAATGGGTCTCCTATTTCTATAAATTACTGAGGTTATTCTACATGAAGACAGATGAACTTTTGTCCCTGAGCAAATGTCAAGCAAATAATTTTCACTCACCAGACAAATCTTTTTAAGATTTGCTTACAGGTTGTTAGCGATTTGATATTTGGTACCAACTGTACTGAGTTGATACCACCCACTCAGAACAGTGACTCTGTTCTCCTTGCCACCTGAAACTGCCATCACTGCTTTATCTCCCCAAATGTGTCATTTCACACTTTTGGGTACAAGAAGGGGCCCTCATGAAACTTTTTTTATGCATGAAGTGTTGAAGAATGAGATGCAAGTTCTATGTTGGAGTAAAATGCTGGAAAAAAAAAGGGCTAGGACAACTCAGAAGCAAGAATAATAGTACTGTAGGAAAGACAGGTTTACATATAGTGCTCTAGCTGCAAGTCTGGCCCCCGGTGCCTCTAGATCGCACAAAGTAATGAACATTTTTTTTCCAATCTAGGCCATGTGTCTTACACTTTCCCTTTTGTATATGAGTCTAGCAAGACTTTGCAAAAGACATATTCTTGAATTATAAGTAAAACTACATGTGACCTCCAGTAGAATCATACACATGCTCAAAAAGAGAGAAGCGTATAATGGATTTGAAAGGGGGTTGCTGAGCTGACAGTGAAGTTACCCAGCACCAACCTAAACCTTTAGGTTCAGGTAGCGCTGTGTCTACCCCAGATGGAAAATATTAGCATGTAATAAATGCTGAGTCAGTGAAGTGGGATGGCATAGAAAAACCTGTTGATTGCTTAGTCCTTTGGAATATGGGAGCTGCAATTCCCACCCAGGTGAGCTGTGGAGCCGATAAAATGCTTTGTTTGAAACCTCACCAAACTTCTGCCAGCTTTTTATTTGGCAAGCCTGGTAACTTGGCAAGGCTGATGGGAAGGTGGTGCATTATGTGCATTGCTCCTCTGTAAATCCAGCACAGCCTGGGCATGAGATGGTGGCAGTAATTCTCCAATAATTCTCTTCAAGACATTACAGAAAAGGGAGGTGTGAGTGGGGAGAAGAAGAAAATGAGTCAAAGGAGCCTCACCAGTTGCAGAACTGACTATAAGGAATTTTGCTTTGGAATGAAGTGGAAAGTGGAGTCTCTTTTTTCTGTGTTGTGTGTATGCATTAGCTTAATTATACAGTCCACCTGGGTGTCCTGATGGCTTCACCTTTCCCTTGCCCAGCCTTGTGCTCATTTGTTCTTTGACTGATTTGATCATTCATCAGCCTTAACAGGCAGAAGCTGTGTCAGTTTTTCATATGCCCTTTTTATATGGAAAAAGGCAGAAGAATACATTAAGAAAAGTCTCTACATATTTTTGCATGTATGTGTGATGGGTCTAGAGAAGGCTGCACATGTGTGAGTGCTGGGTATGTCCCGACTGTGTGCGGGCAGGGTGATGTTGGGATGAATAGTATCAGTGCTACTAGTGTGGAGGAAGATTACAGCAGCACAAAGATGCAGAGTCCTCTAGGAAGCTGCACTGGAAAATCATCTGTACTTCCAGCTAAATGATTTCTTGGTTTTGGGTGGGCTGTGTGTTTGGGGACCTTGGTGTGGGCACGCTCTGTGCCAAGGTGCAGAAGTTTAAGATGAGGGACTGTCATTAGTGATGATTAGGTTGTTAATGCCAGGGTATGGCATGCAGTTCCCTCCCTTTATTAAACTGTCCTTTCATGTGAGGTTATGCTTATTTATGCCTACAAAATGTTAACTTGTTTGCTCATGATGAAGGCCTTAGGTCTCACTAAAAGTGCTCTGCCAGGAGCTCTCTCTAAGCCTTATGTTCATAGACGGTAGGGCCATCTGAAACCATGAGATCTTTCCTGTTGTTTGTCTCATTTTGGGCTATACAGCTCTTTTTTTTTATTATTTTTTATTTCTCACTTTTCCTGCTTCTCTCAGTGTGGCCGTGCTAGCATATGGTGTGACTGATTCCTCGATGCCTCTGTGGCCCGTGGTGCAGTGCCTCCCAAGTGCCCCTGCACCCTATCTCTCAGTGGTAATGAGGTTCCAGTGGGGCCATTGGGCACAGGCAACCTCTTCTGCGCTGCCAGTGAGGGAGATGGTAGCAGCTCAGTCGACTCCAAAGGGTTCTGTTTTTTTTTGTCCCTTTTGAAGCCTGTCATTTGCATTTCGTTTATAAATGAAGTCCCTGTAGTTAGGGAGAAAAGGGGGAATTCTTGCATCAGATTTCTCTAGAGTTCTCCTCAATTACAGAAGATTCAGTTCCCTTGCCTTGGTCTGGAAGGAGACCCATAAGTGGTGTAGGCAACAGGGTTTCTTCTCTGTTTCTCAAAGCGGATTTGCAAAGAATGAGGTGCTACACTACCTTTTTAGGTACATACTCCCACTTCTGGGCTACACGTAGGTGTGCAAGGCTGAGACAAAGGAAGATCAAGTCACTTGTCCAAAATGGCGCATGGCGTTTGTGTGACAAAGTGGGACTAGTAGGCCCTTCTTCTAGGTTAAAAGGGAAAAGAAGAATCAAGACTGTGACTTTCAGAGAAAACCTGAAAGTGGGGGAGAGGAAGAGGACAGCTGTGCATGAATATTACAATTTGATCTTGTTATATGTTACAGTAACCCAAGTTTCGCTTCTGCAGTATTTGTGCATCAAGCAAATGGGACAGCTTAGTTGTCAAGCACCGCACTAGTTTGAGGCTGCCACAGGGTATTGAAAGCTGTCCTGGATCTCTAGAGCCTTCAGCTGACATACTAAAATGGCTCAGCATAAAGGTAGATTGGAGGGAAAAGGAGAGAAGCTCAGACTGGCACTTCCAGAATCCCTCACATTTAAGAGCTGTTTGAAGGTCTGTCTGCGTTTATAAATCACAGATCGTAAGGGGAAATCACTATTTTATCTTGTCTGTCTGACATTTTTTTGAGGGGTTATGGCTTCAAATTCCTACTAGAAAGTTTTCCAGACCACTGGCATGCATGTTACCTAATACTGATCCCTGCTGTCATAGACAGATGGCCAAGAGAGACAAGAGGTGTTTCATTTTACTTAGAATATATACTTAGCATGCCTCATAGTGGCCTCATGCACTGTTACTTGCTCTGGGTACCTGTGGGGATAAATGTGGAATATGAGTACGTGCAGGATGTGGGTGTCTCAAGCTGCCATCAGCGTTGAATTTACCCACTGGGATGGGGATGTGCCTTGAGCTGTCCTATAGCCTCAGCTTGGGTATAGGTCCATTGCAGAGTTGATGGCTTAGGCTGTTTGGCTTGTGGGTAAGAGCCCTTGGTGGAGAGAGGTGAGCTCTTTCCAAACATTCCGGACTTTGGAGGAAGGTGATTGTCACTGGCAAGACTGCAGTGGGAGATGTGAGTGCTCACAGTGGAGGTGTAGTAGGTGAATACTTTGTCTTGCTTTTTACTATCCTCCTCAGATGGATTAAAAAAAAATCTCCATTCCTCCCTAGCCAGTGCTAAGAAGTGACTCTTTAATGCCTAGGACTACAGGATGCCTGGCTGTAAGAGAAGTGAGAGTCTAAGCTATGACCTGATCCCTTATAGGAGGAGAAGAGCTTCCCACTTTTAATGTATACATGCTTATGTAGGACTCACTTGAATATTTGTAGTTTCACTAATAAAAAAAAAAAAAAGTAAAATCTGTATTGGTAGTTGCAATGTCTTTTAAGTGTTTTTGGCTTTCCTAAAAGGAAGATACAGAAACTCTAATAGCTGGATTATACTTTCTAAACTGTATGACTCATAAGGCAACTTGACCCACTGGGGAACACTTTCCAAGTGGGGCAGAGATTAAGCTTCGACTGCACAGATTCATCAAAGATGAGGAGCTTAGAGTCTCTCTGTGTTCTGAAACTGCCCCCTGGTGCTGCATGATATGCAGGAGAGAGGACCCTCTGTGACGCTTTGAGAGGTGGCATGGGGTTTCTGGGGACTGGAGGAGAGGGTGAGGAAGGGAAACGACTTTGAAGCGTGCTAGCATTAAAAGCTGATGAGAAAATACCTTCCTGTCATGACTTTATTTCATTAGGTTGCTAATGAGTTTCCCCTGGGGATGGTAATGGGGTAGTTCTTATGCTTTTATCCAATTAGTGAATGATCCCAGGAGTATATCCTTTTTGTTGTGAAAACACATCTGAGTCTCATTCCAGTTCAAGCACTGCATCCTGTAGGTTCTCTGAAGGCGATGATGTGCTGTGTGTAGCTGCCTGCAAGGCTAGGTCCTCCGTTACTACTCGCTGATGTTAACCTGATTTATGGCTTCAAAATGATGCCCTGGAGGGCAATGGACTCTCCTATGGAAGTAAGTGAAATGCCAGAGCTGTGAATAAAGTTTCATTATGAGTTTTGAGGTTAGTTGTAAGTTGAGACGTTGAAAGAATTCACATGTTACAAACCATTGTAGACAGGAAACAAAAGAAAAGTGCCTTTGTGTTTGCCTTGAGGGATATCCAGGGCCGGTGTGTTGTCAGCTGCTTGCGCTCGTAGGATGTGCTGCTGCTGGCGCTCTAGTCACCTTCAGGTTTTAGCCTCATTTAAAATGACATTGAAGAAGGAATTAGCAGCAGTACCAACGCAGCCTGCATGTTTGGTTGCGGGTGGTCTTCCATTAGCTGAGAGCAACTTAAGCTGTTCCTTATTTTTCATTTTGTCTCTGCAGGTAGCCAACAGTTTCATCTGTCACTTCTCTTCCAGAGCAGTATATTTCATTTTGGAAGGGATGGTTTCTCACTATATTTGTTTGGTTCCTGGCCATTTTTTACTGTAATAGAATTTCTGGACTTCGTTATTTTCTGTTTGCTCCCTTCCCATTCTTTAGCATGTCTGCATCACATTCTATGAGATTGTTTAAATTTTTCTTTTTTTTTTTTTGCCTCCCATGGTTAGTGTGTGTCTGGTACTGCATCTCTGATGGGTTATTATCAAGATGTTCATGAGCTGCATCCTTTCCCGCTTTACATTTGCAGCCCTGGAGTTTTGCGAGCCGTGCTGCAGAGGAGTGTGGTGCAGAGGTCAGGTTATGTCCATCTTCTTTCTGCAGCTGGAAACTAAGATGGAGACTTTTCCCAGGCAGGGTAATGCAAACCCGTGGCAAAGGGCAGGTGGCACCAGTTGCTCTGCTGAGCTTTGTCCAAGACCACTGAAGGGATGCTGCAAAGCGCTCATGTTGCTGCACAGTAAGCAGTTAGTGCTGGGGTGGGTTGGTAGCAGTTTGCACACAGCAGTGCTGTGATGCCAGACGCTCTTTTTTTGGTCTTGCAGATCTTATTTTGCTGTGTACTGTCCAGGCTGAAACAGTGATTTTCATTTCACAAGTCTGAAGGGAGCCATATCATCATTTGATAACTGTGCTGTGATGCAGAGAAAGCAGCAAGATTGTTGAGCATTGGGATATTTGCTGCCTGCCTTGCCAGCTCTTGGTTTCTCTTCTCCGAGCAGATCTCAGAGGGAGGGATGGATAGTGCTGGTGGCGATGCTGGGGCAGTTACCTGGACTGAGACCAGCGTGGCACTTCACGTGTCCCCTCCCAAATCCCATGTCCACTGTTTAGAAGCTGATAACTTGGTGGCACTCAAACAAGTGATTTAGGAGGGACAGTTCTCTCCCACATCCCTGCACCTTTTAAAAGGAGGGGAAAACTTTAATCCTTAGCAAGGACAGTGTGGCATGGAAGACCACAGGTGTACTCCAAAGAGAAGGCTGGCTCGAGTAAAGGTTTTGTGCAGAGACTACTGCTTGCACTTACCCCTTCCCCAGGGATGGTGTGGGCTTTTCTGGCCCCTGGTGAGCTCCTGCTCAGATCCTTGTCTCACCCAGTGCAAATGTGAGGACCATCAGCAACTCAAGCCAAGTGTAGCATTTCCATGTGTTAGCTACATTCACTCCAGCCTTTGGGCATAGCTTCAAGCTGGCAGATAGTCCCTTTGACAGTGAATTGGAGAAACCTTGTATGTATGTGTGTGGGTTTTTTTTTTTTTTTCCATCTTTACCTTTTCTTATTTTGAGTGGAGTCAATTTCTGATTATTTTTCCTTTTCTTTTATCAGACACATACCTGAAATATCTCCACTGGCTATTTCTGGTAAATGGAAGAGATCTCTAGAGCAGCACACAACTATTTTTAATTTTCTCATATGTAATCTATTCAAGATGAAGCAATGTATTCCTCACAGATTTCACCTCAAATAAAAATACCAGAGATCAGGTAACAGAGAATTTTAAAGAAAAGCCTCCCCTAATCCCAGGACTGGGTAATACTGTTTTCTGTCTTCATCCCTATCTCTGTAGCACAGAAAGGGAAGCAACAAAATCTAATTCTATCACCAGCTCTGATAGGAGTGTGAAAATATCCTCAACCTGTTCATGCTGCCTGTGTTTCCAATTCCCTGTTTTCTAATGGAGACTTTGATCTTGGCATTCATATTATTGCAATTATACCAGTAAGCCACAGCTGCTGAACCCCCTGTATGAGGGGGTTCCTGCCTTCTCCCAGCTCCTGCTGTCTCCCTACTGAAACAAAGTACAATGACTAATTTCAGGAGGGAGATCAAGAGGAGAGGGGGGAACTGACCTGTGTTTATGAAAATGCTGGGTTCCTACCCCCTGCCTTTCTAACTGCTTAAGGCCTGTGTTTATTTGGAGAAAGTGGCAGCACAGACAGCAGCTGTGGAAGCTTTAATCACATACCGATTATGTGCCTGCCCTGACTTAGCAGAAAAAAGTCAGTAATTCACTTTCCTTGGCCTTTCTCCTGGGATTACTCATGTCTTTTGCTTCCTAAAAATTAGAGATCATCATCTTTCACACATGAGCTGCCAGATAGCAGAGGGCCTTGCCTTTCTGCCACCAATGACCTTGTTTTGCTACTCTCTGCAGCTGTGTATCTTACTAAATGAGAGATGCAGCTGAGTATCTCCTGGAGGATGCTGATGTGGGCCCACAGCTGGGTCTGGAAGCTCAGGCATATGCCTGCTTCTCCTGTCTGCTTCAAACTGATGGCTCTGTAGGTCACTGAAAGTAGTTTCAGTCATTCAGCCCTTCAGCTGACTGGAGGGAGATGTTTCCAATATGACCCATGCTGAGGGACACAAGCAATTACCAGATGAGGGGTGGAAAGGAAGGGCAGGTGGGAAGTCTGGCATAGCGTGCGCTGGGTGGTGCTTTTTAACAGCAACATCTCCAACCTCGAAAGAGGCCATTAGTGGTGAGAAGGAGGGGGAGAGAGGAGAAAAAAAAAAGTGAGGAAATGACACAAGGTGGAAAATCATGGCCCAGATGCAATAAAAAGACTGAAGGTTGAAGGGAAAGAAGTTAATTCACCTGTAGGGGAGCAGCCTCAAAAGGCTGTGCCCTGGCTATTTGGCTCTCTTGCCCTCTTGCACAGGCAGCATGAGAGCTGCGGGCAGGAGATGCCCTGTGACTCCTGCTGTGCCCAGGCCACTGCTGTCACTCTCTGTGTGGCAGCCAAGCCAGGGAACCCCTTCCCTATCCCCTTCCCCAACACCCCTTGCCGCCTCTGCCCCAAGTGTCGAGCTGGAACTTTGTGTCTGATTCAGTTGCTCTTAAAACAGTGTCACAATTTGTCAGGTGCAGAGAGTGATATTTGCTTGATGGAAATGTTGGCCCTATTGTGAATCAATTCTAACAGCTTTTCACAACACTGTTTTAAGACAATGAGGTGAATTTACTACACATGCAGACAAAGCAGCCTCTATTATGTATGAAAACATAAATAATAGGAGTATAAATGCAAAACACTGAGATCATCTTAAATAATCTCTTTGGGGTAGCATTACTCTCTTGCAGGTACAATAGTACACGTCAGCACGTGCCTCTAATGGCACAGCTATACACACAAGTTGGTGTAAACAGGTACATCTAAAGGGCTCGTTCCTAAAGAGGCTGAGCTGTGGGTGTGTGCAAAAACACAAGAGATTTCAGAGATGCTCTCTAAAGGATCTCTTCAAAGAGAGAAGCACAATGGGAAAGCACATGATTATTCCTTAAAATGAGGTGATATCTCATTCTAAATTAAAAGAGAAAATTGGACTTGAGGTAATAGCTGTGAAGGTACCATAGCATATGCATTCGTTTTTAATTCAAATTTTATATAATAAAGAAGGCTGCCTGAAAATATTCCAGTGTAACTTTCTTTAAGTTTTGACATAATGATATTTTCCAACTGAAATCTTCTGGGGGAGATGCTAATTTTGTTTTCCAAAAAGTAGATGAAAAACACATTCAGTTATTTATGTTAACTCATAATGCTATTAACTGAAATAACAAATAGTTCATTTGATGGAATGCCTTTATGCTGAATTATTTTGTTTGTCTCATTTACAGGAGAAAAGTTTTTTTTTGCTTTGCTTTGAAATATCAGAATTTCCTAAAGAGTGGAAACACTGAATTTTTAGACCAGCCAAAGTTGTTATCTGGTTGTCTCTGTGGAAGTAGCTTGCTGATAATTAATTTTTGATGATAGAAATAAGTCAGCAGCATGATTGTGAACCTCTTCTGAAGGACCAAGGAGGAGCTGAACAGGGAAGTGAACTTGCTGTTCACTAACTGACTGTTAGCAGGAGCCCATTGATGTCAAGGTTAAAGTGTATTAACATGACAATATTGGGTAGTGGACTGCCACCAATGATGGATAAACAGGTCTTTTGAGGGTGAATGTACACAAGATGTATGCTTAATTTTTTTTTCTTCTCTTTCTAAGAATATTCTGTGTCTGGAAGTCGGCCTCTGGAGCTACTAGTAGGTTCCACCTTTTTAGTACTGAAAAATGAGTTTGCCATTTATTGGATATTAACTTACCTTATACACAGGAGGAAGCTGAGCTCTGATTTTAGGGCTGGAAAACCTTCTGCCCACGGGAGATTTTTATTTGCTCTTCTGCTGTTCCTGCTACTCCTTTCTCCTTTCAGCCATGAGGCAGTCAGATCAGCATTTACACTCTTGCGAGGGACACCGCAGAGGCACATGGTGGTCTGTCCCTGTATGTTCCAATCACTGGGGCTTGTGCCACAACCTGCTCAGGTCTGTGCGAGCGATGGCTTAACAGCACTCGCGTTTCTGCGAGATGCGGCGCTCCGGGCTGTGCAGCACCTGCCCAGCTAATCCTGGCAGGGGAGAGGGAGGCAGACAGCGCATTTATAACGGCTGCGTGTGGAGGGTCAGTGGCTGTGCTCTGTCCAGGACTGAAGGGTGTTGATAACTACAACATGGAAAGGAATATATCTGATGTGCAAGACAGCAGGACAGTATTTATTATAATAAATTACATCTGGGCAGTGGACTGTTGACTTGTCTGTCAAAGAACGGTGTCTGCTTGTGTTAGCTGCACTGTTCCCGACATCTGACTCCCACAGGATTTAAGAACTTTCCTGGGAGGAGGCCACGCGAGTGTGCGGTCCTTGCTATTAAGACTAATGCATTTCCTTCTAATGGCTCTGCTGTGATGAATCAGGCCCTACGTGTAAGTGGTGTCACTTATTACTAGCTCTTGAAAAAACTGTGAGTACTGATATGTGTGAAGGAGTCAACATTAAGGAGGGGAGGAATCCTTTTTAAGGGATAATTTTAGGCTAGGGAGACTACTGTCCCTTGGTGTTTTCAATAGTCATTAGCAAGAGAGTGTCTCCTCCAGAGGACAATTTTCCTGCCTAATTCGGGTTCTGGCTCCAAACTGTCCTCTGGAAGAGCCCATCTCTATTCACTGCAGAGAGAGTCTGTGAAGAATAGGCTAAAAATAGCTTTTGTTTGGCCCTCTCCTACAAAGAAGATGAGTAGACATATATGCTTGTTAGTGTTTGGCAAATATTTCCAAAGAAAAAATGCAAAATCAAGGGAAAATATTTCTAAAAAGCACTTTTTTTTTTTTTTTTTTTTAAGTGAAATCTAGTTCGAAGTGGTGGAGGTGGTGACTTCCCTTAGTGGATGCTGGCAAGCATGTCAGCTTTTAAAAGTGCTGCAGCAGCTCTCAAGCCAAATGGAGATGTTGCCATTTTGCCTGCTGTGACCTGCATCTTTAAAAGGAAATCTTGGGCTAGCAGCGAGGGCAGCTGGGAAGCGGTTGGCATTTCGTGTGCCAGTCCCCATGCAGAACACCAGAGCAAAGCTCTGTGCCCCCTTTCCAATGGAATCTGGGTAGTTTTTCATGTTTTCCCTAGACTACTGAGAAAATGATTGCCCAGGACTGCTCTGATTCAGTCAGACCCGCATATACCACAGCCTGGTGAAAGAGGCGTCCCCTGAAAAGGGGATAGAAGGGGGCATATGTGTCCCGGCGCAGCTCCTTGGTGTTCCTTTCGTGGTCTAGCCTCAGTTTGTGACCAGCCTTGCTCTTAGGTTAACTCTTGCAGCTGCCTCATTTACCTCATGTGAATGACGCAAGCTGAACCTCCGGCAGGGGGAGGAATGGAAACCAGACATCTTTATCTTGAATATGTAACATCTCAAAATGATGATGGTGTGTTGACTAGAACCTAGGTGGTTGATATTTGACCTCTTTGTTCTTTTTTCCTTCTCTCTCTCTTTTTTTTTGTCTCTCTCTCTCTCTCTCTCTTTTTTTTTGTCTCTCTCTCTCTCTCTCTCTTTTTTTTTGTCTCTCTCTCTCTCTCTCTCTTTTTTTTTGTCTCTCTCTCTCTCTCTCTCTTTTTTTTTGTCTCTCTCTCTCTCTCTCTCTTTTTTTTTGTCTCTCTCTCTCTCTCTCTCTTTTTTTTTGTCTCTCTCTCTCTCTCTCTCTTTTTTTTTGTCTCTCTCTCTCTCTCTCTCTTTTTTTGTCCCTTTTTTATTTACTATGAGCTTAAAAAATACGTCAGTAATGGAAAAAAAGACTACGGAAGGATGATGTAAATCACTCAAGACGTTTGAGCGTATTTGTGATTATTCTACAGGAAGAAAGATGATAGACTGCGGTTATTTTGTTTGAGTAGAAGAGATGATAAAATAAGTGAGCTTGGGGGCTTTTCCTTTACATGCCACACAGGATTGTTTGTCCTGTCCTGTGCGCGTTTCCTAAGGGATTTGCTGCTGCAGGACAGCATGTAAGGGAGATGTTTGGCAGGATCCAAAGAAGTATGAGGCTTTTATAGAAATGTGACTTGTATGAGTAGCACGTTCGACTACCACACACGCACAATAGCACGTGAGCTGCCAACATGCTCTTGCTCCAGGACAGGGACAGGCGGATCCCTTGTTGGGGCTGGAGGGAAGCATCCCCATGCAGTGTGTCCCACCATCCCGTGCTGCTCTCAGGACCAGGCCTCGAAGCAGCACTGAGAGGAGAGGGCCCTGCTCCACGGGCCAGGTGTTGCTGGGCCCCAAGAGCTGCGAGGATCCCGCACGGATGAGGAGGTTGCTCGTTCTGCTCCCCCATGGCAAATCCTGGGCTTGTCCATGAGGTCGCAGTTGGTTGTTGTGGAAACAATTGTGGTGTCATAAGGGAGGCTTAATAATGATGTCACATTAGGGAGGAGTTTAAGGGAGAGACAGGCAGCTGGAGTGGATGAACTTCGGGAAATAACTCCTGGCTTTGCTGAAAAGGTACTGCTTTCTATCCATTAAACATCTCGCTCCAAATAATGAACGAGGGGTTAGAAGCAATGGAGCAAACGCCCACGAAGTAGATACACACTGACGGACTAACCTGTGCGGGTTCAGTAGATAGGTGCTGGGCAGGTGTGCCTCCAGCAGGATATTGCTGTGGGTTTCCAGGAGCTATCCAGAGGCTGTGCTGTAAAGGAAATCTCATGGGCAGCTCGGATGAGTAACAGAGCTCTTTTCTGGCATGGGCTTTTCCAGATGTGAATCCACACTTGTTTCCCTTATGAATCTTCGTTGTTGCTGCATTTTTAAGAGTGGAAGGAAAATTCTGTGCAAAATGGCGCACTGCCTGTGAAGCAGTAATATCCATGCTGGCTGCTTTCCCCTCGCCAGCATTCCTGCCTGACCCCTCAGAGCGAGCTTCAGCTTTGCTGCTCTTCTTTGCTGTCCTGACCCAGACCACTCAGGCTGCACTGCATTAGCAGAAGGGCCATCGAAGAGAATTATTAATACATAGCAGGGCACCGAAAGTAGTATGAGTAGCTGAGTGTACACAGAGGACCAAATTGCTGGCAAGAATCTGCCTGAGGGCTTGTGGGGGGGGGGGGGGGGGTGCAAGCTGCTGCTTTTGTTTTGTCTCCTGTTCCCTTAATTCTTTTGTCTTCCACTTTCTCTGCTTGGTGGTGCTTTTATGAGCAGAAGATGAGGGTGTGTTTCTGTCTACATGGGCACGGAAATGTGGCACTCCTGATGGTCTTCCAGGAATCCAGCTGTCTTGCTCATAGCCTTGATATCGGCCCTTGCTGTGACTTTCGAAGAGGAGTGGGAAGAGTGGTGTCTGGTTATTGTCGCTGAGTGTTCAAGGACAGCTACTCCGGCAGCCACTGTCCCCATGGGTGGGGATCACTGCTGCAGTGCAATGGCTTGCAAAGAGAGCCATCTGTATGCAAGGTGTCCCTGCAGCGCGTGCCAGCGTCACCCTCTGCCTCGGCACGTACCTGGGGGCCGCGGCCAGGCTCTCCAAGGGCAAAGCCCTGCTCTTGGCCCAAGTGTGTGAAATTTCAACAGCAACTCTCCAGAGTCGTTTATGGGAAGAATGACAAATGCTGGGAACTGCTAAAATGTTTTCAAAACACTCTGCAGAAATAAATTAATCCCTGTGGCATCCCTGGGGTGACAGAGGCCAAGCTGTTAGCCTTTGTTACTGAATTTCATCTCCTGAGATAACAGGATAAAGTATGAATTTTCCAAAAGTTTGACAAAGAGGTGGAGAGCTCTTTCATATGCCTAGATGAGGACACAGATAAGCATGAGGATCAAACTTATATTTCTTTGTTTCACACTGTTTTTTAGCCAGGCTGATGAGCTTTCCCGTGTTATTAAGCACTGTAGTGGGTGTAGCACAACCTGCATGTTAAGCAGTCCGGAAACTGGATAATCTCAGCAGCATTTTGAGGTGCGCGAGTGATGTTCCGGAACCACAAAGTTTGTTTTGCCACAGACAAATTGCAATTGCAGAAGTTTGGATGCCCTTTTTTTTACTGCTACCTTTCTGATATAGCTTCCCTGCTGCTTTTTCTCCTGAAGCCCTTGACCTCCATTCCCCTCAGTTGCCCCAAGCCAGTGCATGGCCTTTACCCTCATTTTGCCCTTGCATTCGAGAAACAGGAACTGCTTGCCAGAAATCCTACCCTCATGGTGTTATCCAGCACTTTGTAAGGGAGACTTAAAAATGTCAAAAGTAGTGCTAGAGCCCATTCTCTGCCCTGCAGAAGAAATCCTTTCTCCTCCTCCGCTTCTTGCTCCAGAGCAAGTCTCACTCCCCCAAGCTTTGGTGTCACTGAGTATCATTTACCCGCAGCCTTTTTTTTGGGTGGAAAATGGTGTTGTAAAAATCTCTTCTGAAAGCAAAGGTATATTTGCTGTCGAGTGACAGCTGGGAAAGGTGTTGCAGCTGTCCCACTTCAGCAGAGCGGTTGGTGCCTGTGTCAGAGCAGAGTGACAGCCACCACGCAGAGACTATTCCCAGCAAAGTCACAGCAGTGTCTCCAGGTTGCTGACATGTTTCTAAGCTTATTTGAACAACCTGTCTCTTTGAATTTTGCTCCTCACAGCACTGTATAAATATGCAGCCCAAAGGGTTGAATAAGTGGGACCAGCTCTTCTCATAGGGTGAGCTTTCCCAAAATCTGCTGTGCCCAAAAGAAGGGAAAGGAGAGGAGCAGAGCAGCACCCCATGTTCTGCAGTTTCCTGACTGGAGTGNGAGCAGAGCAGCACCCCATGTTCTGCAGGAACGCAGTTTCCTGACTGGAGTATATGTTAGATCTCTTCTAAGGGATAGCTAGGTATCTCAAAGTCGAAACATGTTGTCTTTGTCGTGGACGGGCTATTCTGGAGAGCTCTGTCCTCTGAAGTCCCAGAGCAGTAAATGGAGGGAAGNCTCTTCTAAGGGATAGCTAGGTATCTCAGAAAGTCAAAACATGTTGTCTTTGTGGTGGATGGGCTATTCTGGAGAGCTCTTCTGAAGTCCCAGAGCACTAAATGGAGGGAAAGGCAGCATGAAAAGCCCAGAGCAGAGGGCTGAGGCCAGTGCAGATTGCTACAAACTGGACTCCAGCAGAGACTTAAACCCACTACTGCTTAAACATGGGTCATTCTCTTCAGAAATATGTGATCTACTCGAGTTGCCTATTCGATCAAAATAGTAATTGGGTCGGGAATAGCTAGCTAGGAGGGCACATCAGCTTCTTCAAATGGAGGAGGTATGCCCATCATTGGGTATGTTATTTTAGATGATTAGAACTTTTGTTTAATCTCCAGTAACTGCAAAATTTGATGCCCAAGTAACTACTTGTATAGATGTGTGTGTGTGTATGTTTATATATATACGTGCAAACTCGTATATATACGTGCAAACTCGTATGTACAAGTAGACTTATGAATATATATATTTTTGTTTCCACCTGTGCTTGTGTGGAGACCCACAAGCTTCTTACCTATGTGCAGTTGGGGGACCGTGGCCTGTCCTGGGAACTGCTCAGCTTCGTGCCTGGCTGGCTGGGGGTTTGTGCCATTGACCTTAGTGCAGGGACCTCAGCTCATGGATACCTGCTGCAAGCCTGATGGTAACTAGGCTCCCCCTAGAAGTTAAGCTCTGCCCTGTCTTGTTCTCAGATGCAGTTTTTCTAATCCTAAATAGTGTAGAGATGTTTTCCCTATGAAGTTAGAGGGATTTTATTTGCCTGTGTTTTCCATAGGTCACACTGCGTCCCACCCTTCTTGTTAAGGGGAAAGGCAAGGTGTGCAGCTTGAAGGAAAAGCATCCTGGTTTGAGCAGGAGGGAATGGATGATGCATTGTTCTGGTCCCAGGACTCCTGTCAGTGTTTGCTTCGTGGTTTTGTCTGACGGATGTGTAACACACTCTTCCAACTGTTGTGGGTTAAGGAGACAGTATGCTGAGATAAAAAAGGGGCTGATTGGTCTGATATGTCTCTCTCTGATATGTATATCTTAAATATAATCCCTATGGGTGTAAAGCACTGGATAAGCACATCTTAGTTCAGCTCAGAAACGTGTGCCTCCCTACGACTGACACATGGTCAGTGAGAGGGCACGTACACGTGCGTCTGTGCCAGGCAGCAGAGCATTAATCACCAGCGATCACACGGAGCTGACAAACTGTCGAGGCATGTGGTAAACTGGACCTTTGACTACCTCATCTCGGAGAAAAGCTGAGCCTCACCCTGTAGCGAGTGCTTGCTCTTGTACTGGGGCTGGTGATGGAAGTGTCCCGCACGGCAGCGGACTTGGTCACGTACCTCCACCGTACGCGATGGAGCTGCATGAGGGTCATCGTGCCTTACAAACCAGGTATGGGGCGTGTTTCCAGGTGAGCACAGCTCTCCCCAGCCACCCTGTCTGAGCCCAGCACAGTGGGGACAGGCACTGGAGACTCCAGTGTTTTCTGCCGCTGAGTCAAAGATTTTCTGCAGAATGTTTCTGCTCGTTTGGCCAGCAAGTGAGTGTGCCAAAAGTGAGGGTCTGCATGAGCACCTGGAGGTTAAACACGGCCTTAAAACACGTGGCTGCCACAGGTCTGGGTGCCAATTGCTGCCAGAGCAGAGAGGAAGCAGATTAATCAAGGGGAAATCTTCTGCCTCTTGATGTATAGGTGAGAACCACGAGCATCTTGCAGTCCCCACACCCCATTTTCCAAAACAAGGCCCCAAGCCAAGGCTGCTTCGGCTTCTATTGCTTCAAATCGACCTCCAATTACTCTGTCAAACTCTTTCCCTACCAAATCTTTAAGTCTTTGTTTCATTTAATCAGAAGAGGATTAAAAAAAAATAAAACAACAAACCTACCAAACAACTTTTAAAATTTGAGGCCGCATATTTGTAACTGTTTCACATTAATTGGGACTAAAGGCTGCTACTGCTTGTAAATAAACCTCAGGCCTTTCAAAGGCAACTGAAGGGAAACCGTCTCCCAGAACCCATTAATTTCAATAAAATCTGCTGTCTTCCCTGGCTGCTGCTCTCCAGCTTTCTCAGATTTCTGAAGAAATCCATTGAAGTTGAATTTATCGGATCCACCTCACAAGAGCTTTTCCTGGGTCAGGTTGTGTGACTGTTACAGGGAGGCTTACAGTGCCCGGCCTGTGTTGTCCTTTCTGGGTGAACTGGGAACTTTCCACGGGTGAAGTGGTGGCAGCTTATATTAGAGCCACATTTGAGCCTAATTTTTTAGGGTTCTCCTTTTTTGGATACTCTGCCAATATAAAGTACTAGATTCTCCCCAAGTCATGTGCAAAGGGAAATTTATTTTTAGAATTGTTATTTCATTTCGGAAAAGGTACTGTGTGGTTTTATCACAAAGATTTTGATGAAGCTAAATGAGAAAAAGAAATCCCTCTAGCAAAGTATCTCTTACTGAGCTCCCCTTTTCATCTGAATAGAGGAGCATGAAAGTACAAATCTGTCTCTTGCTGAAAAATTTTCATTTCTGTTCTAATTTGTAATAGGTCTCTGGGTGCTGTAACAATTTTCCTTTCTTTGCAGATTTATCTTGAGCATTTCTCAATGGTCTGGAACTGAATCAGTGTTTAAATTACATTTTGATTTCTACTTTTGTTCCCCTTGCATGCAGTACAAGGGATGGCTAAAGCTGCCACTGACCAAAATGAGCCACGGAGATCAAAGTGTTAAATGTGAGTCAGAGACTATCTTGCATTAGAGGATGAGTCAGCTTTGGTTAAAAAAAAAAAAAAAAAAAAATTAAAGAAGCTGTTTGGAAAAAATGCTGAATGGAAACATTTCAGAAGAGTCTTTCAGTCTCCGAGAGAAGATGGGGATTTATTTATCTCCATGCAGAAATGATAGCAAGTGTTTAAAAGTAGTAGTAATGATGAGATCACTCTAAATTGCAGGTGCTTGTTTGGGAGCATCATGCCCAGCATATTGGGTTGATCGTTTATAGCAGAAGCAGCAGATATTCAAGGTGAAGGCACAGATCAAGGTCAGCAATGCAAGCAGAGGTCAGAGAGGCCCTTATGACAGAGATGACTGAAAATGAGGTTGACAGGATATCCCAGGAAGGAGAAAGACTGAATTGTTGCCCAGCAAGCTGGATCAGTAGCCTTTGGAGCTGAGCTTGAGAATTACCAAGTGACCAGAGGCTTCTTATTGCCTCTTAGCCACCAAAGCCTTGGTGAGCTGCAGTTGGTAGTGCTCTGACCAGCTGGCAGTGGGAAGATTTCTTTTTTTATTCATCTCGTTGAAATTCAGCCGTTTTTGTAGGAGGCTAGTAGGAGTTATAGGAAGTGTGCATTCAGGAAAGATTAAAGAGCTGACAGCTGCCTATGGAAGCTCCTACCTCTTTGGATTTCTGCTATACTTACTTCCCATATTTCAGAGTATTATTTGTAGGAGAAAGAGAGGGTCGGCTCACAAGGATAATCCTCAGTTCTATAGAGCTGGAAAACACTAGCAGTGAAGAACTGATGATGTGTGACACAAAATAACATGTGAGCCAACTAAACAGCAATCCAAATTCCCAGTAGAAAGAGCATATTGACAAAAATCAGAAGAGTTGCCATTAACATGGCATGGAGCATTGCTGTGCACTGTGATTTAAGTCAATTTATTCCTGGAGTCACTCTGACTTTCTGCGTGACTATAAGCAAATCTTCCAATGTTTCCAAGATGAATATAATAACTTCTTTCTACTTGTGCAAAGATGTGCCAGCAATAGGCAGTAGTGTGTATAATTGTACTGTATTAAAAATTTAGGTATTATGTACTTTGCCTGACTTGGTTACATACTACGAAAGTGTATGATACTCGGAGTTTTCAGGAAAGCCTCAGCAGTTTTCACCTCGTCACCTTGTCTGAGGTAAAGGCAAGGGATACTTGGTCTCCTGGTGTGACACTTGACCTTCCCAGTCCCTGGACTTATTTAAAACAAAATTTCAGGAGGACCTAGAATTTGCAAGGATTTTGCTTGCTCCTTTTTTCATGCTGTTGTGTCATTCAAACATTGTCAGATCCTCCATGGAAAAAATAAGCCAAGGAGGTTTGCCACTACTCGTGTTTTGACCTAAATATAAAAAGACAGAAGGGAAGTTGAGTCTATTGATACGACAGCAGTTCCAGTGGCATCTTGGAGCCACCTCCTCCCCACCTTGGTCTTTGTCCCTCTCAAGTGCCCCGGGGCAGCCACTGGCATTTCTCAAGTCTCCCAGCGTTGACAGCTTTCCTGGTGTTGGGCAGCCTATGTGGGAGGCAAGAGAGATAGGCACCGTGTGCCAAGGGCAGAAGGTGCAGGAGCTGGCACAACTCCTCAGGAATGTGGGACCGGTGGAAAGAAAAGCACCCTTGGAATATACAGAGGTTGGAAACTTTTTTTTATTTGCTTGTGTGTGCGAGTATATATGTATGTCATCCAGGTTGTTGCAATGTGTGTATTGGTAGTTTGTCTCTAAGTCTGCAATAACAGAGTTTATCTAGTAGAGAAATAAAGAAGTTGTTTCGGGTTAAAGGATTCACCCTGTTAGTTTCTGTCATGACAACTTGAGTGAGGAGCTAAGGGGAAATTTTCTCTCTAAATGTCACCAAGGACTGAAACTGCTTTAGATGGATGGTGTGGAACAGTAGAAGTGCTCGAGTGTGACGAAGGACTTAAGAGACTCTGAATATTGTTATGCTTTTAATAATCTCTTGTGAATATATGCCTTGAAGCGCAAAAAAATTTAGCGGGGGGAGTTGTCAAGGGTGAGAGGACCCAATTTTGACTTGCTCTGAGAATTAAGTTTGTTCTAATACTTCTTATCTCTGCAGTTCCTTTGCTCTAAAGTTAGGACTGTGAGCATGGCAGAGACTTTGCTGTTGACTCACTGGCAGCAAGCACAGAAAGTTGGGTTGCCCTGTGACTGCTGACACACTGAAGCAATTTTTCCTCCATGGCTGTCCCCATGACTGCTTGAATGGATGCATCCAGCACCCAGATGCAATGATTTCTCTCCATTTGAACAATGGATGGATTCCCAAGAGCTACATTTCAATTTTTCTTCTCTTGATTGTCAAAATGAACCTGGGTTTGAGAGTGCTAAACTTGCAAATTCAGTTTTGTTAACTCCTAAAATTTTATGCCATAAGCTCTTTGTAGCTGTTTTCATTGTGGGTTACAGTCACATCAGAGTGATTTGGAAGACAGGGAGTTGAATTGCAGAAAGCACAGCGCAGAGGGTATTAAATGCAAAGTAATTAAGGACAACGGAAACCCTTTTTTTAATTTGTTTTTCACTGACTAGCCCTAATGTAGCTCTTTATAAATGTTATTTAGTTGATGAGTTCATTGCCTTCCCTTTTCTCACCTACTCAGTTAGAAGGAGCCTGAGCAAGGTTTGATGCTCTGGTTGTGTTGCCTCAGGACCTTTCTTCATTGAATCCACCCACAGGCAGGCATTTAATATCTCAAGCCCCCTCTACCCTGCATTCTTAGCCATTAAGCCCATATTAAGCCCTCCCACTGAACTTTTTATTCTTTTTTTTTTTTTTTTCTTTCCCCATTATCTCTCTAGATCACACTTCTTTGGCTCATAGTCATCTTTGAATAGGAGTAAATCAGGACTTTTCCTATCTCAGTCTTTGGCATCAAACTCCTTTTCTCTTGGGATGGATTTCTATCCTGTCCTTCCAAGACCTTCATTTTGCTAAACAGTGTATGCTACCTGATAATATTCTCACTCTGTAGATGCAAAGACTTAAATAAAGAAAATTTGAGAAGCATCCCACACAGCATAAGAAAATAAGGTCTGACCCAGTAACAAAGAACAGGATTAGTTTACTCTCTGTGCTCATGTAGTGTCTAACTTGGCATCTGTTAACCCAACAGGCCCTTGGGGATTCCAGGTGTCAGTGCTTTGGGCCCTACTGACCAGCTGTGATTTGGGTGTATATTTTGGTGATTTTGGAATGAGTGTTGATAGTTGTGTGAGGAGCTGTAGCTGTGGTCCAAGGCTCTGTACTCTGTCCATGTGCCTCATACTTTTCTTCAAGTTTCACAAGAGGTTTTATGTTTCACAAGAGGAGAAGACAATCATGACAAATGATGGTAGTGGCAGAAACCTAAGACAATACTACATTTGATTTTCATTTCACTGTATGTGGCATTTCACTAGGTTAGTGATTTGCATTGCTAAATAAATAGGCACCAGCATTCACTGGGTTTTTAAAAGTGGGAAAGGTCTACTGCCATCTACCAGGAAATCAAATTTTATATAACTGAATACAGTAGAGCCAAAACTCTTTTGGGTATTTTTCATCCTATAAAAAAAGTATTCTCTTTCATGGTTATGACCTAAGAGCCAAGAAATTTAGGCTTCTGATGACCTTGGTTGAGAATTTTATTTTTTTAAAATTGAATAGCTAGCTGGCAGTGAGTTTTCTGCTAAATTGGTTCTTTTCTCTATAAAGCTTCTTCCCCCTCCTTCCCCTCCCTCCATAGTCATTGATAGTGCTATAGAGTAGGTGTGTTTTCTGTTTTGATCGCTTGTTGTGGGGCAAGAAGAGAAAAGCATTTTGCATAGTCCTTTTATTTTTCTTCAAGGTGCCTGATACAAAGAAGCCGTTTTCCTTCAGGGGCAAGAATGCATTTATTGAAAATAATATTGGAAATATTTATTGGAAATAACTTGCAAGAAGAGGCCATATATTTATGTAGAAAGTACCGAATGTTTCAGATGCAGTGTGATCTACAACCTTGGGCATATTGGGCTGTGTTTTTGTTTGTTTGGTTGGTTTTTTTGGTGTCTACTCATGCTCCCCTCAGCTCTGTCGTCCCATCAATCTCTACCTTTTCACAGAGAGCCCTAGGAATTGAACTGTCTGTGAATTTGTGGAGGCAAAGAGTCAAGATGCCTTCTGTGGCATGTTGTTTGGATTGCTCTAGGGGGTAATGTCTGAACCTCCTGAAGACAATAATATTGTCTGTTTCTTTGGCTACGTCTGCCTCTGCTCCTATCCAACAGTTGTATCTGAGGAAAGGATGGAAGCAAGGGAATGGATGTGTCACGTTCTGAATTTAAATAGTGATGATGATAGTTTTCTCAGAAATAATACAGCAATGGGATGTGAGGCTAGAATTCTGTAAGAGATATCAACTGACTGATTTGAAGCTGTTGTGTATAAAAATAATTAAAAAAAAAAACTCAAAAAGCAAACATTGCCATCCCCCCATCCCAAATACCCTCCAAACCCCAGATTTTCAGCTCTATTTCAGGACTTGATTGATCACAAACTTCCTGAAATAACGAAGGCTCAAGGAGGATGTTAAATTTGGATATTCAAAGATGTTAATTGCAATAGAACCAGTTTTCTGATGAGAGCTCTTCACCATAGAAGTAGTCTCATCATTGTAAAAACACTACTATAATTAACAGGAGCTGAAGCACTTACAGGCAGCTCATCACAGACAGACCCAGACCCACGTTAGTATGTGTCCAGAAGTCTGTGTCCTTCTCTTGCAGGACTGGTGCTTTCAAGTTCAGAGATGAGGTGTTTTGGCTGGGTGGTTTAGCTGCTGCCACTGTGTTATTGCTCATGTCTTAACTCTTTCTGAAAGTGGACTTGTAATTCATCTGTTCAGTTATCAAGACCTATAATTAGGCTGTTTAAGCATTTTTTCTGAGGCAGCCCACTTAGCAGCTTTCCAGAGTGTGAAATACAACCCAGCAAAAAGCCTGAAGTGGACAACCTTTCCTTCTTCTGTGTCTCTTCTCCTCAGTTCTGATTCCCACGGATTTTATGTGCAAGGTTTACACTGCACATTTGGATCCTGCGACGAAGATACATGCTGTGTGTCTGCTGCCTCTGAGTGAGGAGCAAACTGAATGTAACTCCTGTTTCTCAGAAAGCAGAATAGTGCTGGGCAAATTAGAGCACTGTTCAACTGGAGAGGGTGGTTGAAAGGGCTGCAGCAATTAATGAAGGGATCTTTCACCCGAGACCACCACAGTTAAAATTCTGTCTGAGGTCTCCAGCAGGGTCATTCTCTTATGCACATCACAAATCACTTGGACCTGGAAGTCATTATTCGAGAAGGGCTTTAATATTAGAGTGGGGAGAAATAGTGCATGTCAAATACAGCTGTGTAGGTTAGGGAAACTGCTAAACCAACTGCACAGAAAGTGAAACCATTTGCTGGATGCTGGGTGTTTGTGGCAGTCCATCAGTAGGCTATGAAATGTAGGTGCACACAAGTATACTTCAAAAGTAAACACTTTCTGAATCAGCACAAAAGTATCATTGAAAATGAATTTAAGAACAATTACATTTGCTAGCAGGGATACACATTCCTTCTGTAACTCTGGTCTGTGCACTCTTTAAACTTCATCTTCAGAAATTCTCAACCTTATTCCCTACTCCCACCTGACACTGCCAGAATTAGAAATCTGTCCCCATTCTTCTACCTGAGATATCCCAAGCCTCTCCTCAATCTCGAGGCCCTTTCTGATGCAGACAGGCAGCCCTCACTGCATGCATCCAGGAATGTCAGGAACATATTCTCTCGCTCCCACCCCATCCTCCTTCCACACACACATCCCACTCATCTCCACCTGTTGCTGGTCATGAAAAAGCAGGAACAAAAGCAAGAGCAGGCATGTGCACAGAGCCCTATATCACCACAGAGATGCTAATCTGAGCAAATCCCCAGTTTCTGCAAAAACCTCTTTTCCTCCTTCAGCGCCAGTTTTCTTTGCTGCTTGTTGTCCTTCTACTGCCAGTATAGCCTGTGGGATATGAGGTCTGGAGCTGCTCTTCTCTAGGCTTTCCTCAGCCTCTCGCTGCACGTACTGTGGTTACCCGTGTGCCACACTCCATAGTCTGTTGGAAAATTGGGGTATTTGCTGGACCTAAATCCTGAAGACAGTGTTTTTCCTGAAACTTCTAAAAGAAGAGGCAAATGGCGATATACAGATCCCTCTTCTTGTATGTAACAAAGCCGTGCCCTGCTTAAGGAGCCTGTCGGTCACCAAAATAGTCCATAAAGTTACAGAATGTGTTCTGCATTTGCGCTGTGAGTCAGAAAGCACAGTGCTGTGGCCTCTCTGCCACATGCCTGGTCATAGGTATCCTTTTATTTGTGGCAGGCCTTGACCTTGCCTAAAGCTATGCTAAAGGGAGAGCAGAAGCGCACTCCAGCCCCGAGCCTGCTCATCTTGGTGTCTCCAGGCCCAGATTGCAGGGCCTGGAGAAGCCTGCTTGAGTGGCTGAAGAGGTGAAGCACAGGAGGGAGCATTGAGGTCATTTGGGTGGGTTTTGACTGGCTTTATCCTCCCAGAATGGAGGAGTGCAAGAACTGTGGGAGGAGAGTTGGATGAGGGAGGGTGGTTGGGGGAGGATTTTACATATGTGCAGGACTGTGTGGTTTAATGCATTGAGAGTGTGTTGGAGGTGAGGAACTAGAAAAAGAGAAGTTGTCTTAATAAGTCTGAGTCACTCAGAGAGTGGGGGTGGTAGCAGAGAAGTCTTAGCGCAGCAGGAATTCATAAACTGAGAAGGACCCTGTGTAAGTTCTGCATGGGATCTGATGGGGAAGGAAACACTAAACACTATGCAAAGCTTTTGCAAAGAAGCCCTCAAACTCTGTGAAACCCACCTAATTCATTACTAGGTCTCACCTCATGAAGTCTGTGAAAATACAGCATGCAAACCTTCTGAGGTACTAGAAGTCTAAATTCAAATACGTAATTGATAACTTATATTTCCTGTTTAAATCTCACACATTTTTCCCCATCTCTGACCATCTCTTTCTAACTCATATATAAACTCAGGGGCAATTCAGTTCTTTTAACTGAATTTCTCTTTAGGGTTGTTCAGCCATGAATCTCTGAGCAAAACTGGAGGTGGGAGGCTCATGGGGATTTAAACAGAAGAAATAACCCCCGCAGTATTTACTGCTGATCCATGCACCCTTTCAGGCTGGAAATGGGTTAGCAAAGCTGCTTAGGTTTTCTGCATTCTTCTCTTCAAAAATTAGCCCTCATGGAGAAATGGAAAGGGACAGAGTAGATAGGGAGAGAAGGTTTAACCTGAACTTAAATTTGCTCTCTAAAGACCAAGGGCATGGTTATCATGGAAAAGACTTCTGACGGGACAAATTAATCTGACGTAGGGCATTTCTTAATCCAGCATACAAATAAACCTTAAGGGAGATTTATAATTGATTTTTTTTTCTTTTCTTTTTTTTTTTTTTTAATTCCCTTGTGAAAACAGGTCTGAAAAAAGTGTTTCCAGTTTCAAGTGTCTCTCCTTTCTGTTTGTGGGTCTGACCCATGCATGAATACAACTAGAGAAGGCTGCTTGAGTGATGTTTCCAACCTTCCTGGGAGTAAGAAATACCAGGAACTCCAAGAAATTGCAGTTTAGCCAAGTTTGGGCTAGTGTGAGTAAAGTCGGCATAACAGAGCTTCCATATTTGAGTGCTCCCATTGAAAGTCCTAGCTGGAGTCTTGTGAAACAAAGAAGAAAGAGGATCCACGCATGTTCTGATTCAAGCAAGCTGTTGAAGCTCTCATCTCATGATGGGCCAGCCCAAGCCCTGTTTCAGATGGAGGTTGGCAGTCCCCGTTGCTTTTAGAGTAGGGCCTTTTTCCTCTGGGGGCAGGCTGAGCGTAATGGAGACTTCTCTGAGCACCATGATTCATGTGGCCCTGAATAGCTGCTAGAGATGCCTGGGATGTGCCTGAACAACCCCCAAACCCCTCTTTATCAGTTCATTTATGTGTGTTTGCAAAGTGGTGGGAATGAAGCATTTGCCTAGTTATTTCAATGCTGGGTAAATCGGGGTTCTGGCTTGCTGACCCATCTCACTGTTACACGTGGGCATGANGTAGGGCCTTTTTCCTCTGGGGGCAGGCTGAGCGTAATGGAGACTTCTCTGAGCATCATGATTCCTGTGGCCCTGAATAGCTGTTAGAGATGCCTGGGATGTGCCTGAACAACCCCCAAACCCCTCTTTATCAGTTCATTTATGTGCGTTTGCAAAGTGGTGGGAATGAAGCATTTGCCTAGTTCTTTCAATGCTGGGGTTCTGTCTTGCTGACCCATCTCACTCTTACACATGGGCATGAATTCAACCCCTTGAGATTCCTCTTCTTTATGTGCTTTCACATCTTCATATAATTAATTTTCTAAACCTTTTCTTGCATGTGAATGGGTGAGATAAGATCGCTCTTTGTTTGGATAATGTTTGTTGTGCCAGAAAGCGTTATGAGGGGAAGAGTAGCTTCAGAATCTGTGCCTTTAGCACAGACATCTGCTGAGATGGGAAGCATGGTTAGACTATGACATGCGAACCCCAAACCAGACAGCTTGATTGCTTCACCCCACATCCTCTGCCATTGCAGTTTGCTGCCTTTCTTTCAAGAAAATATGTGAGAAAATCTATCTTTGAATGAGAACTATCACCTTCTAAGGATTGGCTTAAGACCAGATGTAGGAAGGTTTGGCTGTGCCCTGTACAGGTCTTGCCTAGATATTTAGTCCATATGAGGGGAAAAAACTGTTCACACTAACGAAATCTCAAGGCCACAGCAGACATGCAGACATCTTGCTGTCGAATGTCTTATGTCTTTTTTTTTTTTTCCTTCTCCTTTTCATCCTGCATTTCAGGATGAAAAGGAGCTTTCAGGGCTATCCCCTCACAAATGGCACTAGAACTGCACTGCTTACGTATAATGAGGTGGGATAGTGCTCATGGAGTTGGAGATTGCCAGAGGTGGGAGGGATGGTGGCAATTGTTGGAAAGCTTTTACCTAAAATAATTGAGTTTAATTGGCTTTGTCATGGTGATGTTTGGCTTTCAAGATGTTATCCTACCTGTTGCTATCTGTCTTGACTCCTCTTCCTTTCCTATCTTCCAAAACCGGGAAACACGTGCTTAATACACCTCTCTGTGTGATGGTGGTGGCTTCGGTCAAATTCAACACTTTGAGACTTGGAAAAAAGCTCATAGGAGGTTTGGCAAAGGACAGAGGGGAAGAAAAGAGGTTTGTCAGGTATATTCTCTTTCTTTTGATCCCTTTTTTGGCGGGACGGAAGGTTAAAGGGGGAAGGAGGAGGACTGAGCAGCACATAAAGGAGAGTACTGATGCCAGCTTATTTAACAAGCAAAGCAGATAAAGATTAGAGTTCCTATGGCAACTGGCTCCCAGCAGAAGCACCTCAAGGATTTGGGGAGGAAGGGGGAGGTAATGAATTCAATTTTAGGGAAAAACCCCAAATTTTGGATTAAAATGACCTCTTCCTTGCTGCAGCAACAGCCCCATTGCTGAAGGGAGCTATTTCTCTGTAATCTGCCTCAAAGGCAAAGGACAAATTCTCCCTTTTGGTTGAGCAGGTCTTTAAAGTCATGAGGCAAAGTGTCTTGATGGACCCCGATGTTCTTTCTCTGTGTGGTTTAAATGAAAGGAGTGAAATGGTAGGTGATGAGGGAGACTGAGGGACCCGAGAAGCCGAGTGGCAAGGACAGAAGGGGCACTAGTTCAGGCTTGTGGAATGATGTCTACTGATCATCCCTGGGGACACAATGCTTCCATGCGATAACTTCGAGAGCTTTGACTCTTTTTCCCAGGTCTAATGGAAGTTTGGGTAGTTATTTTCTCTGGCCTTGTGGCGACTTTAATTTTGATGTTCTTTCTGTGTGTGTATGTGCACGTGTGTATTATGCAACCCATGAACGTTGGTGCTTGCTGCTCGTGTTCTCTGCTCAAATGCCATGCCCCTTTTGAGAACTACATCTCTTATCATGGTTTTCTCATGGGAATGAAGATGCAAAAATATAAATACTTTTGATTCTGAGAGTGAGAGGAGGCTGGAGGAGATTAAGTATAACTATTGCTTAGGTGTTTTTCACAGTGTAGAAAATAATCTCTGTACAACCTTGAGCTTCTGTGTTGGAGTTCCTACTGGATGGTGCTCTGGGCAACCCCAGTCCTGGGAGGCTGACTGAGTGATTTCCTTAAATGGATTTTGTTTGATGATCTCACTTTCTTGCACATCCTCTTGTTATTTTTTTTTATTTTCTAATAACTCATCATAATCATTCTCTTCTGTCTACCAGTAAAAAATATCGCACGCTGAGATAGAACTGTGTTTTTCCTTTGACGTCTGGTGGTCAACATAGCTTCCGCTAGAGCTCACATTGCCTCTGAGCAGTGGACACAGGACACATTCCCTATTCATCCTGGTACACCCACACTGGTCCAGGCTGGCAAGGATGTGGGAGAAAGCCACGCTAGTCTATCTGCTGGCAAAGGCTGCAATCAAGCTGATTTTGGCATGGCTGAAGTAAGTACAAGTTGTGAGCTTGTCCAGCCACACTGAGCTGTTTTATTTGCATGATATATAACCCAGGCCTGACTTCATCAGCCTTGGCTATCCAGGGTTAAAGTGATGGCTTTATACCAGGTAAGGAAAGCACGTGGAAGAGGCTGCGTGTGGCAGGACTGAAGCATGAGTGAAGCACATGGGGACATGCAAAGAACTGGGTGGGAGTGTTGTGAGAGCCTGCAAAATCAGGAGCTTTATTCATGATTAAAAAAGTGTCAAATGTCAAAACCTTTTATAGGTCATGTTTTTTAATAACTGGACCTATTTAGGACAGCTAAGAGGAGAGAGGGTGAGTGAAGAATATTTGGGGAGAAGAAAAGGGTAAGAGATGGGAAATCCATGGTAGCATGAAGAGAGGTACGCACTTGAACTTAGAGAAGGTAGATAACAAGAATCTGAATAAAATATAGGAAAATGAAATGTAATGAAAAGACTTGAAACTGATGTAGGGAAAGAAAGGGAAAAATGCATGTCATGTGGGTGGGAATGATGAATATTTGACTCAGGGCAGTAAGAGCAGAGCAATCTAAAAGGAGAAGGAAGGAATAGTTAGAGGAGAAAAGGAACTAAATGTGAGAGGGAGGCATTGAGAGCAACTGGGAAGGAGGGGGAGTTGATGGAGGATGTGGAAAAAGGAAAGCAGAGAAAGAAAATGTGTGATGAGAATACTGGATTAGAAAGAGAAAGTGTGTGGGGGAGGATGCCAAGAGGTGGGAGGAGGAAAAAGAGGAGAAAATGTCTTGCTACTTATGGAAGACAAAGGTTTTAGAAGGATAAAGTATTAATTTAAAAGTAATAAGGGAAAAAAAGACAAGGTTAATTGAAGAGATCCTTGGACATCAAAGACTTCAGAAAAAAAGGAGAAAGGGCTGGAAAAGAGTGTAGGAAAATAGAAGGATAAAGAAAAAAGAAACAAAAGCTAATGGAGAGTTAGCCTACTACTTAGCAGACACCCCATGCCATAAGAAGCTCCTCAGACAGATGTGTTCTTGTGAGTTCACCTCTTCACCGATTATTTTTGTTTCCCCCTTGCATCTCCTAAAAACACTAATGCTGCCCAAGTAGGCAGCCAGGACACAAATGCCTTTCCCAAAGGAAATAAAAACATCACAGTGACAGGATACACCTGTTTTGACAAGCTAAGTAAAATCTCCTCCAAATTGCCTCTGTCTGAACACTTGCTATGGAAGTTTAGGGTCAGGGCACACTTTAATTCCTATCTTTGATGTCATCTTGCCATTCAGAAATTAACCTTAGTGTTCATAGGATTGGGCAGCACACATGATTTTGAGCAATCTGCATAGATGCCTGGCTTTAGAAATTAAAGATTGGTGTTATGAGCTAGTGTTGTCCTAAAGAAGCAGATGCTGTCTGTCTATCTTTAGTGGTTTACAGATTTATCCTAGTATGACCCTATAACATTCAAAATCCGACCAGTTTCCATACCATGTGCGGGGAAGCCTGTCGTCATGCTCTTGCTCGTGCCTGTGCTTAGGAGCAACCATGAGAAGCTGTGGCAGAAAGAACAGTAACCTGTAATGGCCAAGAAATAGAAATGTGTTTAAGTTTTTCCTTCAAATCCATGAGAGTTGCTGCAGTGGCAGGGAAGTGCCACTTGAAATGCCACCATTTCAGTGCCAGACCTTACAACATCTTGCACTTTCTGGCTGCTCCTGAGTATAGCCTGTGGCAGATGCCTCCCTCATTCTGGTCTGTCTGCACAGCAGTGTACTAAGGATATCTACTGTGGGTGTTGACTTATGGCTAAATTGCATCAGAGAGAGGGTGCCTTCTGTGAAAATGGCAGATATAGACTCCTGTTTCTTACAAGCATGAAAGGATCTTTTTAAGGAGAATTGCAGGCATTTTGCCCTTCTGTGTGTGAGACCTTTTTAACTTCTCAGCACCTACACTTGCAGATTGAGCCCAGAGAGAAAACTGTGGATGATGTGGGGCCTCGGGGTCTTTTCGGCCAGACAGAGAGGGAGTCTAACCCTGGCATTGGCTATATTTCTAAGGAAGGTTCCCCTTCCATGTCTTTCATTCAGTCTATCTGATCTTTTGTCTTACCTTTCTGCTTTTCAGCTAGGTGATTTTTTTTCTAGAAGTTGTCATCATCAGGAGCGAGTTTTAGTGCGCCACTGCTCTGACTTATCCTCTCATTAGGAAACATCTTTTCACCTGGAAAGCTTTCACTCCTGTTTCCTCTGCACGCTTTGCACTGGGATTCTGTTCCAGAGCACTGGAACAGGCTGGCCAGAGGTTGTGGAGTCTCCTTCTCTGGAGATCTTCGAGACTCGCCTGGATGTAGTCCTGTGCCACATGCTCTAGGTGACCCTAGAGGGTTGGACTGGATGATCTCTAGAGATCCCTTCCAACCTTAAGCATTCTATGATTCTAGGATTAGTAGAAACTTTTGGGTTTACAGCCTAATGTAGAATAAATTAACGTGTTAATATACTAGCATATATAAAGAGGTATCTGAGATAGAGAATTTCAGTGGTAAATGAATGTGAGTGGAAAGCACTTAATCACCTCTGTGGCTAACCTGCAGAAACGTTGACTTTCTGTCTGTGTGATATGTACAGGCTTATGCGCCTGTCAAAATGCCTCCTTTATGAAAGGATGATGAGGAAATAAAAAAAGATTAAAATAAATACATAAGGGAGGTGAGGACCAATGAAGGCTTGGAATGAACCATGTCAATCACTGGGGGCTGCCCTGCAATCATCCATATTAATAGTCTGGAGACATAGGGAAAGTGTTATAAATTTCTTTCTATAGGTTATAATGAATCCTTATTTCCCTGTAGTAAGACTAAGCCCTTTAGCTCAATTCTGAAATCTCTAGTGTGTCACAAGGAGTGATCAGCAAATATTCTGGCTATTGCCAACCTCCTGGGTCCCTGAGCCATAGGGAAATACCCCCAAATACCCCAAGGTCTTGGGGAAATGCACAGAGGCCTCTGCAAGGGAAGGCAGGAAAATGCCAGTGCTGGACTGTGCTGGGGGGAAGGCTTTCCTGACACCAGTTAGGGATTGGTGATTGCTTCAGACCCAAGTGTACGAGCAAGGCACCAGTTAAGCATCTGACGACTCCAACATGTGGCTAGTGGTGCCAGCGCTCCCTACCTGAGGCCTCAAATAGTATCCAGCCTGATAGGCATAAAATATATTAAACTAAACCAAGAGTTACAAATAAGGTTCCTTTGCTTTCCTACAGTACCTCGAAACAACAGCGTAATCTCCTGAGGCTCTTAGCACTGATCCCTGCTCACTGCTGCCCGCTCCTTTGGTGGTGTTCAGCCCTCAGTGCAAGTGTGGCAGAGGCAGGGAAGGTCGGGAGCTCTCCACCCCATTCCTGCCTCTCCACTGCTCTAAAGCAAACCCCCACCTTCCCATCTGCAATGGGTTTTACCTGTCCCTGACTGCTGCAAGTATAGGTGCAGGTAAACCTGTATCATCTTAATTGCTGGTTTGTGTTGAATGAGCAGTTTTGTTTGGGGAAATTCTCCTGTTTGTTTTAGGTATTAAATATTTAAAGCTTCCATTCTGGTGTTTGTATGTTTTGGCTGGTGAGAAGAAAAACTGCTTCAGTGCTTTTCCTCTTTGTTTCTCCTATAGTGTGCTTGCCCTCCAGTGCTGCCTGGGTAAGCAGTTTTCTGAAAGGGAGGCTTTTTCTTTTGCTCTTGATGCAGTTTTTCTCAGTAGCTTTGGGGAATATTTCTCCAGATGCAACTTCCCCCCCTTATGCAGGTCTCTGAGGCTGCTTTAAGAGATAAAAACACTTCTCACATTCCTCAAAGTTGTGTGGCTTTGTATGGCCGTCCCCACTGTGTGCCTCTGGCCTGTCATGGAGCCACACAGAACTTTGAAACCAAAGATTCATTTATTTATTTTTATTTTATTTATTCTTTTCTCTTTCTCTTTCCCCTTTTTTTTTTTTTTTTTTTCTCCCTACTCAGTAGTCTGCAATTCTGCTCCCGTGCTGTGACTGTGCCAGGTCTGGGTGTAGTGGCTGCTCTGCCATGGTATGTTCCTCTTGTTGGAAATACCACGTTTCCTATATCCAGTTGGGAATTAAGATAAATTGTCATTTCCACAGAGCTCTACTCTTGCTGTCTCAAGTGGCTTTCAGGCTGTGATTACCACCAAGAAAGAAAATGAGAAAGACCCGAGCATGTGCATGAGTTTATCAGCTTTGAAAAGGGAGGTAGCTACTGTGAGAAGTAAACCAGCTGTGAGACCTCGGCACATTTTGAGGAAAATACTCAGCTTTTCTTTAGGAAGGCCAAGTTTTCAACTGTAGCTTGCCTTATTTGTCCTGATGGTGCTTTTCTGGTAGCTAGATGCTAGCGGCTCAGACCTGGCAAATAGGAGCAGTCTATATTAGCCTTTGTGGAGGAAAGACGGTGAGATTTTCCAGAAATAGGCCTTTTTACTTTAGGAGGAGAAAAAGAAAAATCAATAGGTCTGCTAAGTATAACTGAGCATGATGACTAAGATGAAATGAGGAAAAAGAATTGCCCCAGTGCAGGAGTAAGGAATTTGGTGCCTACGCTGTGCTGGGGTAGCTGTTTGTTGCAGGAATGCAAAATGCTCTGAGCGTGGCCTGTGCTTGTGTTCGCCTGTCATAGCCAGCGGTGGAAATGCTCTAGGGAGCCTTTCTAGCAGCGCTTCTCACTGGATCAAAGGCAGAAAATGCCACGGCTCTTGGAAGGCAGGTTGCTCTCTATGCCCGTGCTCAATGCCTGTGATGTATGTCCACAAATTGGCTCGTAGGGAGGCAAGAGGTGAGCTGTGCCTGGAGCATCTGGCTAAGGTGATTCTTGCCCTGTAGGAGTGGGAGAAGGGGGGGAAATCTCCCATCAGCAGGAAGGTGTAGGTGAAAGCCAACTGCGTGGTGGAAAAACACACCTTCCCGAGCCTCTGCCTGACTTCTTGGTGACAACCCAAACAGGATTATGATTTTTCTTGCCAGAAGCTGTATAATCCAGCAGGGACAGGTCAGGAGGCTGCCCTTAAATACCTGTAACTGGGGCAGTGATGAGGCTGGAGGCCTTGCTGTCGGCTCAGTGCCTGTGTCTGTGCAAGCCGGACAGAGGCAGCTTGAAATTCCCTTGCACTCAGCGCCTGACAGCTCTCGCCCCCAGCCTCTGCACCCCGCAGTATGTGACCGTACGCTTTACAGACATACCTCGGGGCTTAGCACGGTCGGGGAAGTTTTGCTTTATTCTCTGACGAGCCTGCAGCGCGCTGTGCTTAGCAATAAGATCTTCTTGGGATCCTGGTGGGCTTCTCAGCCTGGCCTCCAAACACACAGCAACTGCTAAACATTCTGAGCTTTGCTGCAGCTAAAAAAACATAAAGGCTTTTAAACTGTGTGTTGCAAACTATCCGTAAGGTTTTGTGGCATGTGTATTTTTAGTATGTCATAAAAATATAAAACCTCACTCTTATTTTTATTCCTTCAGTCGGTGCAGTACTAATGGAAAGCGTTTTACCTTGCTCTCGTTTGCTTCCCTGACTTTCAGAAATGAGCTAACATTAGGACCCAGGAGGGAAGGCGTCATCAGATGTTGGCAAATGCTGGCCGTGTTGTGCTTCTATTTATAGCAGGCGTGTGTCGAACCACCTTGCCGTTCTTTTCTTAGCATCAGCTGGACGAGCTCAGCTATCAATTATCCATGAAGCTCATACAAGGAAAGCTATGTAAAGCAGGTGCTCAGAGGAGAGAGAAAGGGGAGATAGGTGACAGGGAGAGATGAGGTCTTAGGAACTGAAAAAGACCCTTTTGCTCAGCCTGAAAACCTTTATTTTCTATAATAATTATTAATAACAGTGTGGCCTGCACAAAGTCATTGTGACTGCTTTTGGCTGGTGCATCCCTCCCAAATGTTATTTCATTTGTTTTCTTTCTGTAGACAATAAAATGTAGCTTTTTTTAACAGACCTTTAGGTGTGTGTTCTCCCTTCCCCTGCTCTGTGCCAGGTTTTGCTATTTGGGCTGGTAACAGCAGGCTTTAATTTCCCTATGTAAAACTGAGCCTCTGGATTTTTTCACACTTGGAAATTGCATGTCTGTGTTTTGTTTCCTCTTTTGCCTCTGTTGAATTTGCATCTAAGGAATCAGAGAGGAGAAGGGAGCAAGTAAAGGGGTGTCACTCCACTCCTTGTCAAGGACAAGACTGATTGTCAGCTATTTAACAGCCTTTTTTCAATGGCTTGTCTTTGCAGCTTTCCTTTCTAAGCGGCAGGGGAGCAGGACAGCGTGAACTCTGCTCCTGACAGCAGCTCAGGTTCTGACACCATCTGCCACTTAATCCACTCCAAGGAAGAGTCTGACGTGTGTGTGCATGTGTGTGTACATATACGCTCGCCATGCAGCCATGCATCATTGCAGCAAACTCAAACCCGTCAGCTTGCAAGCACCGTTTCTTTTAAAAGAAGTTGCCTTTGATACCTCTTCTTTTCCTACTGCTGGTTAGATTTCTCTGGTTCAGTTTAATCTATTGTGGTGGGAGGCAAGGGAAGGGGCTTAGGAGTTGAAACTGGAGAAGATTTCCTTGAAAAGTGAACACTTCCCTGCTTTCCTACCCAGCCTGGCTTTCTGAGGTGTGGGCTTTTCTTTTTTTTTTTTTTTTTTTCGTTTCCTGGAAGTTATGAGTGTGGGATGCATGGATTTCTTTTGTAAAACCAGCAGGAGACAGAACAGGTGTAAACTGTCTGTGCCGAGCTCCTTGGATAGCTGGTAAGTGGTGTGTGGGATTTTTCTCTTTGTTCTGTTTTGTTTTCTCCTTTTTCCTCAGGAACTGTGGGTTTTGGTGCCATAACTGCAGTCTTGTCTGACTGCAATCTGCAAGTGCACAATGCGTTTCAAGGTCTCTTCAGCTGCTTCCTCTACTAATCCATGGGATCCATGAGGAATGGCAGTTATAATTATCATGTGTGACAGTTGTCATGTGTGATGCTGTGTTCTATCAGCTGATGGGCAATTTTACATGCATTTTCTAATGCAGTTCATTAATTGCGCTGGATCATGTTTGCTCATGGCATTGCTGCATGCACACAAAATGCTATGGAAAATCACTTGAGAATTCAGACAGAGAAGAAGAGGAGTATTGGGAAGGATGGAGGGAGGGCACAGTATGCACCTAGAAATGCCACTTGTTCTTCTTGTAGTCCTCAGCAGTGAGCAGTTGTGCTATTTTTCTAGAGCATGGTGACAAAAGACTTGTGTTCTGGAAAACAGTAGCTCCCTCTCCTACTGGGCAGCTCTTACATCTCCCTGATATTGTGATTTCTTCCTCCTGAATGCCAACCCATAACCTTTTCCTCCAAATCTGAAAGATCCTCTTTTACAAAACTGGGGTCTTTCCTGGCTAAGGAGGAAGGAATAGGATTCCCTTCGAAAAAATAATATAGTTGTTGGAAGACATTCCTGTTTCTGCCAAGCAAGGGACGGGGAATTCAGTTTGCCTGCTTGCTGCAGGCTCGAAAGCAGAGCAGAGTTTTGCTTTGTATTGTCTTGTCCTGCTGAGGGTTTGATCCAGAGCTTCCTGAAGGATCTGGACAGTCTGTCATCATCTACATTGAGCTTTTAGTCAGACTTTAGCTTACCTCTGGCAGGTAGGTTGCTGTGAACTGGTGCTTTGCCTTGTGGTTGGACTTCATCTATTTATTTATTTATTTTCCTCCAGCTGCCTTTGCAGACAGTCTCCCTTGTTTCCTAGGCATACGCTAATGGCAGGAAATTGCTTGCAGATGTGACCCTCACAACCGTTACTGCATCGTACTGAGCATGGACCAGAGGAGTCCTGCTCTTCAGCTGCACTTGATTTCATCAGTCACACTTAAAATAAAATAAAAATTAAGGCTTTATACTGGATAATGCTCATTAATTACGAAGGCCAAGGGGCTTCTTCGTATTAATTGGAAATAGATTTCTATCTACAAAACTAGTTATTTGGCGATCTTGCCTAAACACATTTTATTTTTTTCGCGCAAGAGAAAAATGACTTTTTGACTCTTTGAGATTGCTTGTGAAGGTATTCAAAGAGAGATTTATATTAATACCATATTGAAATGTATTGATGAGACTTGAAAACTCCTCTTCCCTTTTCACAGCAGAAAATTGCTTTCATTTGTCACTTCTAAAGGAGGCAGGGGAATAATTCTCCAGCCTCAGCTGGTGATTTAAGATTGATCTTGTAAAGATAGAATATTTCAGACAATAATTGATTAAAGAATTTGTCTCCTAACCCTAGTTTCATGCATTGTGTAGTATCTCATCTTGTTCCCAACAAGACACTTCCATACTTCAGGATATTTTTAAAAACAAGTTCTCCAGGAGAAAATAATAGTTGAAGTAGCAGAACCGTGTGATGCTGCAGTTTCATTTAGAGGTTGTTCTGTCCTTCATGTTTTGTACTTGTCTGTGTAGGGAAAACAGCAGTGTGCACGTAGAGGAAATGGACTTCCCATAGCCCATATTTTTGTTTGAATATTCAATCATTTTTCAGTGAAATATAGTCCATATTGCAGTGGAAGAAAATAGTTGTAGCAGGTGTATGTGTGTGTGAGAATCGTGCCTCATTTTGAGTTCGTAGCATTTAAAAAGTCCTCCCCTTTCAAGTACATTTGGCTTCCAGTGGGGAATATCTTTCAAATGAGTACTAATTAATACTGATATATAGGTCATCTGAGATAAAAACAAACCTCCTTTCACTGCCAAAACATCTCGAGGGAATTGGAACTCCCTTCAGCACTATAAAGTTTAGCTCTCGGCTTTTTCCTTTCCTTTCTTTTTTCTTTTTTTTTTTTTCCTCTCTCTCTCTTTTCCTCTCTGCTTCTCTGTCTCCGTTGTGCCAGCTCAGTGCAGGGACAGCATAGGTGCCCTCTTTGTGCTGCTGGCCAAGCCACATGCAGCCCAGGAGGGAAAGGAGGAAAGCAGCTTCCCAAGGCAGGTGCAAGCCAGTCCTGCAGGTGCAAAAGGCTGGACAGGATCCTGAAAGAGCACAGACATCTGTCTGAACCAAATGGAGATGCTCTGGGGCTCAGTTTCTGGAAACAGCATGCATGCTCAAATGAGTGCTTTCAAAATGTTTGGAAGGTAACTTTTTACAGATAGGTTAACCTGTCTCTACTGACAAACCCAAAAAACTTAATTAAAAAAGAAAAAGGCAACCCAAAAACCTAGAGTATCCAGACTCCCCTACTCCTTGTATCATTTGGAAAAAATGTTAGAGGAAAGGGGCAACGAGGAAATGCCAAACAAGCTTCTTGGTTTGCTGGTCCGGAATAGTTCTGGCTGTGGCACCTCTATCAGAAGCTGCTCATTTGGATGACTGTGGCTAGCTAGCCTCACGTCCATGGACAGAAACACTGCATAGCCTCTGTTGACTTCATCATTGAAAATGTAATTTCTGAATGTCTGTGAAGTTTAAAATTGGGTATATTGTTTTAAAAAATGAGCAGCAATTTTGGATGCTCATGTTGAGACCATTATGTCTAATTTTCTGAATCTCAGTGCATAGCCTTTTTTGAAAATGATGTCCCTTTTGAGTACTTCTATCTGCTAAACCCGTGTGCTTCAAATTACCTTTGAAAATGTGACTCTTAGGAATAAAGTAAATATCTCTTTCCATTCTTGGCAGCTGCAGATGTACTGGATGCTTGCTTATTTACTCATCTATAAAATGCATGTATATGCTAATGATTATCAACAATTCATAAATCATTTTTGGGTGAATATTTATAAATATTTCACTCTGCTCTGATCGGATGTATAATAACAGGTCAAATTACTGACTGCAGCTGTACTAGGCTATTGGAAGCCCTTGGCTCCCTTGGCTCATAACTGAGAGTCTAATGTGCCATAGCTCCTTAAAGGTGGCAGCAATAATTGCTCTAGACAGGAAACTCTGTTTGCAATGTAATATCACCATATTAGCTCCTAGTTGCCTAAAACATAGACTCACGTTAATGTGCTTTGAAATGAGAAGGACCAATTGGAAAAGAAAAACAGTGAGGAAGTTGGAAATGTGATGTGATTCTTTAGTCTATGAAAAATATAGCTTACTCTTTCTTCAGATTACCTGAATTTGCAGACAGCAGTAATTTGAAGTCAGATTCAGGATGTCAAACTCTAATTTGGGTGTGTTTGTGGCAATCTGGATGGTAAATTTTCCTAGTGAAATTCTAATTAAATATGAAATTAAGATGTGGAAATAATTTTTCAAACAAATTTGAGATATTGTATGAAGGAACAAAGCATTATTTACTTTTATTACTCTGGGTTTTCAATCTGCATGTACTTGTTTCACATAAGGCAACTTGAGAACCCTAGGGGTAGCAAATCACCCGGACCGGATGATACTCATCTCAGGTTACTCTATGGGATAAAGTGTGAAATAGCAGAAGCACTGGTGAAGGTATGTGATAAGTATCCTGAAAAATAAGCAGCTGTTCTTGACAATTGACAAAGCATTAGTGTGGCATCTCCCTTCAAAATGGAGCAGGAGATCCCGGAAATCAGGAACTCGATGAGAGTGTCAGGTTAGTGTAGCGCACCCTTTGGCTGGACATGAACCTAGAGTCAAATTACCAGAGCATTTGAAAGAAGGGATCTTGTACTTGATAGACTGTAAGAGTCCAGTTAGGTATATAACAATTCAGAATAAGACTCTGTAGCAGTCTGTAATAAGACTACTGTAGCAGTAAGAGACTCTGAGTCGGTAGGCTCGTCAGAAGACTTCTCCTGTTTACATAAAATAAATGGCTAACCTCAGAATATCTACCACGAAATGGGTACAAAAACACTTAGAAGTGCTAGTGAAATGCTCATTTTAAACAGTAGATGTTTGCGGTCCTATTTCCAACTGAAACAACACATGTTTTATATCTCACCCTTGAGGTGGATGAACATAGCTCTTAACTGGATCTTAAATTTCTATGGGGTCTATGTGCAGTGGGCTGTTTCATCAAATGTTCCCAGCACGAGTGTTCTCAGAAACCAATGCAATCCTATTCTCAAAACCCAATTCAGTCAGGACCCAGTTTTTTAAATGTCTGTGTGAGTATTTGTGGATATGCAGAGCACTGCAAGCATATGACAGTGAAAGCAGAGTGGCTGTAGCTCCTTCTAAATGAGTCTGGCAGCAGCTGTGGCATTTGCCAGCACTGGAAGGCTGCTCCCATCACCGGCATGAAGTGGCAGTTCAGGTGGCATTTAGACCGGCATGGTGGAGAACCTGGGAGCCTGCATTGCCTCAACACCGTCCTCCTTCAGGAGGTGATGCTTTTGCAAATTAGTGTCAACACACTGTTAAAAAACAAATGTCGAGATTTCCACCCGTTTGCCCCCCGTGCACTCTTTGGAGAAGCTGAGCATCTCAGCGATCAGTCAGCAAGGCAGTTAGTGGTGAATTCATATACAAAAGAGGAGAGAGAGGAAAGTGTTTGGTATAGAGTGTGAAGGACTAGGACTTCGGATAGATTTCAGTGCACCACTGACTGTGTATCATGGTGACATTTGAAAAGTAGCTTCTCTAAATGTCAAGTAATGAACAGTGGTAGAACTGGTCTGAATCCCTCACACACAGTGATGGGCTCTGGAGCTGTGGGATTCTCCCAGGAATAAGAGTCGTTGCCGGTATCTCAGTGAGGATGTCTACCCAGAGCGTTACTGCAAGTTAAGGGAAAAAAAGGGGATGGGGGCATGGGATTCCTGTGCGACACAAAGGAGGTAAAGTTGAAATTTGTACATTAGTGCGTTTCTGTGTTCATATCTTTAGTGATTTCTCAGAGATCAGTCACTCCTGTAATAATCTTATTCTACTTTAAAGTAGTGGATGAAAGAATGCACTTCCACTGCAATTAATCAAAAGCAGTACGGAGGTAGGAAGCCTTTGCCTTACTCCCACTGTTGCTTAGCCTGCACAGATCTTGAATGAAACACACCAGGTGCTTCTGTATTTACTGAAATCCCCTTAACTTAAGGTTTTCCTCAGCTTCAGGGTAGAAAATGTTGGTCTAATCATTCTGAATTGTGAATGAATCACTGGTGTCCTTTGGCTGGAAAGGAGTTTCTATGAGGAACACAGCGCTGTGCCGCCCAAGGTCTTTATTTTTGATTTGCATTTAAAGAAAGCATCTGAAATATATTATTTTGTCTTATTCCTGATCTGTTTTCTGATGAATATTTATGCAATTGTGAAGAACTCGGCCCCCATGGCCATTTATTTGAGTGTGAAATTGCTACTTTAGATCAAGTTTGAAAGATTATTTTAAAACTGAAGACTGTACGTTTAGCAGAAGCACTGAGGGTGGTGAGCATGGAGAAAGTAGCAGAGATTGGGGTATTTAACCCCTTACAGTCTTCCAGGTTCTTCGCATTTTCTTCTTAGGAAGAAACAGCCAGATGTTGGAAGGAATGTAATTTTGGGACAGATTGGACCATGCAGGTCTTAAATGTATTGGGAGGGAACTGAGTAAGCTGAGCAGGTCTGGGTTTTGCTTTCAACAGGATTATATCTCACATTGCTGTATTCAGCAAACAGTGTCAAAATGAGTGTGTCTAGTACAAATTGGTACTAAAAGCACTTGGCAGCTCTTGATAACAAAATATCTGTCTAAAGGGAAAAACGTTATATAGGAACCATGCCCTCGTCACCACTTAGGGGACAAGGCAGTCAGCAGAGAACTCCTATGAGCTGGGTCAGCTGGGATAATGGAAAGCAAGGAAGTGAAGAAGGCCAGAAATAGTTAATTTGGGCTCCTGTCTGTGTTATTTAAACTGCTAGTTTTTGTCAGAGTGGCTTCTGGGAGGTGTCTTGTTAGTCTGTCTAAGCCAAACTGTTGGGTCTAAGCACATAATTGCTGCCTCTGGAGTGTCTGCCCTCTTGACAGGCAAGGAGCCCACCTCAGCACAGTATTTGTGTGTGCTGCCTGTCAAGCATCAGTTTGCTTTCCTATACACAGGCGTGTTCACTTCCAGGTGCATTCCTTCCGATGGGCTTCAGAGCAGGGCAGGCTTACGACCTTTCTCTGCGGCTGCCTGCCTTAGTGTCAACTATGGACTCCACAGGATGCTATAAGTGAATTAAGAAATCAGTACTGTAAAATTGCTAGCATATTGGCATAGTATTATTATTTAAGATTTTCTTTTCATTTTGTCTTAACATAACCAACCCTCTTCTAAGTACACCTTGCATTATATGTAGCTTACGTGAAAGGTACACATAAAGTTGGCTATAGGAAAAAATGGACTTCCACTATTTACTGCTTAAAAGTTCATCAGCATTAGGGGTTACCTTTGTATTTTGTTAAACTTGGAACTATGTGATTATTTTCTGTGAAATTTAGAAAGGGTTTTGTTCAATTTAAGCGGGACCTTGGGTAATTTAGACTTATCCTCTACTGAACAATCTAAAGCTCTTGCACTGTAGAGTAAATAAACCCTTAAGCTGATCTATGCTGACGTTTTCCAAGTTACATTCTTCTTTGGCACTGCTTGTTGTGGAGGAGATGGCTTTCTGGAACCAATGCTGTTATCTTCTTTGTTGTTCCAAAGCACACAACAAGTTCAAATGCTGGGGAATTTGGTCATATCCTGGCAGTTCTTGGGTCTGGACAGTATGAGCTTCAGTTCTTTTGGAAATAATTTGGACCTAATTCTTTGTGTTACCTGACACCTGCAAAGGGGAGAGTTCAAAAAAGATTAGTCAGGGTAGTTTCTGTGCCACAAGATGTATGCAGGTTATAACCTTTTTTTTTTTTTTTCCCTTTTGTGATTTTTTTTTTTTTATTGAAGCCATAGCCTATATTACAGTTTCCAGGAGGAAGAAAAAAAAAAAAAAAAAGAAAAAAGGAAATCCTTTTCTCCCATTCTTGAATTAAAGGACTGTCACTTTTAACATTTCCTCCATAAAAGGGGGATGTTTTTCCTTTGTTTTTATAAATATCCTCCCTTGTAGTTTACATATTGTGGTTTGAAAACAAATATTAGTCTCTACTGTCCTTCCCAGGATTGAAGTCCTGGGAACCTGGGATTCACAAGAACTGTAGTTACACTCACTCTCAGGTTGGGAAGGTGATGCTCGTAAGGAAGGAAGGTGAGAAAGGCCCATTATTTAAAGATGTGACTGAATCTGGATAGATTAACAGTGCTGTTAGAACAAAGCAGCACAGAACTGAAGTCTACAAGGCTTGAAATTGGAAAAAGTCTGAGACAACAAATGGAACTACTGGGCTGTATAGAAAATGATTGTCTGCATAGCCCAGTGAGCCGAGGGGAATTGCAAGAATAAGAAAATACATGCAACACAGCTCCCAGACTCCTTTCTCTGTTGTGAGCACTGTCTGAGCAATAGGCGAAAACAGTTTAAGTCTCTCCAGTGGATCCTTCTCATAAACCCAGCTCCATGCAGTCAGGGCTGTGAGGAGCTTTACTGCTTCCCTGGTTTTGTGGCTGTTCCTTGTCTACTGGAGGCACCTGGAACCCTGTGTTGGCTTTGCTTGTCAAGTGGTGTAAGGTGTGTTTCCTCTGTCACAGTTAACTGGCAGCTGAAAGACAACAGAAGTGTTTAAGCAGTCTGACAGCTGTGTAAGCAGCTCTTGAGGCAGGGTTTAATAGTGCCTTATTTAATCTAAACATATCTTTGAGAGTCCTGGATATTGGGATGCAAAACTATTGAAGCAGAGAGGAACAGCCCACTTCAATAACCTGTAAAGCAATGTTGACAAACTTTAGATGGGGAAATCTGCCCAGATTCCGTGTTGGATGGGAAGTTGGTCTCAACAATTCACTAGTAGCTAGTGCTAATATTCCAGTACGTGTGAGCTTTGAGATACTATGAATCACCTAGGGATTTGGATTTACTATTCATATGCAGGCAAATCCCTAAGCCTGACTGTACAACTGTTCAAGGCTCAAGCTGTGTGAAGTGGCAGTATTTACTCACACTACTTCCGGCCCTCTCCCAAAACGGTTTATTTTATGATCTGATTGACAGAATGCACCTGAATATTTTTTTTTTATTTCTTCTAGATTACGATGAAAGACTCCATTTAAAAGTTAAAATGTGTAATTGAAAAAAAAAAGTTAGTGACATTGGTCTCCGAGTGAAGATTCTTGACTAATAACTGAATAAGAGTAAGACTGGAAGCAAAATGATCAGGTTTTGGTCTTCTACAGGGATGATGTTATCAAGGGAACGGAGTTGGAGCTATTAGTTGGTAGTAGTAATTACTAAGTAGAACTACTAAAGGTGCTCTGGATATAATTTTGAAAAGGGAAATGAGTGCAGAGCTGGTTTATAGGCTTGTCAAAATGAATTAACAGCAGAGTTGGAAAAGTATTTCTCTGTAATGAATGAGTGGATTATAACATGGAGGATGCAGTTCTGTGTTGATAGAGCTGCTTTTCTCCAATGGCATTACTTTGATTTTAACTGTATGCTCATCCAGGGATGGGCTGTGTGTTAGTTCTTACCCCTTTGAAAAGGAATATAGCAGTTATTGTACATAATTTTATGAGTATTTCTACTTACTGCTCAGAAATGGTCTGAGAAAGCAAATAGAGCAATAGTAATTTGAACAGTGGAATGGAACAATTTATGGATGAGAAAAGACTCCATAGATGTTTTATCAGTTTCAGTGGCATGAGCATCAAGTAGAAGGCAAATCGGGAACACTAACTCATTCTTTTCCATGATATACAAGTCTGAGGCCATCAAAAAACTTATAAAGCAGATTTAAAAAAAAAAATACCCAAGGAACTATTTTTCCTCACAGTTTGTAATTGTGTGGTGGATTTTGTTGCCCCACAATGTGATAGTCAAGAGCTCTAACTGTATTAGAAGACCAGACAAATGAACATTGAAAAATCTATCAGTAGGCATGAAGGGGGAAGGATTTGATGCAGTCGTCCTCAAGAAGTCCTAATGTCTGCTTTGTTGGAGGCAAGCAGGGGCTCTGGAAGGTAATATACCTGGATCTCCATGTTCCCCACTCCTTCAGCAAGCACCCATTATCAGTCGGCTGCAGACGAGAGGTGCTGCATTGGAAGAACATTTGATCTGACCCAGTAATGCTGTTCTTTTAGCCTTAGGGTTTTTGTTTGTTTGTTTGTTTTGCAGGACTTCCAGTAGACAGAGGTGAGCTTGTGCTCTTGCCCTAAGCCAGCCTCCCCTGCGAGCTCAAGGCCCCCAAACAGGCTCACCATATGGGCATTGTGCTGAGGCTGGTCTATAAGGCCTTGCTGAAGGGATTGCTGGACCCTGTTGGCTTGCCACGCTAACCGGACTACCATCCGTTCCCGAAAGGCGGTGCAGGCATTAGGGCGCTTGCAGGCACGGGGGCTCAGGAGTAAATTGTGAGCTCAGACGGTTGCTTCCTTTGCCCCATTCTCCAAGCATTTCCCTAGCCGCCAGCTTGGTTAATGTTACTTTGAAGAGCCTCACTCTCCAGATAAGAATATATAGGTAGTCCATATGTCTCAATGTGTGGTTGGTTATCTAAAATACACATATGATAAAACTCTATCAAATCACATGAATTCTCCGGTGTCTTGAACTTTTGTTCTGGTGGCTTTTTTTTTTTAATGGATTGTTCTCATACTGCCTTTATGTAGTTTAATAGTCTAGTTGGGACCTGCAGAAAAAGATTAATAAGTTTGAAGTAATTCATGTTACCCACATGGTGCTAGATTTGCTATCAAAAGCATCTAACCCAGCCTGGGAAATCTTCAACCTTCCTGAGGGTCAGTCTGAAGAAGAGTTTTTTTTTTTTTGCTGAGCTGCCAGAGAAGTTGTCGCATCTGTCAGTTATCAGTTGTGTCTGCAGAGCAAGAGAAGAGAAATTGAAACTGTTTCCCCTCTTTTCCTCTTTATCCATGTCCTGATTTTCGTTGTAGAGTTTTACAAGATGATTGGGCCCCTGCACACTACCATTGCTCTGTTGTGTTGTGGTGAATGCAGTTCACGATTCGTGGAGCATTCAGTAGTTGCCTTTTGGTCAAAGTTGCAGCAAAGAGTTATAGCAAGGCAATCTCACCAAAGTCAGGGAGGTCAGTTTATATCCATCTGTCCTTCAGTTTATATCCATCCTGTGGCATCTAGCAGACTTCAAAGCTGCCAAGCAGAGATTCTCTGTGAAAAGTTGGCATATGGTTTCCGGGAAAAATGATTAAAAAGTACTTTCCTGTTCCAGTATATATGTACACAATGCTGTCCACCAGTCCTCTTGAGGTTTGGCTGCTGCATTAAGGGAAAATTATGTTATGTGGTTTAAACAAAATAACACTAGCTTGTTGTAAGCCTCAAAAGTCTAGCATTTTCTTTCATTTTTGAAATCTTCTTCGGAACCTTTGCCCTGAGTGGTTGTAGCTTGGGTTGAAGAAGTCAAGGTGGTCCCCTTAGTCCCACTCTGGATGCAAAAAGCTCTTGGGAGGAAAACAAAAGTTAGAGAGTGATTATTGGGTAGCTTACACTGGCTGCTTCTCAAGGATCTCTGATTGCCTCACAAACTAGACGGAAAAAAATTTGTTTGGTATAGGCAAGGAAATTGTGGGGGACAGCAGAACTGAAAGTGTAGGGAAAACAAATTAAAATGGGAGGGGTGGAGGGAGAGAAGAAGCAAGATTTATGAAAAACAGAATTCATTTTTAGAAATGAATAATCTCTGGGAGACATGTAGTACCAAAATCAAGGTGCAAGGGATGAGCTTCTGTTGTCTCTGATAGGTCATTCTCTACTTTGTGCTGGTACCCTGTAGGGTTTCCTTCAGATTTGCAATGTCCCTTTTTATGTTGGTAACTGCCTGTCAGTATGGACTATAAGCAGTGCAGGTAACGTGGAATGGAGTTAGGAGTGCTGGATCAGAGGAGGCTGGCACTACAAGAGCTGCCTCAGTCTGGTGCTTTGAAGCAGCAGGGGAAGAGCATGGGTGGCATCCAACTAGCATAAGAGGTTTTGACACATTCCTAGATGTAACTATTAGCCAAAGGAGCACTCAGTGTCCTTTGCCTGCTCTCATGTGTCTCCTACATCTCTTTGGCATCTCCCACTGCTCCACTTTAGCGCAAGGACCTGAGGCTTATTGCTTTAACTGTCTGGAGAGACATTTGCTCCCAGCTACCTCAGCTTCGAACAAGAAAAGCTGTAGATCTACTTAAACAGGTATCTCATTTAAGATAAAGGAAAATGAGGTTGTTTAGAGGGGAGCGTTTTTTTCTTTACCATAGAGGTACAAGTTGAGTGGCCCTTGTTTGTCATTAGTGTAATATAAATAATAAGGATATTCTTACTTGTCTGAAATGAATAACTGGGAAAATTCACATGAAAGATTCATTGCACGGGCTTCCCTCTTAAGTTCACAAAGGCCACTGCCTCTCTGGATGCTTATTTTACCAGAACATTGGGATGGAAACTAGCCAATTTGTTCCTTTTGTCAACTTAAAAAGTTTCTTGATTAATCTGTGTTGATTTTGCATTTTAATTAGCTATAGTTATAGTATATAAATAGGTAACTATTTATGGGCCATGCAAAAGGATTTTATATCTAGGCCATGGTAGCATTCAGTATATACTAACCACTGATAAGACCCAGGGGAAATGTAATAATTGATTCAAAATTGAAAGGTCTGAGAGAGATTCAAGGTGGTACAGCCAGTATAGGATGTTAGCAGGGCTGCCTGTGATAGTCATGAGATTCAGCAGATATTGCCTGTTTAAAAAAAAAAAAAAAAAGTGCCCAGTTTCCCTTTTTTTGGCATTCTTTGTACTTAAGCTCCTTTTGTTTCCCTTGCTTTGACTCTTGGCCCATATGATAATTAGATAAACCAAATATAGACCACACATAGCTTATTTTTATAATAACACAGAAGTAGGTCTTCAGAGGGGATTTAAATGGCAAGAGGATAATGATTTACATTTGCTCAGAATACCGAATGGGATACAGAATCTAATCTCTGTGGTAGATCACAAAGAGAGTAAGGCAATAAAAAAAAATACGGGGAATATTCAAGTTGCTTATCAGGTTTTCAGAGGGAATGCTGGGAAAGAGGCCTATAAAGGAAAATGAATAATGCTTTATAAAGTACTCTTGGTATAGAAAAAATATTACATGCCAGAAAGATTTTATTTGTCATTAATGTATTTATTTTCAATTTAGATCAGCTTGACAGGCTGAATATTTCATATGTGCCAATGATGAGAAACTTTCTTCTTAGGAAACTGGGCACTTTACATCTCTTATGAGGTATTTATATTCTGTATTCTTTTGTGTCTGAAAAATACATTTAGAGCTCCTACTGACCAAGTGGAAAATTTAGACTTCTGCTGTTTTTTTTTTTTTTTTTTTTTCTTGGTCTTNCTCCCTCCTGCTCCTTCCAAACCTGTATGGAATTAATGTCATCTGTCTGTCTGAAACAGCTGAAGAGAACCAGCTAGGACTCCAACTGATTACAGATCTTACATGTCATTTCAAAGTAGCTTTTTTTTCATTCTCCTTCGTATTACCATTGCAAAAAACTTTGCTCTTCTGCTGTTCTAAATTCAGTAGCAGACGCTTTAGATTAAAAAGATCTTTTTAATTTTTGTTGGAAGATCCACATAAAAGAGGGAATAGAGATAATTAAGGAGGCAAATTGTTTGGAAAAATAAGGTCATACTGAGAGGGTAAGCTGTAGTGCTTTAACTTTGATGTAAATTTAAAATCACAGAGTTACCCTGGACACTAATATTTCTAGTGACATTATTTGATGTCAATTTAGTTGATTAGGATCAGGTTCAAATGAGCCGTTTTGAGCCACAAAGAAGGGTTTCACGCAGAATGCATCCTCTTGTCACTTCAGGTGAATAAACTTTCCCAGGTGGACAGAAGATATGAGTTAAAAAAGAAGTATCTAAATGCCTAAGTAGGGGCTGTCCTTGCCCAGCTGACAGAGGGGTGTCTGCAGCTCATGGACATATAGGGGCTGTAGGCAAGGCTGCTGGGTGAATCTGTAGGGGAGCCCTGGCCCCAGCTCTGCCCTGGCTCCCCACCGAGACCGCAGCTGTCCCTGGTGCCTGCACCAGCCTCTGGCCTCCCCTCCCCACCTGTGCGTGTCCCTGTCCTCTCCTTTTGCTTTGACCTTAGCTTCTGCCTTCAGATTCTCTCTTGTCCCTGCCCTCAGTTTGAGATTTAACTCCAGGTTTGACTTGAATGGGGATTGTTACATTAAATTCTTAGGGCTATTTTTAAGTTTGCAGGTCATTAAGCACTTTCGAAAGCTGTACTGAATGTCTCTTTCAAAATAGTTTCTTTTACTTGAAAAGGAACCAGATCATTCACTAGGGCTCTGCTCTTGTAGAATCACAGGCCACTCGCTGAAACCAAGTGGTATTAGATTCAATATTGCTGGAAAGTATTTTGTAGCATTTACGGCTGCCAAAATCACTTGTACATCGAGTTCAACTGTTAGTATGAATTGTTAGAGGTAGGCAGTGGATGAATAAATAAATTGAACTTCGGGCAGTATCTCAAAGACTGTTAACTGCAGCAGCTTGAATTGATACTGAAGGAAAGGAAATCTCAGTAACGAGAACATGAATTGGTTATTGGGTAGAACCGGATGGAAATTTTCTACCCGTGACAGAGCTGTCCCAAAGAATCAGATTCACTATTGCTGCTGTTCTGTTTCCTCCGAAGGAGTCTACAAGGACCAGCTGGGGGAGGCGCATTCCTGGGGAGGCCGAGCCAAAATGCGATGTCAAAATTGACACCCCAATGTGAACTGACAGCTCCTTAGGCAAAAGAAAAATACATTTTTCTTGGGATAATCTCAGATGAATTTGACTTGCAACATAGATGTGCTGCTTTGCTTGTTGAATGTGTTTTTTCATTCCTTAGTCTTTCCCTCATTGTATTTGTTATCTCAATATGAAGGGTTGCTTAATTTGGGGAACAAAGCTGTCTTGATTTGTCAGAGTGTTAGCTTCATAACTACATGCTATGAGATATAGAGAAAAGTTAGTAGGGAATGTTCTAAGTAAACTGTACAATTGATTTAGAACAGCCTGTAGTGATATGTTAAAATGGAGTATTGACCCACTTATTGCACACATTACTCTGTGTATGTATTAAGGTAGCGGGAAAATTGTCATAAAATGTGTGTTAGAAGTATGAAAGGGATCCATATTACACTTAAAGCCCTAAGAGCGTGTCTGGTTTGATGGCCTTGTACGACGCTACTGGATTTCCCTGGGGTGTTTGGGCAGTGTTGCAGCTGAGTTTAAAACACATTTTGAAGCACAGGGACAAGAGAGCACAGGCAGATGATTCTCTGTATGCTAAAGGACATCTACTTTTGGCTGTGTAAAGAGATTTTGCAAACACGATGTTTTGTTGTACCCCTCTCCCCCAAATCCTTTCTGCCCTGCTCTGCTTGCTTTGCAAGACCGCCCTTACATGATACTTTGTTTTTCTAGGGCCCACAGCTCCCTCTCCCAAAAGGACAGGCTGTGCTAGCTAAACCGAGCTGAATTAGCAAGACAGAAGTGGTTGCTGAGCAGTGTGTGATAGCCCAGAGCTTGGTTGGAGGATGGGGTGCCATGAAGGAGATAGAGGTTTGGGACATATTATCTAAGGAAGAATGGTTGGAAAGATGTGAAGAGAAGAGCAGCTGCTCCTAGGATATGGTGGTATTCTGTTTCATGGTTTCGTGATATTTATAATCCTTTCCCTGCAGTCTTCTCTGCCCCTGCTCCTCCACACATGTTCACTTCACAGGCAGAGGAGGTGAAAAATATTACTAAATTTGCTATATAATAAAATCGTTGTTCACTTTGTATTAAATAACACTTGATATCAAATGACTGGAAGAACTGCAAGCTTTTCAATATGTAATCCAAGTGTAAAATCTGACCTTCCTCCCTTTCTTTCTTTCTTCTGGAAGTGAATGCAGTACAGTGAGCTCCTGGAGTCCTCGAGTCATTGCTTTGGCTTTGAGGTGGAATAATTTAAACCCAAGGCATATCCCTGCACGAGGAGGAAACAATGCATATCAACAACTTCTGAACTGCCCACGTAGTGCTTCAAGTGGCAAAAAATAGACTATTTGAATCCAATTATTCATTATCATGTGGTTTATTGGCAGGCAGGAGTTATGGGAGGAAGGAGGAGAATTTGCCTGAACTAGAATTGGGGTCTATGAGCTGGGTTAGATGACTACAGCCAATTTAAGTCCCTTAACAGAGACACTTCTGAGATTTTTTCTTCTTTTTCTCCTCCCTTCCCACCTTCTCACTGGTGCTACAACAATTCTTTGATGGCTCGATGCTGGAACCTAAGAGACTCACTTTTGTTCCTTTGGGTTCCCTTCTTCTAGCTTATTGTATATTGCTTGTGAGTGTCTGTCTTTCTGCACTACCTAACATATTCTTTTAAAGGCTATTTTTTGCAGTACCCACTGTTCCCCTACATTTGCCTTTCCAGTATCTCTGTCTCCCTCTCTTTCTCCTTTATTTTTTAATAGACACAGAGCCACTCTTACAGTTTACTTTCAGGGTACTGCGTAGTGTGAGGCGTTCCCAGCTTTGCCCTTGGGCCCTTTACCCGGTAGCAACACTACAGGTGACCGCCATCCTCTGCTCTGGTGCCTGGGCACCAACTGAGTGCTGCAGGTGCAACACGGCGGTTCAACAGGACGCAGCAGTTTGATTTAGGGAGCACAGTGCTGAATTGCTGCCTTACTGAGTATTTACTTACACGCCGGACATGCAGTCACACCCTATGGAAAGAGAGTGCTATCAGGACTGCAAAACCAAACGTGCAGAAGTTGGGAAACGGCAGGACGTTAATTTTACCCACCCGCTTGCGCGTATGCATTATGATTCAGTCTTTAATTACACAGTTGCACACTGTTTTTCCACAGGGTTTCTGCTTCCCTCTGTGCACAGGACGTCCACTGCTATTTGAATGAGCAGCTATTCATTATTTTGGGTTTTTTTGTCGTGTTGTTGTTGTTGCTGTTTTTCCATGTATTGTTTCTTATGCAGTATTTACTGGACATTGTTCAGGCCATGCAGTGAAGACAGATTTACTGCTGGCCTCGTGGGTTCAGTTTGTTGGTCATCACCAGAGCATTAATGATGTTTCGCAAACACTCTTTGCAGTGGCCCTATCTGACCCTGGATGTCAAACTCCTGTGATTACAAATGGAGATCTGAGCAGTCAGTATGCAAGGACATTGAGAGTCTTGCTGAATATCTGGGGGCAGTCAGACTTAGTATGTGTCTCAGATTTCCTTATCCCCATTAGCTATAATCCTGGTTCCCACTTTCTCACTTTAGAACTCAGCTGCAGGTTTTGGCCTCCCTGTCTGCCAGCTTTGGCATCCCTAGGCTGTTTTCCTGTGCAATTTGCTCTCCTCTTTGTTAGGTTTGCTTAAAATGGCTTACTCTTTCATGCTGTCGGGATGTCACTGGGATTACGGGCAACAGAGCAGAGACAGACTCCTTAATTTCATTTCATCTAGATCTGGATTTAGCAGCCCAGACTGCAACTGAAAGGAAATACCTCTTCAACGCTAGTGCAAATTACATCATTGGTCAATGCTGCTGTTGCATTCAGAGCAAAATCTGTGAAGCATGTGAGATGTATGAAGTTTCCAAGGTTTATCATTAGGCAAATTCAGGCAGATATTCTGAAGGACGACAAAAGGTGCTTGTCTGTCATGAAGTCCCCTCTCCTCGCCTGAGTTTGTTAGCACTGCAAAGAGTAGAGGCTCTAAATCACAGAAAAGATGTTTGAATGTTTTAAACACTGAATTAGTAGTGTCTTCCAGTTTTGTGCTGGGTTAGAGCTAAGCTATTTTAGGTAAAATTGAAAGCAATCCATCACCCAGAGGCAGCAAGCTGTCGTGGAAAACTTCAACCTATGTGTTCAGAGGTACTGCAGGTCACATGCAACTGAAAACAAGAGTAGGAAGCCTTGCCTGGCCTTGCGAGTTTGCAGCAGTTGACAGCAGCAACTGACAACCCAAAGGGGTCACTTTGTGGCTCACCCAACGCTGTAGCATCCAATTTCTGGTCCACACTACCTAATACTCTTCTGCTAGTTCCACATGTGTGGACTTAGGGGAGAAGATGCTGGTGCTTTCTGCCCACTTGTGAGTGAGACGTCCTCATGGTGAGGATGCATCTCCTTGGTGGATGTGGCAGTGAGTGGTGCTTTTTTGGCCATGTTGAGCTCAGGCGGTAGCTAGATGGGTGGTGGGAGGTGTGTGCCCAGTGTGATGTGTGGAGACACCAGCAGCCCAGCTTAGTAGGGCCACAGCAGGTTTGTGTTGCCACAGAGCATTGCTGGGCCTCATGGAAGCGGGGTGTGCTGAGCGTAGGGTTAGCTTAGCAGGTCTGCTCATATTCCAGCACCAGAGCAAGCTCTACCATCTCTATATGGAGCAACGTGCTGCAGTGTAGGCTTGTCCTAAATTCTCAAAGGAGGTTAGTTCAGTGCCTTTCAAAGATGCAAAACCAAACTAAATTGAAATGCAAAGAAGTGTAATTTAGTTTTTAAAAATGTGTTTACAGCTTTGCAATTTAGGCTCTTGCTCTGGTAGCTCAAATCTCATCTTTTAAATATAATTTACAAAACTATGAGAACAGCTTGGTCTTTTTTATTATTATTTATTTATTACTCCTCAGGGTCCTTAATTCTGCTATCTGAATACTGTAGTGGACTTTGTGCTTCTAATTTTTATCACAAGGAATGTATGCTATTCTAGACTTTACCTTTTTAAGTAAATTGAGATGGTACATTCTTATTTATTTAGTCAGTTACCCAGATGAGTTTCAAAAGCCACTGTGGAAATATCTATACAAGAATCCTACAATAGAATCCTATGCCTCTGCTAAAATTAATGCTTAAAGAGCCGGAGGGGAGGGAAAATGAAAGGAAAGGAAAGGCAAAGTTGTTGTTCCACCCACTCTCCATCTCTTTTCACATTGTACTCGGCCTTGCCTGCTTCAGTGAAAATGTACCCATTTGTTCCCTGTAAATACAGTTTTGAGATGATGCAAACACCATCCCTCAGCTCTAAGTTGCTAGGTTAGCACAGTGGTCTGTTAACAGTAAGCAGTATTAGAAGTGGAAATAAATGGTGGGTCTTCGGGCTTTAGGCAACCGGCAGAAATTCTGGCTCTGAATTTCTTTCTGTGCTTTTGAGTTTTGTAGGCACAGATCACTGTGTAATCTTGTTTCAATTTTCATTTCTAATACAGAATATACTCAGAATACCATCATTTCTTTTTCTTATGATGCTTGATTGAAATATCAATAAATATTGGAGGATGCTGAAGTACTAAATGGGCTAAAAGTCAAATAAGCTGATTGTAATACTAAACTGGTTACATTTTAATACATTTACAGGTGTATTAGCTTCAAAGACATTCCAAGCATAAAATGTATTGACATGTAGATACTGTACCATGATTCATATATTTATTTTAATCAACATTGCAGACTGTGTTTAATGTTTTCATTTTGCATCTTAGTTGAGTTTACCCAAAACATGAAGTTATTTCTAATCTTTGTAAAGCTGAGGTTTGGAGTCTGAGTGCTTTTTCTTTTACCTGTATCTCAAGGCGCGTGGAAGGATCTTTCCAGTGTTATCAAGGGGGTTGTTGCCTTGGTATTTTAGCACCTGTCTAGCGTGTGACATTTCTTCCCCTGTATCCTCCCCTTTGGACAGACACTATCCAAACTTTTCTCACCCATTCTTCTTGAATCCTTTTTAGAGCTAGAGTTCTTCTAGCTCTGCGTGAAAAATGATGATATTCCAGTAAAGACAAATGCAGAATTGGCACGATGATGAACAAATGCAAGCTTATGACTTAGGCCATCTGCAGTGCAGATGTGCCAGGGTGTGCAAGCATTACCCTAAGGGCACCCTCAGCACGCCCCTAAGGTAGTGCTATCCGGTGGCTAGAGGATGTGACAGGGGAATCGGGAGAAGAGGCTTCTTCCCTTGCTCATGGCAGTGAACCTGGGCAAGTCATTTCAGCCCTCTGCTCCCTTCCCATTCTGCGTTTAATAGCTCTTTACAGCAGAGATGTCCTTGCCTAGCTCAGTAAAACCTTGGTCTTGGTTCTAGTTTATACGATAATGGTGAAAATTTCAAACAGCAATCTAGGGCGATCTGTTCCAGCTCCCAGCGTTTGGCCATGGGTGGCAGAGAGATGAAACCGAGGCAGAGACACGTTGCGAGGGGGCTGGATCGTGGCAACACATTTATAGTGTTGCTTTTATTAAAGCTCCCCTTTCTTTCTCCTCCACCTCCTCTCCCTCCCTCAGATGATGATATTATTGTTCTATTTGTTTTAATTCTAAAGTTAGCAAACTTAGTTAGCAAGCCAGATTTAAAATAAAACAGCAACCCTCCTCTGTTCTGACATGGTGAGACTGGATTCTCCTGGAGCTTCGCGTATGCAAAAGAGAGCAGGGGATACTGCCCTTGACTGGGGAGGTTGTGCTCCAGGCTGACACACTGCTGAGTAGCTGGTAATTTCTGTCCCTTCTCTCTTTTGTGTGACTCAAGGCACCTGATCATTAATGTCATCTTCCTTAGGGAGCTTGGTCCCCATTTCCATGGAAACACAGGGAATTGGCTTTGGAAGCTGAAGGTCCTTTGTGGAGTATCATTTTATCTCCTGCTTAAGGGTTTAAAACAAAGGACTCTAAAGTTCTGAAATGTTTAAGAGATACTGTGTTAAACAAGGCGACAGTTACAAAAATGGATGATATTTAACTTTTCTTCACTCTCTCACCCTGTAACAAATATATCAGTTAGTGAAAATCAGGGTAGCTTTGCAGAAGTCCATGCAACTAGGCCAGTTTGCAACAGCTAGGTTCTATCCTAGAGAGTTGTTAGCCTGTAGATTAGACTCCCAAGGGAAATGAAGGGATGCTCATCTCCTTTTTTTTTCTTTTTTTTTTTTATTTATTATACTCATTTATTTGGTAGCACAAGATTTATTTATGTCTAAATGACTTTTTTTTTTTTGCATTCTTTAGTATCGAAAGAAGCTTGTGGACAAACAAAGGGTTTTTGTTGTGTTTGCTGTTTGTCAGTATTGGTAGCTATTTAATGAAAAAGATATGATGACCTTATGAAATCTAATCTTAAAATATATAATAATTATAAAATAATTATAATACCATCCATGCTTAGGGTTTTTGCATATGTTAAACTTCAGGTATTTGCAATAGATGTGCTGGTACAGTAGCATGCTTGGAGGCACGTACAATGCATGGGGGAAGATGGAAGGAACAAATGCAAAAGAAAGGGTGAAGTAGAAAAGGCTTAACTGTAAGTTTTAAACTCATTTGCTTTAGCTAGGGACTAAAATGCTGCCGTAATCAATGCTGATGATAATGTTCCTATTGTATTATGTTCAACCAAAGGTTTTCATATCTTCTCCCTTCACACTTCTTTTCCCTTAAACATTTCTACATCTGAGGCAAATCTCTGGTCGGATATTTTTAAAATCTCTTCTGTTTCTCTCCACTTGATTAAAAGCTGTTCCTGCTTATTTTGCATCTGAATTTTTTTTCTATCGCAACTTTCAGAAAACTCTTCAATTGCAAATATTAAATATCTGGAATAATGAGAATTTCATCTATAATGTCCCTTTGCTGTCTTGCCAGTGTGGCAAAGGATCAGTAGATAATTAAACCCAAAACCTAAAAACCTAAAATGTGACAAGATACCTGCATGATGCATCACCCATAAATAGCAAAATGAGGACATAGAGGTGGCTTTGGATTCAGTAATAGTTTTAATTTGGTTTTGATCTCATTCCCTTTCTTACTGTGCAACCTTGACAAAGTCACGTTTTGCCTCTCTGAACCTTATGTGAAGTAAGATTATGTAATTTTGCTTTGTGCTCCCTGTATGTAGGACACCACATATGGAGCTGAACCAAAGGTGGGGAGCATATTTGCATTTACTTCACTGGCAGGCAATTTTTTTCTTTTTTTTGATTATGAAAAGACAGGGCCGCGTAGGTGTCTAGGGAGAAATATTTCATCCAGGGGGACTAGCACCACACTTGTCACTAGGTTCTCAGTGCGACGCAAGGAAATTCCTAAGTATGGGAAAGCAGGGAGAGGCTCAGAGCACCTGTGATGGACCTCTTATCCAGCACAACCTACTTTCTCCAGAAGTTTCTAGTTAATATAGTTTCTTCTGTTTAGAGTATGGCCTCATTACTTGCTAGTATCTTTCTCTGAGTCCAGTTTGTTGGGAGCCAAGGTTGTGAGCAGCGTGATGAGGACTAATTAGCTCAATACTAAGNTATAGTTTCTTCTGTTTAGAGTATGGCCTCATTACTTGCTAGTATCTTTCTCTGAGTCCAGTTTGTGGGGAGCCAATTAGCTCAAGTTTTTTTTTCAGGTGGTTTTGGGAAGACTGTAGTGTTAGCGAGACAGTGGATGTATGTGAGGGAGTCACGTAACAGTTTCTTCCCTTCTCCTCATAGATAGTCCCTAGAAGTATTTCTCAGAAAATAATACATAGTGCTTTTCCTTCTTTTTCTTGATTTGAAGCCAGCAAACATGAAAACATTGAAGTGAAGTTGTCCTAGAAAAAAGGTCATATATAAATCAGAAAGTCGAGATGTTGTTTTAAAACTTGGATGCAGTCATTCACGTGAAGGCAAATGCCTTTTATTTCTGTTTAAAAATAATAAGAAAAAAATCCTTATTTTTAGCACTTGATGAAAACATTAGCTGCTATGACCAAAGCTAATTCGGAGGTCCAGGCAAATTTGTTGGGAACAAATTACGGCTGAGGCATGATAGCTGTATTGGTTCAGCTCCAGATCATGCTGGCTTATAATGCTCACAGCTTTATAATGCATTTTGAAATCTACCAGTATGAATAGCATTACGGAAATGAAATTTTGCAAATTATAGTGATGTAAAAATGTTTTTGTTACTGATGAACTTAAAATGAAGTGACAAATAAGCTGTTACTTTAGTTAATAGTATATTTTGGCATTATAAATTAACTTACAAATCAATATAAACAGTTTCTCTCAGGGTTCAATTACTTTGTTTTGTGTTTCTTTTTTCTTTTCCATTGCTTCTCAAAAAGCTCATGAAACATTTCACCCAGGTAGTAATATACTCCCATGCATGTGGAGTACATCTGTAACAGTGCTGAAGGTTCCTGGTGACACAACAGACCGCAGGAACAAAACTCAAACTTATCACATTCCCCCAGATGGAACTGCAGTCCTCATCAGTTAATGCAGCATTTTTTGACTTTTTAAAGTTGAATCCTGACCTGTCAAGAAGATGAAATTTGCAGTACCACCTCTACCATCAATGTTGTTTGAAAAGCTTACCCAAAATACTCAGTCAAACAGGCTGCGTGAGCATTTATCCTCATCTTTCTTGTATGCTTTGATTAGCTTTGCATTGTCAACAGTGTTGAAGTGATGCCATTGGCATTTGAATCATGACCCTTTTCTTACTAGATTGCTGCATCAGCGTCTCTGCACATTCAGGCAGGCATTGCTATATTATAGGTGGGCTGTGGTTTCACCTTTTCTCTCTGCAAGCAGATGCCTAAAAAACCAGAAACAATCAGAATAACCAACTGTGTGGAGGATCCTGGAGAATCTATGCATTAGTCTAGTCTTCATTGCATGATAAATGTCATAAATAGTACACTTTTTATTATTGTACATAAATTAGTGTTTCATTTTTTGTAGAGCTTTCCTAAGCAAGTGGTTTGTGCTTGACTTATTTATCAGTGTAAATTAAATGACTTCAAAACACCTACAACTTCCTCTGTAGGCATGCTCTCTGTCAAGGTTTTTTAGGTTATGTTAAGTCCATGGGGCACAGATTTGAGCACAGTCACAATAAGGCATTATTAAAGAAGTAATTTCCACATTTTGTTTTGGACTAATATCACTAATGCAGTTAAAAACACATTTAAGTTGAAGCAGTGCAATTTTCTCAGATAAACAAAGTATTTGTCTTTCTCTGTGTTCTGTTTTGTTATTGCTTTTTTTTTTTTTGGTTGGCTTACATTGTTTTATTAGTTCCTGTTGTGTGGAGAAGCTGTTTTTATGTGCTTCCTAGCAGCAATAGGATGGATTTACTTGTGTTTTAATTTTCTGTGACAGTGTTTAAAATACATTTTACTCAGTTCTTGCTTGAGATTACTTTTTAAATAATTGATTTAGTATTTATTGTTAGTTAAGAACAACTAATTTGTGGCTAATGTCTGCAGCTGATGTGACTTCACTGAAGTCCTCAGTTATCCCAGATTTGCCAGCTGAGGCTCTTGTTGTGGTCCAAGTTACTGCTGGTCTCCAAGTGTTGGAAGGGAACCAGCATCCTGACTCATCTGGAGGAATGTGGAGCAGGAAGGGAGAAGGTATTGAAGAAAATCTGGGGCAAAATGCTGGCATCAGTATTTTATTCTATCACTTTTTTTACTGTATTGTTTTGCTTTTGCACAGAGGTTTCCTTTCTTGCTGCCCAGTTCTTCACCCATGTGAGCACTTTAGCGTGATACTTGCTTTACAGAAGTTACCTGTTTGTAACTGCAAGTATCCTAACAGGTGCTTGTAATTGCCTCCCAGGTGGACTTTCCTCTGGAGGAACTTTTCTTAACCTTTTAATAGCATTTTTTAGCTTGAAAGCCTGAATGCTGCTCTTGCACAGTAGCAGCGCCTGCAAAGTTGTCATGACAACCTGCTGTGAGGGGGAGCATATAAGGATGGTTCTTGTAGTCATATTAACTTTGTTAGTTTGGTACTGTTTGTGAAAAAATTTGGAAGAACTTAAATACCTGCCTCTTTCCCAATTTCTGATGTATCTGCTTGCGTATGCTTGGTCTTTGTCCTCCATATGTGCAGTACCACGCTCTTCTCTTCTGCCTTTAACAACTCTGGTCCATTTTATGAGCCTGTGTTGGCCATGAAGATTTTCAGTGAGAGTCTCTCCTATCATCAGCAGTAACTGACTGATTATGCTCACCTTAAGAACAGCAAAATCCTTGCAAAAAATTGGACACTTTAATGCCAGCTAAAGCAGAATTAAGCAAGCCTTAACTTTTCATGATTTATGTATCATTTGCTATGTCTTATTTATTCATATTCTTTCATCTTCCTCACCAAGGTAGTTATGGGAGTGAGGCTGGAATGGCTTGACACATTAGCATGCTGGGGGGTATGTGCACACAGACTGGTTCATATTTTCCTGTCCTGTGACTCAGTGCTGTGGGTCCAATTCTCAGACTCTGCAAGCTGGTTAAGTTAGCTGTGTTGTGCTGCATCTGTTGCCAGAGGCTATCAATAGAAAGGGGTAACCAAACTATCACATCTTGGTAACCATGTAGTCAAAATTTTTCTTCCCTGCACACTCCATTCATCTTCACTGTGCATTATTATTTTGTGGAGGCATTATTTAAAGGACATATGTGGTGCGGAAAACTGGGGAGAATTTCTTGGGATTTATTTATTATTTATTTTTATAGAGTAGATGTAGTTCCAAGACTTGTATAATACCTTGTGGTGTTTTTGAACGCTAGGAAAGTTACATAAGAAGACACAACCATAACTAACCCAGTCATCATGCAGTTGAGTGTATTTGATATACATATTACCTTTCATTCGATCAGGTGTTCTGAAGTCATTTGGATTTCCAGGCTAAGAAAAGGTCAGATTTAAGGTCAGATTAATCACTTTTGTTTTATACTTGTGAAATGGAGCTCTCAATTGATAGTCTTTCATATTTATCATCTACTGCTAGCACTGGGATATTTTTGCTGCTGTCATCTATAGCAATGGCCATTTTGTTTTCAAAGTGTGATTTCATTTATTGGATAGTTACTATCTAAACTGATTTTTTTTTTAAGAATAGGTGATACAACATTCAAATTGTGTGCATATGGGGTCCAGTGTGTTTATGTTCCTTATTCTGCTTTCAGAATGGCAAATATAATTAAACTATTTTTTTCAAGAAAAGATGTTATTTAGTATTAAGAGGAGTGTGTGTGTGTGTGTGTGTGTATATATATATATATATATTTTTTTTTTTTTTTTTCTTCTAATCATACTTTGAGGAGGGAGTTGGTGGCTCAAGTTGTGATGAGCAGTCCACTCTTTTACTGATTTTAATCTAACAAGAGTTAGTTCTAGCTGCAAATGCTATCTTTTAATGACTGTGCAGTTGTGTGTCACTGTAAAGTGAAGCTGCATTCCCACACAGGCCACATGGGGAAATGTCTTAGGGAACAGATATTTTTACTGTGTGCGGGAGGAAAAAGGCGCTTGGCTCTCTTGTTGAAAGCCCCAGGAGAAGATAAAGTAAAAGATGGATTGAGTTTGGAGGCTGACCTGCTTTCTCACTGCCACAACTATGAGACTTCTGCACTGAGCGATGAGGCACTTCGAAGTAATAGAGGGCAGGATGTTTTTACTGCGGATGCCTGTTGTTCTGCTAATTTTGCGGTAAAGGATTTCAATCTCCTGTGCTGTCACTTATCTTCACATCTTAATGTGCACTGGTAAAAAGAAGCCTCAGAAACTGGTGTTGCTCTTTCATAATAAAAAGAAGGCATAAACAGATATTATTTTGCTTTCATCTCATGGACTTCATGTTCAGTGATCCCACTGCAAATTAGTATTTCTTTCCAAATGATTTCAGCAAATAAATAATACAGTGATGCAGGAGCTAAGGGACCTGTCATTAGAAAGCTCTTATATACTCTCAAAATCTCTTCTGCAGATTAACAACAACAAAAAAATCTAAATAGTGCAACATCCCTTTTAGCACCAAGAGACTAGCTGCTCTTTTACCTTCTGAGTTTGACATCCAGCTCTTTCCTTGATCTAGGTGCAATGAAGTCAGAGGGATTCTGTCAGGTCACAGCCTTTGAGGATTTATCAGACACTGGAGGAGCACCATCACGTTACCATATCTTTTTCCTGAAGCAATATAGGCGCTATGTGAGCAGCACACAGTATTACTGTAGTCAGAGAGATGAAAGAAAAATAAATTTTCTCCTCTGTGCTATTTGCTTGTTTTGTGCATTTGTCAGTGCTTTGTATTGCCTTTTTTAGCCTGCTTATATGGAACTGGTGAGTCAACAGGGAAGCAGAAAAAAAAACATATGTATATTTTAAAGGAATTCAGCTGAATGAAAGAAAACACACTGTTTAAAGGGCAGATCATGAGAACAATTAGCATTTTTTGAAATTAGTTACGAACAACAAAAAAAAGCCACTCTAGTTACAGCATCTTTTTAATTAGATCCAGCAGAGCTGCTAATGAGCTCTGAAGATCTCCGCTTTCTTCTCAGCCAAAGACGATCTAGCCAATGTAGCAGCTGTACTTTTCTTGACTCAATGTTGTGCTGGGAGCTTTCTTACCGACAGAGTGGAAACAAACCCAGGCACGTCCTCACCTGCCATCCCTCTGTGTTAGCAGGGCCAGTGGGCTCCCTCCTGTCTGCTAGGGCCTTGTACCCGCACTAGGGCACCATGCTTCTGCATGCTGAAGGCAACAGGCCGTCGGAGAGATACGTGATGTTATGTGACATGGAATATTTTGGTTTTGTAACTTGATTTGAAATGTTCCTACAGGCAGACATGTAAAGGTTCAGTGCAGGGTCAACTGTAGTGTTAAGTGTAACCACTCAAAAATCAATCTATCCAAAAAAAAAGTGCTCAGAATGTAAGTATTTCGGGTAGACAACTCATATTTTATTCAGGGCTAAATGAGTTTGAATTTATATTTTATAAACATGCTGAGTATTCTGAGGTTAATTCCTTTTTGCCTCAAGTCCTTCTCTGCTTCTTCTCTAGTCCCTAGAAGTTTATTTTAAGCTCTTTCCTAAGCCTTTCATGTACTGAAGAAGGAGGGAGCATTGTCACCTCAGGTGTGACATCAGGTTTACTTACTTTTTTGCTCATTTCTGCTTTGCCCATCAGTTGCTAGTGGGTAAAAGTGGTGAGCTACCATGAATTATTTCTGCTACACAGATCCCTCATTCCGTGTTTAGATGGAAGTCCCATGAACGAAAAAGAAAATTTTGCTTTGTGCAAAGACCCAAAGATCTTTCCTAAAGTCTCTACTGATTGATCCTGACACTTCTAAAAGTTGTTGAAACCTCTTTATTGAACTGGATGAGCCCTCAGAACAGGCTGCAACACAGAGACTTTCTGGGGAACCTTTATTTGGTTTCTAATTTTGCTCTTTCCTTGCTGCAATATATCCTTTTTCCTCTTCCTTCTGCCATGGTCCTTCAGTTGGTTTCAGCCACAGGAATCCAGAGCAGTGGGCAGGAGCCAGCTGCCTTGGGCTTAGTCTGAGACATATGACACAGAGGAAGCAGGAGGAAGGCAAAGACAGCACCTTTTGGGGCAAAGGTGCAGGTGGCTCTGTTGGCAGTGCTCATCCCATACTCTCGACCATGGGCCTTGCCAGGACTTAGCGACCTGTAGTTTCAGGTGCCTGTAACATAGCAGTTTGCAAGCAAAGTAGTGTTTGACATTGAACCACATAGTCTTTGTTGGATGAAGAGTGAATTAAAATGCCAAGAGTGAATCTGTGTGTGTGTGCCTATGCCCAATACAGGAAGGGGAAGTGAGGACAAATGCTTTGTCATATCTGAGTTTCTAAGCTTCTTTCCTCAGGGAAAAACAATGTGTATATTGTATTGTGTGTGTGTGTGTGTGTGTGTGTATATAGTTATACCATAGGTTACTGAGATGAACTTACATACATGTAACTGAGTGATAATCTTACTCCTTATCTGCCATTCTCAAGTGTCACTGTAGTGAAAAGTAAATAAATGTAGCCCCCTTGTGCCAAGCCAAGCTTTGTGCAGACAAGCCTCAGCTCCCTTAATGCCCTTCCGTGATATTTTATTTAGGCTCTATTCTTTCTGTACAACTTTTGAATTCCAAGCACAAGTCTAGCTTGGTTTTCAGGGAGAAAGAGGATGGATTTCTGTCCTATGTTCTGATGATATCTTCTGTTAGGAAAGTTATTAGTTGGATAGTTGCAAAGTTTGGTTTGGTTTTGAATCATTCCTTGATTCCTCTGTGATTGCGCAAGTCTGAGGAACAGAACATGATTCTTATATTGCACTTTGTAACAAAATTCTTCTGATATAAAACATAGAAATCCCTTTTTTTAGAGGCATGGAGATAGATTGAATAAGTTCGTATTTTCAGGAATGCCTGTTGCTTATAGTGCAGGCAGCAAGATGCACATTTGATTTGTAGAAAAGAAAATCAGAATAGTTCATTATATAGTTTATTTAAGGCCATATAGTCGTAATGACATTTGAGCTTGTGTAAGTAGTTTATGTCAGCTGAGGATCCTGGTCTAATGGAGAAATTACCTTAAATTGGGTTATTTTTGAAAGCAGCGTGCCAGCATCTGAAAGAAGAAAGAAAACATTTTCCATGTCAGTGTTAAAAAATAAAAACAGAAATTATTTTACTGACTGTCCCATACTGCTGAGAATTTAGTCCCACTCCCTCTTTTTTTTTTTTTTTTTTTTTTTCTCCTTCCCAGCCTCCCATTTGCATTACAAATTAAAAGAAGAATATTTGATGCCACAAAGGAATACACTGAAAAAAACCCAAACTTTCTCCTGGCTTGCTGAGTAATATCATGGCACATCTGCACCCTTTTCAGAAATCAATATATATTATTTTAGCAAATGATAACGAAAAATTATTATAACCATACAATATTTTTCTGTCCAATTTACTGTCATCATTTATTGTCTACATTCAAAGCCCAGGACATACGTTTTTGAATATGCCATGACTTTCTGTGAATCAAATGCAGTGCCATGAAGATATTTCACATCAGACTTCTTTGTTTTTGGAACTAGTGAAAGCAAATTCAATTCTGAAATCCAGGAAGTGATGCAGTTGGAAATCATCTGAGTTCAGAGTTCCCCGGCATTGCTCATTACTTTCCTGGGAAGATGGTGATTAAATTTAATCATCCCAGTAGTTACTTGATAGATTCCAGAATCTTTAAAGTGTGAGGTTCACATTCCCTCTGCATATCTCTGTCCTAATATATCTCAACTAATGTTTTTTGACCAAAGTTTAAAGATTTCTAAAGAAAGACTTTCTAGTATTCTAGGGAAGATCATATAAAAATCATAACTTGTAGGTTCAATCCGATTTTCACTCTTCTGATGACATGAAAATCCTAACAGTAATTTAAGGGAGATCTAGCAGCAAATAGATTCAAGTATAAAAAGATTTTAATGATCAGAGGAATGGAAGTATGATACAATTTCTCAGTAGAAAATAGATTTGACATGTATCCTGATGAATGCAATAGAACGGTAAGTTTACCTGTAATGGAGAAGTCTAGATTCCCTAATGGTCCTCTCCAGATCTCTGTCCTGGTATTCACAGCGTTGAATTTGCTGAACCCAAGATCTGACTGATTTCACTGTATGTGGACTCAACTACTTACAGGCCTAGGTCATAATCTTGGTTTCCTTGATTGCAGGGTGGGACAGGGGGAGAAATAGTATGTGCTTCTACTGATTTCTGAGAAGAAAAACTCTTTGTGTAAGATAGATTTAAGCAATTGAGGAACCTTAGCACTGTTCCAGATCTAATTGAATCTATAATTTACTTTCCATAAGGTTAAAATCTGGCACTTTATATATGCCTACTGGTGAAGCTGAACAGAGAACAGACACAAAAAATAAATTTATATGTTAAAGAGGTTCTTGGCTGGTATTTGTACTGCTCTGATTGACTTGTGCTATTTTGATGGTAATCTTAGCTTCAAGTATAAGTGTAGGACAGTGATGATTTCTATATCTGCGTTTAAGGAACAGCAAACATATAATAAGGATACAATTTGTGCATGCCTTCATCACATGGAGGACAGGAAGGTGCTCAAGATTAGTCAGTATGGATTCACCAAGGGGAAATCATGCTTGACTATCCTGATAGCCTCCTATGATGGGGTGACCAGCTAGATAGATGAGGGGAGAGCAGTGGATGTCATCTATCTCGACTTCGCCAAGGCATTTGACACCGTCAAAAGAGAAGATGAGGCTGAGAGGGGATCTAATCAGTGTGTATAAGTGCCTCAAGGGAGGCAGTGAGGAGGACGGGGCTGGCATCTGTTCACTGGTGGCCACCGACAGAACTAGAGGCAATGGCCACAAACTGAAGCATCAAAAGTTTCACAGGAACTTAAGGAAAAAATTATTGACGGTGAGGGTGACAGAGCACTGGAACAGGCTGCCCAGAGAGGTTGTGGAGTCTCCTTCTCTGGAGATCTTCAAGACCCGCTTGGATGCAGCCCTGTACCATGAGCTCTAGGTGACTCTGCGTGTGCGGGGAGGTTGGACTAGATGACCTCTAGAGGTCCCTTCCAACCTTAAGCATTCTATGATTCTATGATGCCTTGTTTAATACGTGACCTGAATAGAAATCTATTCTGCCAAGAAGGCCCATGGGATCCTGGCTTGCATGAGGAGGAGTGTTGCCAGCAGGATGAGGGAGAGGATCCTGCTCCTCTCCTCAGCTCTGGTGAGGCCGCACCTGGAGTATTGGGTGCAGTTCTGGGTTCCCCAGTGGATGTGGAGAAGGACTGAGAGGAGATCTGATCAACATCAAGGGATGAACATAGGGAGGATGTGGCCAGGCTCTTCTCCGTGGTGGCCGGTGACAGGACAAGGGGTAATGGGAGCAAGTTGAAACATAGGAAGTTTAATTTCCATATGAAGAAGAACTTCTTTCCTGTGGGGGTGACAGAACCCTGGAACAGGCTGCCCAGGCTGCTCCTGCTAGAGCAGGGGGGTTAGACTAGATGATCTCTAGAGGCCCCTTCCAATCTCAACCATTCTGGGATTCTGTGATTTGGGGATGGGGAAGATAACCTGCCACTTTTGTGCATGGGGTTTAGGAATCAGGTATACCAAAAACTTTTCTTGGAAACAGATATCCCTTCATGTGCAGAGTGTGGGAATGGATGTGAATTGCAAATTGACTCAGATCAGATGAGGGCATGTGGTACAGATTCTTTGTCAGCTTGATCAAACTTTATGCAGGTGTCTTATGTTCCTTGTCTTGCCTCTTCCGTTCAAAAGATTCCTAGGTATCGCTTTACTGAAATTGTTACTTTATTGATAAAGATAGTGACAGAAGGTCTAAGTGGCTCTTTTTGGTCTGACATCTGATTGGAATGAGCTAAATATGGAGGATGAAGACTTGAAAGCTCCTCCTAGGACTTACTTGCTCACACAGGAGCCGCATTTACCTCTCCTCTTTGGGGCTGCTGTTTGAAATCCTTAGTTAAATCGTTAGCTTGTTTGATCATGTCCAGCTCTGTCTCTAGTGGACATGAGCTGCCTGTGAGTGGGGGCAGGCTTGAGGCTGAGATGACAGCTGGTCAGAGCTACAGCATTTCATAGGGTTTCTGTGCAAATTTCTCTCTCTGGTGCCTGAGTGGGGATGGGGTAAGAAGGAGAAGAGGCCCCACTGGGGTCTCTGGTGAAAGGAATTTTTGCATAATTGTGAGTATTCTTATGAAAAGATGAATCTAGTGTTTTCAGTGATCACAAAAACAAGCAGAAGGTTTGAAACACAAAGACAGAAAGAATAAAGCATAAAGTATGATGGTACCACCATATAAACCTCTGGTACAGCCAGATATTGGATCTTCCATTTTGGGAAATCCTACCTCAAATACATAATTGGAACTGGAGAAGGATATCAATCTTGACAGGGCCAGAACTGCTCTGGCATGAGCCAAAGCCTTAGCAGTCTAGGATGCTTCCACTTGGGGAGAAAAAGAAGACAAATGAAGAAATATACAATAGAGACTCATAAAATCACAGAAGGTGTAGAGAGGCAAATGATTACTCACTCTTCTTCACAATATGATACACCAATTAAATTATCAAGCAGAATTTTTAAATCAGACAGAAGGAAGTACTTTACAGTGCCCATAATTAAATTGTAGAGCTCATTACATAGGCTGCTGTGGAGACCAAGAGTATAAATGGGTTCAGAGAAAGACCAACACATTCCTGGAGTAAAGAGCCATTAGAGGCTATTAAGCATTAAGGTCTGGAAGCAGCCTCTAGCTCAGGAAGTCCTTAAACTACTGATTACTGGAAACTGGCTCTGCAGTACGTCAGGGGAAGGATCACCCCATCTGTGGCTGAGCTTCTGTAAACACCTGCTACTGGTTGTTGTCTGGTCCAGCATACTGGACTAGATGGATGTTTGTTTTGACCAAAGATGATTCCTCTTATATGTAGTACACAAATTGGAAATCTTGAACCTGTGAAGTGGATTAGACTTGTTGCTCGGTGGTCAGCCCTGAAGGAGAACATTACGTGCCTGGAAGGCAAGCCAGGAACAGCAGGTTGTGGGAATGCTGTGCAGCAGAGATGCGTGGGGAAAACTTAAATAATGCTCGAGTTTAGCCAGTACATTTTGTTCATGACTTTCATAAGCACCAAATTGCAAGAAACCACCTCCAAACAAATTAAAGCATATATAAATTCCCAGAGAGTGAAGGTACTCTCTGGCTTTGTGTAGGAATTTTCCAGTCATGGCTGACAGCCTGGGGAGCTTGCAGACATGGTATATCTCTAACGGGTCTACACTGAATAGCTAAGGAAAGAAGAGCTATGCTAACTTAAATCTTGTTACACAAATAACTGCTGTTGTCTTTGTAAATATCTTAACTCCAACTGAGAGAAGACTCCTAAAAATCTGTCTGCTGGCAGATATTCTAGCCATGGGATCCCTAAAAGCTAGTTCCTGCATTTTTCTGATTTCTCTACCATCCATCTGAGAGACTATTTCAATGATAACTTACATCCCTATGGAAAGGAGGGTAATAACCGTGTTCTGGGTAGATAGTGATTCAAACACTAGTGACAACGTGATTTACAAGTCCATCAAATGTGTCCCATTCTACAGCACTCTTTCCCAAATAGCTCTTTTTAACACTTAGATTAGATTAATACCATTGACTAATTGTCTTTTTTAGTTCCTGAGGATTCAGGCATAACTATTCAGTCCAAACAGCTCATTGGAGGATTTTTATATGCCTGAAGTGGAAGAAAAGCCTCAGGAAAGTCAAAGCCTGGGATATAGACTCAAATCCCTTCTAATCAAATATGTATCCTTTGATCTAATAAGTAGGTTGAGTCTCGCATGACTTTTCAGTGAAATGGAGAAGAAAATGTAATGCTTTTTGTTTTCCAACAGTTATTTTACTTGAATAACTTGAATGTCAGATTTCTTTTGTTTCTAAGAGAGTCAGCTGCACTGTTAAAGAGTTTCATTAATAGTATAAAATAGGGAATTAGTGCCAAAATATTTCTTATGTGGCATGTTTAATGATATCTACACCTACGTGTGCATACAAGCTTATTTGCATTTGCGGTGTATTAGGTGAACTGATGATACCCTCTACTACAAACTATTGATTATTTGATCTGAAAAAGTAATTAGCAAATTACAGCTTACTACTTATCCTGCAACGTTTTCTTGTTGCTGGTTGTGACATCTGTTTTCACTCTTGAGTTTGCAAGCTGAGCAGGGTGCCCATTTTAACAAAGCTGTGTATTTAATGTTTGAAGAAAGGAATGTTATATGACAGCACAGGTTCACTTTCCCTGGCTAGATGTTATCAGGTGAATAGTAATTACTTTTGTTTCTAGTGAAAAGCCTGCCTATGGAACCTGTATATTCATTCATGCACTCAGCATGGTAGAGATACAAAAAATAGCTAAAAGCCAGTCATTAACTTTTATTGGAAAAATGCCAGATGGTGTAATCTGGTAGTTAGAGTAATATGAGATACAATCACCTGGTTATGCAGCATCTGCCCTTTTATCAGATTTGTTCTACTCTCCCTTTCCCTCATTCTTTTTCTTCCTTCTCTAATTTATTGTTTTGTACTTAAATTAGAAGGCCATGTGTTTGGATTTTTTTTTTAATTTGTGGGAAAGGCTTCTGTGGAGATGGCAGTGTGTTTTGACACTTCATGTCTAGGCAGAATTCTTATAAGGAGCTGTGTAAGCGTGGACATTTTTACTTTGCCTCTACTCCTAATGGTCATTTTTGTCCACTTAATGTAAGTTTGCTATCCTTGAGATCATGTAAAGGCTTTTGTGTCCCAACAAACCTTAAAAAGGGTTATTCTTGTGCCTGTGTTTTGTGTGCTTTCCAGCCAAAGCCATAAATCCAGCCTGGCACACAAAGGAAGGATGGGCTGTTTGCGCAAAGCTCTGCCAGGTCTCTCCCGAAAGGCTCATCAACCTTGGCTCTTTCTTCAGATAACGTGGGCCAAGTCTCAGATTCTGCTCCAGAAAGTTTGCACATCTCTAATCCTGGCTTGAAACAGCATCTAAGACTTGTCACTGTGATGTCTGTAGCCATTCATTAGGCATATTTGCCTGTTGAATCTCTGCTGAATTTGCCCTGTAGCTGGTAGTCTTGTCTTTGGAGGTCTTACTGTCTTTGTTTCTAGCAATATTTATAACAAACTTTATAGTAAATTTGCTTTGTAGATGTGTACAATTTAATTGGCTGTATTATCTGACAAGTAATAGGCTGTAAACAATGTTGGTTGAAAATGCTAGCATTTTTCATCAAATAATTATTAACTTTTTTCCTTTCAGCTGGCTTTGCTTACATTCTTAATACAAATTGGAAGCAACCTTCATCTGTTATGAGTACAGAACTAAGCAACCGCTGATTTGGCTTATCACTATCAATGGTGCATGGTGGAAAATGTGAAACAGCTTCATTTCCACCACAAATTGTCATGTTATAAAGATGATTAGGAACAAGAATGTGCTTTGGTGTTTAAAAAACACCACTAAACAAACTGATACCAAAAACAGCATGGAGAGAGAGACTGTCAAAGATTGGGCACTATCTTCTGGAAAAATATCAGTTTTTTAAAGTGCATTTATGTAGTAGTTCTTTGTGGTTTACATCTTTAAGACTTTCATCTGGTTGTTTGGAACACCTACAGATCAGGTTGTGCTGACTTATATAGTATAAAACATTTTTGGCTCAGTTGCTTTCTCCTGATACATTGCTAGCTAGTGAAAATCTGTCCATTGGGCTCATTCCCATTTTTAATGGGCTTTAGTTGAATGTAAAATATTTTGGAAAAAAAAAATCTTTAATGTCAATATCTTGCCCACACTGGTAGGTGGACAGGGGACACAAGGTAATCAAGGGCTGATGTTAATATGCTGAGTTGTTTATGCTACCCGCAGAAATGGAAATTTAGGACATCCTTATTCATCCCGCTCGATTTTTCAGGACATGCACTGTGAGCAATGGAGCTTCCACGTTCCTTGCACTGAGTATTTCCAGGAAAGTGAAAAGATGTATTTAGCATACGGCTGACTCGGATTGTCAGCACCGTCTCTGACCTTTATTGCTTTGGGACAGTGGGAAGATGAGGAGACAATAAAAATAGCTGTTGCACGGTGGCAGTGGTATCACAAATATGCAGTTCACACTGCAGATGGTTATCTNAAAAAAAAAAAAAAAAAAAAAAAAGGAACCTTTCACATAGAGTTATTTTTGTGTCCTCTACTCCGTCATTGCCCCTGCACCATCGTCAGGTGGTGTAAAATATATGGCGTAATAGCTTTGAAGAAGCTTGTGAAATCTGCTGTCCAGGTGCAGCTTGTGTATCAGCACTGTGTTGTGCTGCCACGCTTCAAGGCTGATGTTGTGCGCCTGGCTGCAATGGGGTAAACAGGTGGTAGAAACACTCAGCCCTGGTGGAGCTCCAGGAGGGCCTCTGGTCACCATCTGTGTGCTTTGAAGGAGGCTAGATATGAGGTGTAAGAGGGACTTTGGGCCAGAAAGATGTGAAGTGGAAAGGAGACAGAGTAAATACCATGAAGGATTCTGATACCCTCAAAAAGGGTAGTGTGTGACTCCCCTTCCTAAGTGGTATCCCAGTGTTAGCCTGATGCCGAGTGGAACACTTGGAACACTTTTATTGTGATCTATAAGCTAGATAAAACTACAGGATGTTCATTCTTCTTAGAAACACATACTTTATTCCTCCAATAAAAGCTATTTGAAGTTATGCATAAATTGATTCAACAATCCTTCTGTGTTGTACAGAATAAAGAATAGGATCTCCACTGAAACGGGCAAAGCAAACCATAGGTAGTACACTAGGTTCGATGTTTCAGCTTAGTGCCAGATGAGTAAGTGATCTTCATCAAGCAGTATTTTCAGTGATCAAACTGTTTTATTCTTTTCCTAAACTTCTGTAGCAGAAGGATAGCAATCAAGCACAATTTCACTAAAACAGAAATTAGATGCTATGTTGCTCTCCTGAGTTCTAGTGGGGCGGATAATTATGTTGGATAATTATATGGATGTGTACTCATTTTTACTTTTTCTTTACAATTTGCAGGAAAGCAATCTCCAGGTCAGGCCTCCAGCACCTGGCTCCTGTGCATTCGCTCAACATCGCAGTCTCCAATGGACCTGTGAAAGAACCCAGGACAGCCTTAGAGTGGACTGTAGGTGTTTGTTTTTATGGGAGTGTATTTGAGTGGTATCTGCAGCAAGTGCTCCCTCCATCCTTAAAACAGCATAAGATGGGATGTTGTTATTAGTGCTGGTCACTATGAAGAAGCTTCCGTTATGGAAAGAAGCACAAAGTAGAGACACCCAAACCTGTGAAGGCATAAGCAGTGCAGGACAGAGACTTTCCATCTTGAGAACTTTCTAGCAGTAACTGCTCACCACCCTCCTGACAAGGTCTACTGGCCAAGGATAGTGTGGTTTATAGCACAGTAGCATTTTGTACCTTGAAGAGATGGAATTAAATGCTGAGCATGCATATTGTGTGGCTGGGTCTGTAGGTATAGGTAGTAGAAATTTTGGCCACAGTGCTGTGTAGATGTGGCTAGATTTTTTTCTGGGCCCCAGCTAGGTTGTAGGCACGTCACTTCTGTCCCCTAAGTCTTGTTTCTCCTTGTTTCTCCTACTTGCGGTACTGGGATAATTCAGCAGGAGTTAGTGTTGGCTGCCTGCACCCTTGCAAGTGGTTATGCTCTCGTGCCTACTGAGAGCCTTGAACCAGCAGATCACGTAAGCATGTCGCATTTAAAGCAAAGCACATGGTGCATCTTGCACTGGACTATTGACCCAGTGCTCATTATAAGGCAGGAGCAAGCCACCAGCCATCTAACATGTGTGAGTATGGCACGTTTTTGTTATCTTGGATATTTTTTTTTACCAGATTGGATGGCTTCCTAGGTGATGTGCTCTACTTTAACCCAGCTGACCCTGCACTTGAGGCAGGTTTCAAGGGATGAAATTATCCTGTGTTTAGGAAGTATAGATTAGATTTCCTCTGATCTTTTACAATATGGTGCAGAGGAGAGTGTTAAAATGAGTTTGAAAGCTTGCAGAGAATCCCATAGAAGGACTTGTGTTGAAAATATAACCTGATCGTTCCCTCTAGGAAGCTCAGGACACTATTCAGCGAAGTACTATAAAACACATGCCTGCTTTCAGCCTCTGAGGCCATTTTGTAGAAATCTAAAGGATTGCTTACATATGTGAAGGTTAGGTACAGGATAAATGAAACACCACACCTTTCAAAAAACATACTTAAGAATAATAATAGTAATAAAAATAATCCAGCAACATCAACTTGTCCTTTCCAAACAAATGCATTGTCTGCTACCTGTTTTGCCAGGTGCTTCCTCATGCAATCCCAATATGTAGTAACATACAGGATTTGATGTTGGTTGGTGAATACTTATATATATACTGACTTCTGCATTAGCTTTTATTTCCTGGCCCAAGGCTTAGGTTTTTGGTCAATTCAGCCTCTCACCCATTCCTGCCTCTCAGATTGACATAAGCAGTTTGGCTCATGCTTTTACCAGAAAAATAAGGCAGCCCTGTTGCTTGTGGGAAGAGGGGCACAATAGTGAATGAAAAGCTTTTGAGGTTGGGAATATCCTTCTCTGACCATCTCAGTAACGTGGGTGTGGGGAAGAAAGGCATTTCTGCAAATCTGAGACACAGTAAATATAAAAGGGGACATTGTTTGGAGGTATAAAGAAGCTGAAAATTTTTATAACTCATGGTGAATGCCAATAACAAAAAAATATGAAAATTTTAAAAGGGCACATTTGGTAGAGTGAAAGGATATTCAGATTAAGTTATATCAGAGCTGGACAGGAAATCTTTGTATTTAGTCATGGAAGCATTAATCAGTGCTTGTTGCATCCCTGTCTCTATCATCCTGCTCTTTCTTTAGTATTTCGAGGGATCGTTCTCCAAGGACCCATGATGAGAACTCTTTCCAAAGTCTAGATGACATGAACATAAGTTGTCACTCAGAAGAAAATGTTTCTCTCCTGATAACTGGAAAGAATTCCTTGTCTATATTCTCCATTTTCATTACTTCTTAGCAGCATAACTGCCTTTATCAAATGGTCTTTTGAACAGAAGACTGCTTCAGGGCATGTGAGGTCTGTTCCTTGCTCTGCCACTGAATAAACTCAGATGAATCGTTTTTGTCTCTCTATATTAGTATCTGTAACTGTAAAATGAAGGTGATGATTCTGACCTTTCTTAAGACTCTTTACATAAGAAGCAGGATTTTTTTTGTATTATTATTGATTGTTATCCGTCATTGCTGGGATTTAATTTCTCTTTCATATGTACAAATTTCATTTCGTTACGTTTTTCTACATTTACAACAATTCAAGTTAACTTATTGCCTTGCTGAATTTAATCTGTGTTTTAATCTATACAGTCTTTTTGCAACAGGGTATAAGGCATATCTTGCAGAGCTCTACCTGTACTGTCACCTGTTGTCAGCAGCAGGTTTACAGGAACAGGTGATGGTTCCTTTTTGGTAAGGCTTTTCTAGCTCTCTGCCTATACCATTTAAGTGCCTGATCCCATGATAGATTTATACATATTTCCCTTCCCTTATCAGACATCACTCCTATTTACTAGATGATCAAGTTAGCAATTGTAGCAAAGATCCTCAGAAGTATGTATGCACCTTCATCAGCCTTACATGGCTTTGTGGATCTAAGCCTTGCATATAGATTCATTCTTGTCTCCTCCTTAGTCAGTATTTATGGTATTTCAGTGAGTATTTTTTCTTGTACCATAAATATTTTTTTTTAAAGAAAAAAAATTATAGTTCTTAACATGAATAAAAAGTATGTGGTTGAGCAGAAGTTGAAGAGCAATGGCCTTTAGTAGCATAGGATATCAGTTTTGGAAGCTTTGATTTTAACTGCCCCTGTAAATCTAATTTGTTGATAAAGACTACTCATTTGTACAGTATACTTTAACAATCAGGAAAAACTTTCCTTTTCTACTAAATTATGGAAGATTGCAGGCGTATAATCTCTGGGATCAGAGACATGGTGAGACAGCTTGTGCAACTATAGTGCTGCCATGGATGGCTACAGGCTCTTTAGCAAGGACAAACTGAGATGTTGCAGAGGGTGAGGTATCCTTTATGTGAGAGCAACAGGAATGTATGAAGCTCTGATGAGGGATGGGTGATGAGCCAGTTGAGAGTTTATGGATCAGGATTAGAGTGCAGACTGATGTAGATGCCACTGTTGTGGGTATCTGCCTGAGCAAAAAGATGATGTGACCTTATTTAGACAACTGGAAGAAGTCTCACAGTTGCAGTTCTCATTGGAGACCTTGAACCAACCTGATATCTAATGGGGAGACAACACTGCAGGGAACAAGCAATCCAGGAACTGATTTGCTGAATCCAAGCAATCCAGGAACTGATAGCTGAGTTGCCAAGAAGGGGATGTGCATTGCATCTTATCCTTACATACAAGGAAGGACTTGTTGCAATGTGAAAGCTGGGGGCAACCTTGGCTGCAGAGACCAAGAGGTGGTGAAGTTCAGGATCCTACAACAGGGAGAAGGGCAAAAAGCAGGATCGTGGCCCTGGACTCCAAGAAAGCAGACTTTGGACTGTTCAGAGATCTGCTTGGGAGAGTCCCATAGGAGAAGAAGAATCCAGGAGAGCTGGTTGATTTTCAAGGATGACCTCCTTCAAGCTCCTGACCTTCAGGAATCTCAAGCCCCTAGGACCTTTGGGGAAGCCTGGAATAAGAAGATTTACTTTCAGTAGAGGAGGATCAGGTCAGGAAGCATTTAAAAGACTGGACACACATATCTGTGGACCAGTTGAAATGCATCCATGAGAGTTGAGAGCTGGCTGATTTCACTACAACACTGCTCTTAGTTGTCTTTGAAAGGTTGTAGCAACTGAGGGAAAATCTTGAGAACGGAAAAAAAAGGCAAGAAAAAGGATGAAGGTAACTACAGCTTCACCTGATCCCTCAAAAGATGATGGAATATATTCTGGAAACCATTTCCAAACATAATAAGAACAAGAAGGTCTGATTGGGAGTAGTCAGAATGGATTTACAAGGGGTAAATTATCTATGATCATCCTGATATTTCATTGTAGAATGTTGACTGGCTTGATGGAGGAGGGGAGAGCAAAAGATGTTATTTTCAAGCAGGACAGTAAAAACAAGCAAGTTTTGACACTGTCTTTCATCGCATCTTCATTGACAAACTGATGTTTGTATTGGTTAGACAAATGAACAGTGAGGTGGCCTATGAAATGTATGTATAGTAAAAGAATATGAATTTGCTATGAATCTACTATATTATATTCTGCATCTTTTTAGTGGACAGTTGTGCTGTCCATTTAACAACCATGTTAATGCATGTATTTGCATTAATATGGCCTATGTATAATGTAGTATTCTCTTCATTAATCTAGATACATGTTTAGGTCCTTTTAAATAAATAGTGGTGAGTGTAAGCTCCATGCACACCCTAAGAAAATTGCTAAAATTTTGTTCACAGATAATATTTGAAGCAGTGTGTTCAGGATCAGTAATCCTGCATTACTGTTTCTTTTTCATCAAGATTTGAGAAACATTGCTCTTTCTAGAGAGATCTAAAAAGAATATGGGGGCTCTCATTTTACAAAATTGTTGCTATCTCTATCTTTCTCAGGGTGATAGTGGTTGCAGTGATATTAATGTGATATTAGAGATACCCTTCTTAAAAATGACTATTTTTCCTATTGCTACCACAATTTAAGCACTTGTCAGACAATATAATAGTTTCCTAACAACATAGTAAATCACCATCTCAGTTGCTATCATCTAGATGTTCCTACATGAAGGCAAATATTTTGTTATTCTGCTTCTGCAAACAGATAATCTTTCAGTGGTAATGATGAGAATCACAAAAGCTCAGCAGGGGAATACAGGTGTGTGTAGCTGATAGAGGGATGTGGGGAAGGCACGGAGGAAAGCCTGGTGTGTTCTTGTTTGCACCTGTATATGTATGCCTATGGAGGGCAGTTTAGGAGACAGTCAAGACGCTGAGCCTGACCTCATCACTCAAGGTGGTTAAAGCTATTCCAGAAGATATCCGGAGAATACGATGAACCTAGCCCTAAAAGTTAAAACAGAAAGAAAATAGTGTGTAAGTTACACTACTGCATCATTACTTCCAAAAATTTGGAAACACATAGTGTGCATCTCCTGGATGTTTTCTATTTTGTATCACTTTATATTCATATCATAATTAAAAAAGGGGTACTTTCATGTACACTATTTTCAAATTGAAGTGAGTTAAGGTGTAGTTAGAACTGAGAAAATATGTAATCACAACAGAATCTGGGAAATGGTCATTAATTGCATTATGGGAATTAGCAACTCTAAAATTTAAGAGTTAAGGATGAAACGTAAGTCAAATGTAAGAGCGATGCCCTGACAAAAAGGAACCCAACCAAACTTATTTCTGCTTGATATTGAGCTCACCAAAGAAAGGTAAAAAACACTCATTGCTGCTTACAGTCATGTTTAAATTTGGAATGATAAAAAGCAAATACTAATCATAAATTTGTAAATTTGGTAGATTTGGGAAGAAAATTCATCTGTTTGAATGGGATGTTAACAAAGGGAAAATCTTCTAAATGGTTTATTTTTAAATTTTCCTTGAAATCTTTATTTTGCAAACTTCCAGTAGAGTCAGCAGTGCAGGAATATTCTCTTTCTCCTGTTACATGCGGTGTTATAGCTCCTTTGAACTATCAAGCTAGGCCAACTGGGGGATTCTTTTGGCTGAATATCTATGGTTGCTTGATATAGCAAATTAAATTACATAGGATCGTTTGCGTTGACTCTGAAACCATGCTGACTGCAACTTGAACAGGGAGGTATGGAGATTCTTGAGGGCTTTTGAAAAACAGTAAACTGACTCTATCATTTAACCATGCTGGGGTACTTCTTAGAAAAAAAAATCCCAATAAGCTGAATTAATGAAATGTGCACAGCACGTCGTGATCATGCACATGTAATTACATTTTTCCCAAACTCCCAGTCCTTGAATTCCCATTTCTCTTTCACCTCAGGGGCACCGTGTATTTTTGTTGTTTCATATGCAAGGAGCATTCCTCCAACTGAAATTAATTTTGTTTGCTATTACAGTGGTAACGGATCTGGAATAATCAAATGGGAGGCCCCCGTCCGGGAGAGCCGAGTGAGTTCATGTGTCCCCTGTGAGGCAGGCGGCATCTGCCAGGAAAGCACAGCTGCCTCCGCCGCACTGAGCGGGGGCTCTTTCATTTCACAGGGTATTGAGTAAGCCCTTGGAAGGGCTGGAAAGCCAGGCTTCAAAGGGCAGGTTTCCCAGCTCCTTTTAAAGTGCAAAATATTAGACAAAAGTCATTCTTGTTTTATCCAAGCCAGTGGGCAGCATCCCTCTTATACCTAGCATGGTGCCTAACGTGTTGCTTGAATGATCTTAGAACACATTAGAATCATAGAATCATAGAATGCCTAAGGTGGGAAGGGACCTCTAGAGGTCATCTAGTCCAACCCCCCTGCACACGCAGGGCCACCTAGAGCTCATGGCACAGCACCTCATCCAAGTGCTTTTGAAGATCTCCCAAGAAGGAGACTCCACAATCTCTCTGGGCAGCCTGTTCCAGTGCTCTGTCACCCTCACTGTTGAGAAATTTTTCCTTAAGTTCCTGTGGAAATTTTGATGACTTAGTTTCTGGCCATTTCCTCTAGTTCTATCCGTGCCCAGCAGTGAAAAAAGGCCAGGCCCATACTCTTCACTGTCTCCTAAGCATGATCAGCTAAACTGGTCTAGCATGATGGGGTACCCGAGGTATCAGCCTCACTTCCACGACTGTTTGGTCCAGAAGTTATCCAGTTGAAGGGTGAGTCATTTCACCTTTTGATCTAATAGGAAAAAATGGTATTTTCTACCAGTTGAACTGAGCCATCATCTTTCGCACAAGGAAAATGGCAAGAGCTTGAGGCTGGTCTTGAAGGCTGAAGGACGAGGAGGACTGCTGCTTTAGTAGCTGCTTGTTCTTAAACCCAGCATAAAGACATCAAGTGCAAAATAAATGAAATCAGCAAGCTATTTGTGAAATTGTTGCTGAACTCAGATCTTTTGTGGGAAAATATCTCCACATCAGAGTATAAAAGTAATAATGTGAACTTTGCTGCAGTATGGTTCTGTGTTAAAGAGGAACCCAGCCTAGAGGTGGTTCTAGGAACTTTTGTCAGCCTATATTTGGACAGGTGGGGTACTGCAATTTGTCACACTGGAGGATATTACCTGTAAATTTATGAGTGGAAATGTTGATTTGCTGAAGTTAAAATGCCTAAGTAAATGCATTGATTTTTGTCAAAAAATTCTATTGGAAACAAAGGTAAAACTGTGCTTGGAAAAGGTCAAAACATTTTTCCTTTGACTTAACCATTTTGATTTTTTATAAGCTGTAACAGAATGTCTCATCATATAAGTGACAGTGCCCTGTAAAAGTTAAAACAATGAAGTACATATAATCCCCTTTGATTTTGCTCTGACAAAGTAATTGACTGCCAAAGTTTTTTTGGAAAACTGTTGTTTCTTGAAATCTCTGCCTTTTGCTTTGATTCAGGATGAAAGATTTTGAAATGTCAGTTTGCTGGAACTGAAATTGTGAGTTTTTATATGCACTGCTGTGAAATTGTTTATGTCAGTGGCAGTGAATATCTGAGGTGTGCCATTTATATCGTAACAGAATTTGTATGTTTTTATTACCTGGTCTTGTCTGAACTCTATCATACCACTGACTGAAAAGACTACTTGTTTTATTTATACAGTGATATAGAAGTCAGACATATAAGTCCATGACCCAGTCCAGAACAGCAGAGTCCAAACTCTAAATGTGTGTAAACTAAGTTATGGAAATAGGCCACTTTATCTTTAGAAGTCCTGGATGGAAAGTGGACAGAAAGGAAGGATGTTTAATCTGTGTTTTTTTTTTTTTTTTTTTTTTTTTTTAACAGAATTGTAACTCCTGATTAAAAATTATGCCCCAGGAGCTGTGTGCTTTTTTACATAGCTTCCCAAACTGATCTTTCCTAAGCATCTTTTTATAATCTATAAAATTTAGCTCTAGGTCATAACATGAACTTGCATCATTCTTTAGCAAGGAATGAGCTCAGTTTAAACACTCTTTGACAAACTCATGTCTTCCTGCTTTGGTTCTGTTGTTTTGCCTGGCTCATAAACCAGACAGGAAGTTAATATTTTGGACAAGATAGTACACATAGTCATTTTATTAGTATGATGTGATTGAACTGCCATGAAATGCTGTAAAAACTCGTGTAGTTTGTGCCAGAGAAAATTGCTTTAATCTGAGGAGAAACTTGAAGAAAATAAATTTACCATCTGAGTAAGCTTGAAGGTTTACCAATCTCTTTCCAAGTCCTTAAAATTATTTTGCATTATGATAGCATTGGGAGGCCGCACCCGAATGATTTGTGCTGTTTGCAAAAATGCCCATCCCAGGGAGTCTTATATTTAAGTGGACAAGCATATAAAATGATGAAAAGTAATGAGAGCACAGGACAGCATGTATGTACAAGTGGAGGTTAATCAAAGCGTCATAGCAGTACATAGGAGTCTAAGTCTTACTTAGTGCATTGGGTTGAGGGATAGTCCTGAGTCTGACTTTAATGGGAAAATTTCTGATGCAGGTAAACCTGTGAACACGTAGAATTCTCACCAGAGAATCCCGTGTTGGTCTTTTCCTCCTGGTTTATTTGAAAGGAGGATTGGCTGTTGTAGGAACCACTTGTACTATTCTGGACTATGATGGATCCACTTGTGCTCCAGAAACCACAGGATTTTGTCAGTTTTCCTTCTCTACATTACCTAAGAAATGCACACGGCAAAAGAGAAACTTTTGTATTTCATCACTTTGAAACTGTCTATGTTATTTTAAATAATTTTTTTTAACCAAAATGGCTATTTCAGAGCATCCTGCTGTCGGACGCCATCTGTTTGGTGCGCGTCATCATTTGTGACTTCTGCAGTGTGGGAACCAAATGTCAGAGGCTGTCAAAGCGTTTTCCATCATGCTCTAATTCTGGCTGAACAGAATTCCTGTTTATTCACTGTGCTTAAACAGCGTACTGTAAACTTTTTAGGTATCTTTTAAGTTAAGCTAGCATTACAGTATAGTGAAAATTGTAGTCTTTATGCAACCAAATCTCCTTGGGCCAAGAATCTTTAAAGAAGAAAGAGTCAGTTTTGGTCAAATGAAGAGGCTTTCAAAGAAAGATCAAACATTGCCTTGTTAATAATTTCGAACTGTCAGTGTGCTAGCCTTATTTTTGAAAGCATTGCTCAACTTATTCTTTGATGTATAAAAGTAAGGTATAGTCTCAATTGGACACTCAAGATTTGTGGAAGTTTAGTTTTCAATGATTTGTGGTGTTTAGTGCTTATATTTTTGTTTCATCTCCCTTAATTTTAATTCCTTTAAAGCTGTGTGTATAACTCATGCTTCTGAAACTGAGAGTCCCAGTTAAACCAGGCACCATGCAGGAAGATGATAGGCAAAGTGCTCTGCAGTAAAATACATCCATTCTGATTTATGACACATTCATTTTATCATCAGCACCCTTTAAGCTGGGATGGTCAACTAAGGCAATACAGTGATGGTTTGGTGCTGCTGAAGAATGTTCAACAGTGTGTATGTGTGTGCGTGTGTGTATGACGGTTTATTGTGTTTGGCTTTAGGAATTGAAGTTAGATCTCACATTTTCTGGATGACTTCTCAAATGAAGTTAACAATCATCTTTCCTCAGGAAAATGCTGTGAATGGAGAGCACTTGTGGCTGGAGACCAATGTTTCTGGGGACCTCTGCTACCTGGGGGAGGAAAGCTGTCAAGTCAAATTCTCAGTGAGTGTTACATTTTCAGATTTCCTGCTTTGTTGCTGAGGCAAAGAGCCTGACTTTAGACAGAGACATTACTCAGAAGCTTTTAATTATTTACAGCTCTTGTTGATGCCTGTGCTTCCAGAGAAGGAATGCAAAAGAAGCAAAAACCTTAGCAGGACTAGTATTTGACTAGCATTAAATACTGTGTTTGTTGGAGGAAAATTTTGAATGATCCAGGTTATGACACAGGATTTAATGTGTAGTTTGATTAATATAGTAAGGAAGAAAGATTAGATATTGAAGTGTTTCAGAAACGTTGAAAGAAATCAGCCTCTTATTTATATATGCACATATATCAATGAGAGTAGGGGGTCTGATTGTATTTTTACTTAATGGATCTAAGGATTTGAACTGAATTATCCAAATTCTTGTTTGCATTCTCCAGCAGTAAATAGGATATTCAAGGTTTTCCTTCTCTTGCGGAACCTTTTTTATACATTTCAGAATAACCTCTACTGGACTCATCTCAAAACCTGGACTGACTCTGGAGTCACTGTTACACTTTCAGTCTACCTGATTTTTCTTCATCAAACTACTATTTAAGTTCAATTGCTTCAGCAGAAGAGATTAAAAAAATCTTTCCTTCAGTATTTAGGGCAGTTGGTGGGATGGGAATTCTGAGCTTTGAGCTGAAGACAGTATTGTGATCCTTGGATCACAAAGCATATGTGTGGGGTTCCTATTCTTCATGGTGTCTGCAAATAGTGCCTGGGTCTCTCTGTGATACCATCTCTTTGATTTTATTAAAAACTGCTCAGATAATTTCATCCAAACCAAGCATTTTGATTTACTAAGTACCTCCATTCTGGGGGAGCACTTTGATGCATAACGGTAATGACTTCTCTAGTTCTAATTTAATATCCATCTACCCTATAACTTCCTGAGTGAATTACCTGTCTGACGGCTTATTACCTGAAATCCAAGCCTGGGAAGCGCATGCTTGTTCCTACCAAAGACTGTTCAAGCAAACTCCCAGTAGTAGCAGATTGCTGATTTGGGGACAGTATTTCAGGAAAGTCTCACTGTGTTTTGCTCTCTACTTGCTTCAGTCGAAAGGCACTGGCTTTTGGCCAAAGCTGGAGACAGAATTTTTGACTGTATGGACCTTTAGTCTGACTTGATACGACTCTTTTTTACTATCTTAGTAGAAGTTTACCTGCCAAACTGAGCAAAAATTTCTTCACAATTTAGCTAATTGAAGGTGGAATAGAAATTTAATTATGTGCTATGTTAGATTTGACAAGATGGGCCTTAGCATTTTAAAGGGGTGTCTTTATGGAAGTTGGAAGCAATAGCTGATGAATCAGACCCATTGACTTAAATTTTTGCTTGGGAATGCTGGAAGACATCTCTAGATGTCTAAACAACCTTTTCTAGCCAGCAGCCTGGGGATGTTGAACCATATGTCGGAAGCAGTAGAGTTTAAGATTTTGTCAGTTCTTTCTTACCTGGCCTTTGCTTGACCTGACTGAGATTCTTTTCTGTTTCAATTATTAGTGTATGGGCTCCCTTTGGGAGAAAGCAGTATATGTCTGTATAACATGGTATAGTGTATAGGGCTTGAAGTACCTAAGAAGTAGAAATGGAGCTGGATATCCAGTTAACATTAACTGGAGCTAGTTTAACTTGATCCTTTAAACAGCTAATGCTTTTCCAGTTCTCCTACTGTTGTGTCCCCCCCCTCCCCGCCCTTGTCAAAAAAAAAAAAAATAAAAAAATAATAAAAAAAAAAAAAAAGAAAAAAAAATCAGTAATTGCATGGACTTTGTAGAAGACATTAGGCCACAGAGAGTGTACCTTTTTATTCTTTGGAAACTGGATCTGACTTTTTATTATAAAGCAAAGTAATGAAAAATGATGGAAAAGATGCAAAGTCTGAATTTTTACTAGTCTTCACTACAAATGGTTGCAATGGCAGCAGCATTCAAAAATCAAGAGAATGCCCCTCCTCTAGGTAAATGTGGAAAAAAAAAGTTAAAAGTCAATAAGTCTCAAAAATCCTCAAAATGTAGAATCTTTTATAACACTGATGCTTTAGGTGAAATATTCAAGCTCCTCCTGCCCTCCCATGAGCTTTTTTAGTTAATGATGAGATTCAGAATAAAGCTGTAGTAGTTATGCTATATTGTGAGCTACAGTTATGTTCCCTATTTCTTCTTAAGTGTTATTTATAGGATATTTAAAGTTTTAAAAGAAAATATCTGTTAAGAGATTTAATGACTATGAGTAAAGCAAATATAAAAATCTTAAGCAAATCGGTCTCAACTCAACTTGTGTTTATAATCTTTCTGTCCTTCAAGCTCAGGTCTATAAGGTAAACTTCTATTAATATTACTTCATTCTAGCTTATTAGATTGAGTAGATGCAAGAAAAGAAAAATCCTAAGTCCATTCCCTCTCTCCTGGATAAGATTCTGTCCAAGGGATTCAACTGAGATTATTTTAAAAGCCCTATAGATATTAATAAAGATAACCAGCCTAATTAGATGGAGAATTTTGTCCCTGCTGTAAAAAATCATACAGTTAACAGTGTTCGGTAAGGAGGTTTTCATTCACTCAAATGACAGTTCTTCCATCAAGGCAGTAGTCAGGTCCATCAAATTCAGTATTGTGTTATCAAATTATTATTTTTTTTTTTCCAAAATTTGGTGTCAGCACTTTGCACGTATGTTTTCCTTCTTTTTTCACTAGCCCTGCACATCATCTCGGCAGGCAGCTCCTTTCAGGAACGCTCTATGATCTGTACCGTAACAACCTTATCTGCTGCCTAAAATGAGCCTTTTACTTCTTGTTCACAAACTGGACTACTGTGTCCCCCTGTCTTTCACAACCTCCACATCTTTACTTGAAGAACGTCATTTTTTTTTTTTTCTTTTTAATATCTAAACCAGTTGTGAGTTTCAGGAGAGGATTAATATATGCTATACAGAGAGGGGAATGTCTCCCATTTCTTGGCTAACTCTTCTCCTCCCGTGCACCTTCACGCACCCATGCCTCCCTTTTCTCTTGCAGAAATCAGCTCTGCGGAGGAAATGTGCTGCCTGCAAGATTGTGGTCCACAATGCGTGCATGGAGCAGTTAGAGAAGGTAAGACATTGCCACCTTCTGGAACCTGACATGGGTGACACTCTTGTAATTCCCTCACTAAGTTTCTAGCCTGCAAAACACTGTTCAGCAGATTAGTTTTTCATTGGTGTTTTTATAATATACTTGCTAAAAAGTTCACTTAAAAAGTCTCTCTTTTTTTTTAAGTAGTTTTCTTTCAAACCCCATGCACCAGAGAAGAAGCCCTAAGGCTTTCACATTTTTTTTTAGGATTAAAAAGTCATTTCCATCTACTCCTAGATTAAAGATTGAAGCTAGTAAATGTAGTTTCTTGTCGTGCACAAAATTGACCTCTTAAAATTTCACAGCTAAACTCAGTATAATTTAGCTGATGACAAATTTATTATAAGCAATGCACATAAGATACTACTATGATCATTTCTCACTGTTTACTAGACCGTACCACTTCCTTCTCTATTTTCTCAAAAATGAAGTTCTTGTTACAGTTGGAAATGTTAAGGCTTTTATTTCTTGTATCACTGTGGTGGAATCCGTCCTCCTTCCCATTTCTTTCATGGAGTCCTCCTTACCTTCAAGTGCCTCCAGACTATCAGACTTCCCAACAATGATTCATCCTAACTGCACCTGACCTGTAATAAACCGTCTAAGCAAAAGGCAGAAACGCAGGGTAATGTCAATGAAGACATCAAGAACTGTGCTTTATGCAAAGATTTCATCTATGAGGACCTAAAGCTGAGATGCGCAAAAGGGTCTTGTACAGTTTGGGTTCGAACTCCCATTGACTTCTAAAACTTCAGCTTAAGTCTGTTTCGGTTGCAAATGTCCTTCATAAAAGCAGATGAACTAGTTTTCTTCTAGGCCAGGGGAAGAGAGGTTAAGCAGGTGAACCGAGTAGGCAGCTCTAGCATCAGGGAAGCATTCTGTAGATGTAGCTGTAGTGAAGATAAGAGCTGTGTAGAGATCTATCAAGAGGCAGTATTGTGGCATGTAAAGAGAGATTTTATAACAGCCAGGTAAGTTACTTTACTGAAGCTGATGTTTTTAATAATATTTTTGAAGCCCTAGATTAACAATCAGAGTAAATTCATTCTTGGCTCCTTTTCAGCTCTAACTGCTTTATTTTAATGACAGATTAATTTCCGCTGCAAACCAACTTTTCGAGAAGGGGGCTCTAGATCTCCAAGAGAAGTAAGTAACGCACAAGTGACATTTTTTTCCCCCTTTGATTTGTGTGCTGACTCACCTGATGTGGAGATGTAGCAGTGCTTTTAGTTTCAGAGGAGCTGTAGACAGAGATCTTGCTTCCTGTGGGACATGTTCTCCTCCCCAGAATGAGCTTAACATGAATTTCTAGCTAAAGTACTATATTACTTACACTAACAGGAATCATTTCATCTTTGTTGTCTCTTTTCCTATTCATTCCGCCATTCTGTATTCTTTTTAGTATGATTTCTTTCTTCCTGATCTTGAAATTGTCTTTTATGCTTATTTTCTCTGCCTCTGTGTCCTCCTGTTAGCCTCTCTTGGCTTTTTTTTTCTAGAAACGTCTTTAGCCTGATAGTCTAAAAAAACGCCCCAAACATTAAGAAACCTACCACTTGCTTCCAGTTACCATGTGAATTCAGCCCCTTTTAAGGTGCTGGATATTTATTGTCTTTATTTACATCAGTAAAAGACAGATGTGTAGTTAAAGCTGATGTCTCCAGAGAAAAGCATCCCAGCCAGGGAAGGTAACTCTTGAAACTTATTTAAATATTAGGGGGTTTTGTTTGCTTCTAAATAAGTAAGAAGTGAGGAATGCTGAAGTTGTTTTGGTTCTCAGTCTTATATGACTGACAATCCCTTTTGACAAGTCATCAAGGTATGGGAGAAGGTTTAGAATTGGCTACTGATTTTGGCAGTCAGGAGGAAGAATAGCTGGGGAAATTTGCAGACCTCTCCATCTCTGCACCAGCTTGCTAGCAGGTAGTTCAGGTCCCTGCCACATGTGCTCTGCTGTGCTGACTGGAAAAGTGGCAGCTAGGTGAGACTCCTGCTAACCCCCTTGCTTGCACAGAACCAGGGACAGGAGTCCTGCACACCTACCTGCTTTTTGCCCATCTCCTGCCACCGTTCAGGATGTAAATAGCCCGAGCAGAGAGATGTGCTTCTTCCTCTCCTCTTTTCTTTCCCCTGTGCTGAACTGTGTATTTACTCTCTCCTTTTTGTAGAAGCATGCTGAGATTGGTTCTGACTACACTGCAAGGTGGATGAAGGACATCATCGTATCCTGCAGTTTTGGTTGTGTCTGGGGTTTCCCATAATACAGCTGTTGCATTTTGCTCCAGGAATGATTGCATCGGCAATCATGCATGGCTAAAGGCTCCTTCTATGCTTGTAAACCGTTTTCACACAGATTGTACCTCTGAGTACAAACTACTGTCACTTCCTGTAACATTTTCTTGTTCTTCCCTTGCAGAATTTTGTGCGGCATCATTGGGTGCACAGGCGGAGACAGGAGGGGAAATGTAAGCAGTGTGGAAAGGTAAGATTTCCTTTGCATCACAACCATGCCACTGGACACTTAACACTTATGCATTCAGGATAAAAGAATCCCATTGTATTTTAATGTCAAAGAAGTCTCTTATAACCAAGGGCTTTTGCTCTTGTTTCGTCTTTTACATTTCTTATGGCTCTGACAGAATGCTATCTTTTTCCTTTCTCATTCAAGAAAAAAGTGACTGCCATTGAAATGGAATGGCAATAAATTTAAAGCAATAAAAGAAAACATTATTTGTGAAATACCTAATGAATCTGTTAGACCTCATTTGTCTTTGAAGTTATTAGTCTTGTCCTATGGCTGAAATTGGGTAGCTAAATATTTTAGTGGTCATTAATAGTAGTATGAGTGAAGCAAGTGGAGATGAAGAGTTAAGTCATAAGCTTGGAGAAAAGAATTAATGCTCCCCAATATCTTCATCTTGGCATTGTACATTTATATGTTGTCTGCCTTCTGCAGGATTGTTAACCCCTTCTGAGAGAGCTGGAGAAGAGAGATACTATGTTTGTGTTTTACTTCAAACAAGGATTGTATTTTGGAAAGGAATTTCCTTTGTGATCGCATCACCACATACCACAGTTCACACCTGGAGGTGTCTTAGAGCACATGAAATGAATTCCTTTGGGATTAAACTTAATTAAAAGGGCTCTGCTAATGCCTTGCAACCACTAAGAGCATTCAGTCCACAGGAGCAGGATAAAACTAATCCAAAGTAAAATCCTCTGAAAATACTGGTATATAGTTTCCTCAGTCATAGGACCTATGATTCTACAGTTCCAGATTACTTGCTACTCTGGTTATAGCTTACATAGTCTCATTTAGGCTACAAAGTCCTATCAAGCCATATATTCAACAAGAGCTTGCAATAAATAATTATGGAAAGCAATAAATAATTATGGAAAAGTGTAGGTAGGGACAGATGTTTAGTTATTCATCCCCAGGTGCATAACTCTCACCCTCTCACTCCCTCTCCCAGTCACTTTCTCTCCTGGGATATTGCCTACTCCATTCTTGAGTTCCTGTAAACTTGTAGCATCTCTGACATTCACTAGCAAGGAAATCCTGGCCTTAACTACATACAGTGTTAATAATTACATTTTTCTTTGTTTTAAACCTGCCACTTACTAGTTTTATTTAATGCTTCATAGATGTCGTATTAGAAGAGATTGTGAATAATTAATCTCAAGCCACATTCTTTACACCATTCCTGATGTTTAAAGACCTCTCTTGTATCTCCTTTTACTTGTTTCTCTTTTACACTGAAGAAATCTAGTTTTGTAGCTGTTCTTTACCTTGGATCATTAAAGGAATCATTTTGTGGTGTCCAAAGCAGTGTATCTACCACAGCCATAGTGTGCAGCCACAGTAAAAGTATCTTTTTAATAAAACTCTTCTCTTATGCATTACTTTTAACAGTTTGTGGATTGGTGCAGGGCTTTGTTTTCTCTGCACCTGGTGGTAAAGTTCAAATTTCTAGCAGAAACTCAATTCCACTTCTCAGATGGTCTAACAGAGATAACCATGCAAGTGTTTCTGTGGCTGACAGTATCAGAGTTGTAAAAATACCTAGCTTTCATACAGTAATATGTGCTGCAAGACTTCTTGAGAGCTGTAGAAGAGATATGAATATCTTAGGAAAATGTGTACAATATTAAATTGTTACTCTCCCTAACACTGATCTTAATGATAAATAGATTTATTCTTAATGATGAATAGATTCTGGGAAATAACCAGGACCCACTGGAGCTAGATATCCTTATGTGCTGTGTTTGTGTGCAGGTGTGCCTATATTAATGTGGACTTTGATCCTAGTTATTTGGGCAGATTCTGATCACCCATGCAAGTAGGAGATTCAGGTGCTCTTTTCCTCCAAATATATTTCCTCTGGTATGAACAACTGTTCATACAAGAGCAACTCACAACATGGAATTTCCTGTGTTGCACAGGAACCGTGTTCCTGTGAATCAGGGCTAATCAGGTACTAATGGCTAATATTCTCACAATGGTGGAATTAATATTCTACCCCAAAATTTATGAATTTGTGCATAAGACTTTTTGCATGACCCGGGAATGAAATACAAAAGCTGATTTTTTTTTTTTTTTTTTTTCCTCACTGAGGGAAAATCCTGGGAAGAAGACATGATTTCTGTTGGAATATTCAAGGGCTCTGGAAATGACAAACTCATGTGTCATTTTATTCAATTCCTTTAAAAGTAAAGCTAGGTTTCAAATAATTACTAACATACTCAAACACGTAACCTTAGGAGCAATTAACTCACATTTGCAAAACAATTTGAGGAAGAAAAATGCTGCTTATCATTAATATGTTTTTATTGCTGTTTCATTTTCTCTAATGCCTCCCTAAAAGCCAAACAGCTTACTGAATAAATGAAAAATGGTCCATCCAGAACCAGACAAGATGCTCAATCCATATGCTTAATATACACCATGGCAAATCATGGAATTAATATACTGGATTCTGGGTTTTGTCAACTGAAGTTTGTAGAGAGGGGGATTTCTCTCCTTGTTAAATCCAGAAGAAAACAAAAAAATGTTTTGTTCATGAGGGGCTGAAATAATTCTCTTTTTAAAATTCTGGGGCAAGTAGGAGTAAGGTTTATGAGAAATGTTAAGAAGTGGTAATCTAAGTGAGAGAAAATAAAACGATTTGTCCAATGTAAAACCTCTGTTTCATCACTGGTATTATAGCTACTACCAAGAGACAGTGCACTCTTCTCATGCCCATGCTCAGCGGCAGACTAGATCTGCCCAGCTTGTCTTTGTGAAACCATTTGGCCATGTTCCATTAGTGACCCCGAACAAGCCAAGTCACTTTCATTATGAAAAATGTCCTCTCTGAGTTCTTCTGAATGTAGAATTCGAGAGATTAGGGAACAATTTAGAAAAATCTCGGTAGCACAAGCTACAGTTTTGTGCACTTGTCCTAAATTGGTAGTGTGGTATATCTGGCAGCCTGGTTCAAACATGAGTAGGGTTGGCCTGCTCTGCACAAACAGCCACAACAAGCACTTCTGCATGATGGGCAGTCAGGGAGACACTCCTCCTCTTCAGTGTCTTGACAGGAATGTTCTCTGCCACCATTTATGGACAGACTTCAGTCTGTCCATAAGTCAAGTCAGTAAACCAGTACCTCACTTGACAAGACTAGTCTATCCCTGTGTGGATTGTTTCTTAATTTATTCTTTTTCTCTTAGTGCTCTTGGCATTCTCATTGCATTGAGCACCAGTGGGCTCGTTTTTCTGCATATGCCCATCTTCTTGCCTTTTCCACAGCAGCTAGGATAAGAGGGAGCTTGATTGTGGAAGCAGCAAGGCAGTGCTCTTGTAGCTGTTACTAAGTCAGATAATGATAACCCTTCATAATGATAACCCTTCATACTGCATCTTAAGCATTAAACAACAGGTAAGAGATTTAAGTAAAATTCAGCATGTCAAAAAGGAAACTGACTCACAACTTCAGGACCGAACAGAGAGCCTTTAAATCAGGAAGAAAACTCTGGGGCTATTTGGGCTTCTCAGTGTAGTAGGGAAAGGCTTGATAAAAGTCTATGATTCAAATCTGCAGTTGTCTGGATCCTTTAAAGAAGTCTAATTTTAGCAGTGGAGGTGACTAACATAAGCTGTCCAGTTGAGTGATGGAATTTCTATCTCTGTAGCCATCCACTCAGATCAATTAATTTTCTGAATAAAATAAGCTTTAATCAAACACAAGTTTTTAGATTATAACTCCTGTTGCTATTGATTACTTGTGCTATGTATAAGAAAATTATATGTGATCCAATAGTCTTTTCTAGCTTTATAATGTAAAGTCAAGTAATGTGTCTACTGAAATTACTTTCTACAAAGAAACTCCTCCGTAAGAGATTAAAATCTCATACTTGCTCACAGTGATATTTTTTTCTCCTTTAAAACTTACAAAGAAATACTTTGTTTATATCTGTTTGGTTTGAATCAGGGCATCTTGTTTTGGGAACTGACTAAAAAGATATTGATTGGAGTCAGCTCAATAAAACACTCAATTTAATTTCCCTATTGGAACACTTCCATATAGCATTGTAGGTGATTGCACTCTGTTATATTAAAAAAAAAAAAAAATTCAAATTTTTGTTTACATTTAGGACAAAAACGAAGATGATAAAAAGTTTTGTTTAACTGAAAATCTGTGTCTTAGATCTGTAGAAATTAAAACAATCATTCCGTCTCTGTTTCGTTTTCTCTTTCCTTCTACGCTACAAATTTTAAGAAAAAAATAATATATTTTTAAAATGTGCGTGTGAAGATGTCCCAGTTGAAGAACTTTCAACAAGAATCCTGTCAATATTTTATTTAGGTTCAATGTCTAAGAACTTCGAGGCTGAAGTAATGTACGTGAGCACCTTGAATTGGTTTAGTCTAGCGTAGTCACCTGACAAGTGTTACAGGTGTCAAGTTTCTAGCTCATTCAGGGAGAATTTAATCCTTTTTTCTCTTGCTCATTCCAGGGCTTTCAGCAGAAATTTTCCTTCCATAGTAAAGAGATTGTGGCCATTAGTTGTTCCTGGTGCAAGCAGGCGGTAAGTAGACCATACTCAGGGTAGCAGCTTCTCTGAATCGTCTCACTGCAAGCAATTTCACTTGTCCTAGCTCTCAGCATTTCCTTTCTCAAGGATTCAGCCTCACTTTTTTCCATTCTGTTCCTTTCATTCAAGATAGTCCACAATTTTTCTGACTGGTATGTGACCCTTCCTAGGAGAAGGGTTTTGCTGCACAGATGTTGTCTATCTCGTTGATGTCTTGCTGCTGCCTCTTGCTGAGGGAGATCAGTGAGCTCTTAATATATATGACTGTGTCATCCTGGATTGTGGTCCAATGTGTGTTTAACTAGAGACAGGTTTTTGGTAGAAAACATGAATAGCGAAGGTGATCTTAATGTCTACATTCCTAAAACTCTCCTGGTCTAGAGGACCTGGAAAGACAGTGAAGTTTGGAACCTTGCTTCAGTTTTTGCAATTTTATTTTCCTCTCCTAGTTCTCCATGTTTCATCTTTCTTCTTATTGACTTGGCTCTTCTCTTCCAGTTTCACAACAAAGTCACCTGTTTCTTGCTACATCATATTGAGGAGCCATGTTCCCTGGGGGCTCACGCTGCTGTCATTGTGCCTCCCACTTGGATCATTAAGGTGAAGAAACCTCAGGTAACTGCATGCTGATGTCTGTTTCTGAAGCTGTATGGCTCTGCAGGGCCAGCCTGGCTTCGACTGTCAGTACTGTCCACTATGGCATGCTTGTTCAAACCTGTCTATATCCCTGAAACACAGCATACATTCATGGTGACTATGAACCTGTATCTTCCCGCCCTTCCATCCAGCATTTCAGTAGATTTCCTTCCTTTCCCTGTTCGGGACAATTAGTAATAAATAAGACTTTTTTCTGAGCAGTCCGGATCAGGTTTGTTCCTCTTATTGTCATTTCAGCTATCGTATACTGCAAGAAATCCCTCCCGTGTTGTAGACAGTCAAGCATGTTTCATTAAATAGAGCTGAGCAAATACAAAGAGAAAATGTCCATTCTACATTCACTTGAATTGTAGTAAGAAGTGGCTGTGACTGGACTGGTATCTGTCTGAATTTGTCATCAATGTACAATCATGTCTTTTTCACATCAGTGCTTGCCAAATTCAAGCAGTAATCTTACATACACACTTAGATGCAGGTAATGAATGTTAGACTTTCAGGTTATATAATGGATGTGATGTGTTTTAGAGAGGGTAACACACTGATCAACACAATAGGGAGAGAGGCATCCGAAAGAGAGCTGGTCAAAACACAAAAGGGGTTTCTCATTCTTTGAAAGTCAGTTTTCAGTCCAGGCTGCAATAAAAGAAACAGACAAAGAAGCTCTGAACTTATCAGGAAACCAGAGATGCTGCCAAAAGCTGTATTTAAGGAATACTGAAACAATGTTTTTATGAAACAAATTGTTTTGAATTGTTTTGAAACTTCCGACTTACACATTCTTGCAATTCTCAGATTTTTTTCTTGTTATTTTTCTTATAATTAACAGAAAATCTAGATTTATCGAGCAGTGATATGCAGTTCTGTTAGCATTTACATCCCTGGAAAATAAACAAGGGCTTTCTGGCTTTGTATCCCGGCTGGCAAAGCTGACAAGCCCAGGCTGCAGACAAGATACTAAGCGACCCAGAGGCTTCCTTCATAAAACTAGAAAAATGCCCAAGCTAGGATGCTGATCACTCTAAGAGAAATCATCTCTGTAGCTTTCATGTATTTTTCCATATTCCTCCTCTTCTGTTTGTTTTATTGCAGCCTCTTCCAGAGAAATATTTTTCCTCTCTCATTTAAGAATCTGCTTTAGTCATCAGCAGGGACTTACTCTCCTTAGCTAATTTTGAGTACCTGTTTAGTATTTGCTACAAAAAAATGAGTCTTACTCTTTCCTTGTATCCTTAAAGAGACTATATGGCCTACCACTCTTTTGGGGTTGTTCAGGCACCAGACTTCATGGCAGAGTGTCCAGAAGCTCTGATTTGGCCTGTAGCCACAAAAATTGTGGCTTTAAGGGTCACTGATCTGGAGGTGGATCCATGAGTGTGTGTTCCTGGTTGGAATTCAGTAAACATTGCAGTCCAGCCTTGGAAATGGGGCACCTGCAGGGCCCCTGGGCTTCCTGCCTGAAACATTGACATGGAGGAAGGGTGACTGAAAACACTGCATCCCTGTCTTCTGACAGGCTGAGACTTCAGAGGTGAAGTCTCAAGTCTTTGGTTTGAGCATGTTTTGGACAAAGTATTTTGTGTGTAGCAAGTCATTTGCTATACAAAATACTGAATCGTCTTGAAGTTTTCAGATTTTTGGCAGAACACTGCATTTCCATTTGTTTTGTTTTAAAGAAATTCGTCTTCTCTACCCTGCTGTTTCTGATCAGCTCTACTTTAGGGTATTATAAATCTCTTCACCCCATATGCAGGTTTGATGAACAGTCTCAAATATTCACCTTATATCCACATTGTTCAATTCACAGAATAGAAAAAAAAAACAAAACAACAACAACAAAAAAACCCACATTTTTTTGCAAATTCTTATAGTAAATATGTATAAATAGTGGTCTTTTTTTGGTATGTTTCATAATAAAAACAAATTAGTGTAGAAACTTTTGTAACACATTATTTCCTCAGCTCTAATTAATTACCCACATGGTCATAGACAACTTCTGAACTGAATTCCCTGTCCATATGAAATTAACTCTAGTGGTGCCTTCATCCTGTTTGTTTGTTGTCCCTTTTAGTGAATAGATGGCTTTCCATAGCAAGATCCTACCTTCATTTTGAATTTTTATTTCTCCTTATCTTTTTAATTTTATTTTTCTCCTTTCTGGAAAGACAAAACCATTTTTCCATACTTATTACGTACAGTGTGGGTCACCACCTTTCCACTGTTGGATTTGAATAAAGAGCAAGTTTCCCCTCTGATTACCAGCGATGTTGTGATAAAGAAACATATTGCTATAATTGCTTAAGGACAAATCTCTGCTGACAACCCGCATTCTAAATGGGGAGTTTTTGCTTCTTGCAAGCAACGGATTACAAGAAAATGATCATTCAGAGTAGTTCAAATTGCTTGGGGATAGGTGGTAGCCCTGTATGTAATGATTCATTTACCTAAATGGGAAATTTCCAGTACCTATTTCATGTTTTTGAGACCACGAGCCACCTCTGTACCTTCTTTACTGATTTCTGTACAGGGTTGGCAGCACTGCGATGCCAGCTCCAATTTCCAGGGGTTCAATTCAATTCCCTGTCCCAGGCTATGAAAACAGGTCACCCCTGCTGTCTAGTGGTCATCCTTTACATGTGAGGCTTGGTGGCCTCAGGAGGCTTGTGGCTGTTGCCACAAGGAATGGATTTATTATGCTTGTATTGTGGGAGGAAAGTAGATTGCAAAGAGAATCTGGCTAATGTACTTACTGATTCAGCTTGCCTTCCGCTGTTTGGGAAGGCAAAGGCAGTACCTTAAAATTCTAGGTTTCTGTTCAAGGTGAGCTAATATGGTGCCTTCTCCTTCTTTGAGGAACTTCAAAAAAGGCTAGAGAGTATACTCCTATGCGTCTTCCTTTCCTTACCTGATGGCAGGTAGCTTGTCTTACTGTGTTTTTTAGACAAAAGATGGTCAAGATTGACATTCCCGTAAGTTGTTCATTATCATCATGTGGAGAACAGCATGCTAAAATGGTTTTGAAAATGAAGCCTGAAATGTACAAGAGTAGAAGGGATCCACTGGTTCCGCATACAATAGGTAGTCCATGGACCTTACACTGCCCAGTATCATACAAAGACCTCCACGCTTCATCTAGCTAAGCTTGCATAGAATGACTGTAGTGACCATGCCATAATCCCAAAAATCTCTCTTTGAAGATGACCAAGTTGACATCCACAAAGGAGAGGTTTCCTTTTTAGAGGCAAGTTAGGATTTACATTTGGTGGAAACTTAAAGGTATGCTTTCCTGTCAAGCACTTTGTTGAATAACATTGTGTTTGTAAAATCTTTGTCTTGTTATGTGGACAAGGTAGTACATATCTGTCTCTGTTTACTATGTGAAGACTGAAGGGTACTCTTGGCTGTTATTCTTCTGCATGATGGCAAAGAAAACGTGCCTATGTTTAATCATTTTGCCTTTTTTCTGCTATAAATGTACATTTGCAATTGCTGCAGCAAAGCTTCAGGTTCTCTTAACACTATAGATGTAGCCATGCTAAAAATTGCGAGACACAGTTGCAACAAAAAAGTAGCAGATTTTATTTTCTTTTTGAGAGTGGAAATGAAAAAGTTATCTTCATGATGGAGACCTCAGTTAGAAGTGTTTCTCTAATATAGCTGTATGCATCTTCCCATATTCACCCATAGGCAAGAGCTAAGTTGTAACTGTTTCTAAAGACAACGTCATTTAAACATTTTAAAACTATTTTTTAATGTAGGCAAGATTTTACTGAGCTGCCTTTGCTGCCAGATTAGTGCAATCCTTGTGGTTAATCATGCTTTCAAGAACACTCTTGCATGTAACAAAGTAAGGAAGAGTAAAAGTCATTTTCGGTAAGCAGCAAGGTGTCAATATGTTACTGTCCACAAGGAAAATTGAGAGGTGATAAAAACTATGAGAATCTGTGCTCTACAGCTGGCTTTTCTTAATCTGGGGTGAAAATGAGGACAGTGTCTTTAGGCATTTCTGTTAAATGCCTGCCAGGTCATAAGCTTTCTACATCTCTGAGAATTCAGGGAAAAAAAAAAAAACCAAAAAACATAAATTGTATATTTGGTGTGTTATACTAAAGGTCTGAGATTTTGGAAATGGTGGTTAGGCATTAAACAGAGACTGTAGCAAATGTTTGCATTAATGTGGTGGTAGTGCTGTTTAGTGTGCTGGATTAAAGACAGATATGTCATTGATTAGTACTTCTGCTTATACAGTGCTGATCTCTGGTAATTTACTTTTTTTTTAATGAAGCATGCTTTTGAGTAAGGTTAGAAGATAAATTTATTTTTGAATGACATCTTGCTTCCTTCTTGAAGCCGGAAGACTTCAATAAACATTTTTCTAATTTGCTGTTATACTAAATTTCCTAGTGGTGGCTAGACTAAGAGTTGAAATGCTGAGAAAATATTTACAGTGCAGTTTTTCCTATATTCCAAAATTTCACTCACAGGGAAGGGGGAAGTTTTTCCTGTAAATATTTTAATTTAGTGACTGTAGTCATAAAACAGTCTCCCTTTGGTTTGTTCTTATCATATCAGAACAGTTGGTGGTTAAGTACTGCGAAGCAGGCTATCATCTTTTTCATATCAGGCTATCTTTTTTTCTTTTTGTAGGTAAGCAATATTGTTATTTAAAACAAAACAAAAACCAAAACCCAGAATCCTTAAATGTTAACAATTCAGTGAGAGTGTCTTATCAGATGATTACACTAGCTTCTTTATAGGCTGGAAGTGACTTTGCAGACAGCATCATACACCATAGTGGCCTATGTTATGTTGAGTCATAATGGTTGCCAGAGCTAAAACTTGTTGTTTTCTTTCCTAAAAAAAAAACCAAAAAAACATGAAAAATATCTTATTTATCATGTTTTTTATTACATCTTTATGCAGGGAGTCTCCATACCAGGAGACGAGCCTGATTGGGCAGGAGACTGGAGCCCCGAAAGGGAAATGGGCGTCTCCTACCCCTATTGGGAGGGTTGGCAGGTACAACATGTGGTGTTATGTGAGTCTATGGGAGCATCTGATCTTTTTCCCCCCTCACAGCGTGGGAAAGTTTCCAGTTCCAAAGCACCAGTCTGGTCTCCGTGTGTGGCTTTCTCCATAAACGGTGGTGTGGAAGTGTAAAGCATGCAGCGCATGTGATTTTAAACTTCGAGCATGTGCCAGATACTCTTATCATCCTCCAAGTGGACGTGCATGGTAGAGCTTCATAAAGAGGCTCTGTCTGGGCCTGTCTTCTAAATTTTGTTTTGCTTTTCATGTATTCTTTTTCTTTTTGCTGTAGAACTCACTAAAGACTTCAACCCGTCGGAAGAAGAGAACATCTTTTAAGAGGAAAGCCAGCAAGAAAGGCAATGAAGTAGGTATTAAAGAGCTTTGGAAGTCAAGATTCCTTTTTTTTTAATGTATAAATATGGCTTTTAAAGTTTTGTTTGTTTTTTACATTTTTAATATATAATTTTCCACTGGAAAATTCCACTTCATTGAAATTTGCGTGGAAAGAAGTAAGTTTTGATACAACTCATTTGAGAAGTTTCCTATGCGCTTGGTTGATGTTTTTTTTTTTTTTTTTTTTTCTCAAAAAACAACATACCAGACTTCGTAATGACTAGTGGCCCCGTGAGATGGTCTTCACTTGAAGTGTAAAAGACTTGGATCAGATGTTTGGTTTCCTTTTGCCAGAGCAGGAATGTGACGCTGGGTGCGTGCACTGACTGCAAAGGTCCTGTCTGGCTTGAGGTTGCCTCCCTCAGGAAATCTTCTGTTGTAAAGATTCTAAAAATTACAAGAGAGGTGTTGGGTAAGAGAGAGAAAACAGATGTTTGGTCCTATGGTTGAGTTTTATCACCTAGCTGGTAGAAGACCTTGTTTCCTGTCGCTGACCTAGTTGATTAATTATGTAGATGAAAACCAACAATCTCATGGAGAGAGATGGTTTTCTTATAATGTTCTCTCTTGGGTAGTAGGAAAGTTGCAGTCCAGACTTGAGTCTTTCTGCCACAGCCTAGGTGAGGGCCCTCAATGCTGGGCGCTCTGGTGTCCTGTGTCATGGGGGAAGGAGGGAGAAGAACACTTTTCTCACTTTAAGAATCTTAAGGTATGTGTGCAAAAGGCCCACTGCTATGTGGCCCATCTAACAAGACTGCAACATGAGAAACAGTAAACTGCCACAGATTACAAAAGGCTCTATCAGTTTAACAGGGTTGCTGACCAAGGTAGAAATTACCAGAGTGACCATATCATAATTACCAGAGATGAATGTAAAGTAACAAAGCTGGAGCCAATGGTAAACAGGTAAACATGTGGGTTTTTTATTTTGGAGGTGATGAGGTGGTAAAGAAGAAAAGCTTTGGAGGAGAAGGGGGAAAAATAATAATAGGAAACAGATCATGTGAGTGGGGCTGTTTGAGGTGTCTGTCAATCTGCCCTTTATCAACTCCATATCTGTGCAACTTGAAGTGCGATAGTAAATCTGTTACTGCTCTGATCATGTCTGCCTTGGAACCACTTCTGTATTTGGGGTAATACTCCCAAGTTTGAGAGTTATGGTTTGTGCTGAAAGATTAAGTGCTCTATATCTTGCAAAATACCTGCTTGTATCTGCTCTTCTGTGTATTCATGTGATATTAAAGAAGCCACTGAAACTTAATTTCAAATTCATGAAAATGTACTGCTTATTGGCTTCTAAATTTATTTGGTTACTTTGTATTATTTCTTGCAAGTAGATATTCATCTCATTGATAAGTAGATATTCATCTCATTGATGTAATACATAACATTCCTCCAAAGGAGGGAGGGCCAGATCAAGAGAGGATCATTTGTAACTAAGTGCTGATACTGCTTGTCTGTTAGATGAAATTCATAAAGTATTTTGTATAATTTTTTTTCTATTGGAAAATTGTTCATATAAAAATTGCAATTTATCTGACACAGCATTAGAGCTGGGTGATTATTTTGGGAGAAAGGATATGGAGAGGTTTAGAAAAATGATTTTGGATCTGCATGAAGTAAATTTTTCTTGCTAAATTGTCTCAGCTGGATAAATTAGTCCCAGCTGAGCACCACTATAACTTGGAGGTACAATTTCCAATACCTGAGGTAGTTTTGTCAGAGTTCCGCAACACACTGACTATCTTATGCCAGGGAGACTTACTTATTCTTTGTGTATTTTTATTGAAGTTTTTCATTCCTTCTATTCCTCAGGATAACAAAGGTCGGCCGTTTGTGATAAAGCCTATCTCTTCTCCACTTATGAAACCACTGCTGGTTTTTGTCAATCCAAAAAGTGGAGGGAATCAGGTAAAAACATCATCTGCATCCAAGTTACAAAGTTTTATTTTAACAGCGGTTTCTAGAGATAAAAATAGTTTTGGGGCAGTCACAGACATGGAGAGTTTTATGCAACTGTTCTGCAGCCTCTTGTGCTGGGTTTTGAATGGTCTTTCTACTTGAATTGGTGCTTAAATCTTTGAGTAGTCATGTTCTCATCTTCCAGTTCTTGAAAGAGTCTAAAATTGTAGCTTGATTTTTAGGAGACCTTATTTTTCTATAGAAAAGAGAGAGAGGAGAGAGATGGAAGAGAGGAGAAACTCTGAGTGTTGCCAAACTCCTGGAACCTTCCAGCTGGGCTCAGGACTCCTATGAGCTTACATAGTTGGATGCCTTTCTAAGGAAAAAAACACATCATTTTTTTTTTTCCATTTTTACTTTTCCTAGGCACTTTGCTATTCTCAGTTCTCCAATTAGGGGAAGCTGTCACACAGGGGAAGTTAATGAAAAAGAAAGGGGAGTGAAGCAAGTAATTATAGCAACAAAGAACAAACAGGGAAAGTCAAAAGTTAATAAAACGAAAATGATGAGTGGGATACAGAGCAGAGCACCTCCAACTGTGCATGCTGCTCCCTGAAAATGCACAAGAAGTTAGAGGGCCCAGCACACTGGTACTGTTGCCTGCAGACCTCATAGGACAAAAAAAGTGAAAGACCAAAATTCTTTTGGTCTTTTTCCCCAGCAAACTCCTTGTGCAGTGAAGGACCAGGGTGGCCAAGGACAGAAAGTTGTTCTGCAACTAGGCAAGTCCTTGAACTGTGAACTTGTAAATATACAAATAGTATTATTTCTAGTAATCATTAGTTTATTCATAATTTCTTTTAATTCTCTCTTTTCCCAGGGCACCAAAGTCCTCCAAATGTTTATGTGGTATTTGAATCCACGCCAGGTCTTTGATCTCTCTCAGGAAGGGCCAAGAGATGCGTAAGTTCTTCTTAAGGGCTTCTAGACTGTGTTGATGCTGGTAGCCCTGGGTTTTCAGAGAGCCAAGTGATGGTGCAGGATCTAAGTGTCAGATATATTTAAATATATTTCAGTTGCTGTGTCCTTTCTCAGTAAGAGTCTTAAGTATGTGAGTGGAGAAGAGAGGAGGAACTTAGCAGTTCCTTCTATTCTTTGCAGTACCTATGAGGAAGTTGTCAAGAAGATGAAGCTATAACCTTTACAGCAGTGCATGGTGGGAGATGTAGGAACAGTGGACATAAATTGAAAGCAGAGATATTCTGACTCAATATGAAGTAAATCTGTTTAACCATAAAGACAGTTAAGCATTGCAACAGTTTGGTCGGAGAAGTTGTCTTCATCCATGGAGATTCTGAAGCCTTCACTAAGTAAATCCCTGAACAGTGTGATTTGGTCTCGGATTTGACACTTGAGTTGGAGCCGGACTACAGACCCCTGAGGTTCCTTTAATCCCAAAGTGTTCTGTGATTTTATGATTGACTGTCATAAATTAGCAGGTTCTCTGCTGAATACTGAGTTACCTCTATGTTTTTTTCTTCTTCCTTTATTGTGTTGTCTGCATTTTGGAACCTATTGTCTCCATACACCAGTCTAATAGATCTATGAGTGGTATGGCAGTGTTCACACACTGTTATTCAGGTATGATCTTTCAGGTCTGCCATGGAGCACACTTTACTGTTCACAATTTCTTGTTTCCTGTGTTTGGCTTTGGGGAGGATCCAAAGTAAATGACAATAGAGAAGAAAAGGATGTTAAATGATCCCCTCAAGATGGCTGTTTATGTTGTTAATAGGTAGGTGGAGGATGTTCTAAGAATATTTCCAGGACTATAGAAGGGCAAAGCTGTAGAAGCAGAAGGCATCCTTTGGTACAAAACCACACATTAGCAACACATGGTAGTGTCTCTTTTTTTTTTTTTTTTTTTCAGAATTTTTACTTTAAAATATGCATTTTGTTTGAAAAAAAATCTAAAAAATGTCAAATGTGTCAACTTCCTTATGCTTAAAATCTACAAAATGCAGAGCCTGTACTGCCTGACCATTCCCTAGTGGTTAGTCATTACAAAGGACTAATGTGCCCACAGATTTCCCCATATGACAGCAGCATATAACTGCCTGCTTGCTTATTAACTGACTCCATTTACCTAGTTAAATGTTAGGCAGTAGTTAAGTGTGAACACTTTCCAGGGAGGACCAGTCTTTAAAGGGCTGATTCTCGTTGCTAAGGGTTAAATGGCTATCCTCCAGCATTTGAGATGGGAATATTTGCTTTGCTTGTGTTTGCTCATTGCTACTTTTATACGGTAGGCAGTACAAAGTTTACAGTAATCATGTAAAAATCATATCTCCTGTATAAGGATGGTCCAGGTATTTGCTTTTTGTGCTTTTAGACCGCCCAAGCTATTTTAGCTGCTAAAACTCCTCCCTTCATGATATAAAGATGCCTTAAAATAGCTGTACATTTTTTTTTGAGTTGTGTAGGGGAATTAAAGGAGAATCAAGACTGAGCCATTAATTCATCAGGCTCCCAACATTTTAGTGTGTCGCCTTTATTGGGATATATTTTTTTAGGGCCTTCTTTCATGCCGTATGAGAAAGAATAGGTTTTAACCAGTGTTTTATTTTATTTTTTTCTGAGTTTCCTGTTGATACCTTAGATCGGATGACCAGAGAAAGTTTTATTAGCAGTTATTGCTATATTTGATTATTAATGAGATACAATTGTTAGTTGAAAGAGCTGTCGTATTATGTAGGCTTTGGGAATGGTGACCCAGCCAATCCTGACCAAATTTTGTTAGAAACAAAACAAAGCTCAACATTTGTATATGTTTGTTTTAGAATAGGGAAAACATCATCTCTGGAGGCAGCTGAAACACAGCACTGCCGGCCTCCCTGCCATGGGATACCAGAGGTGTCGTGTAATCTTCAGTGTGGAGATCTTGGGTGACATTGCTCACTGTGCCTACCTAAAATCCTAAACATTTTGGACTGAAATTGTGGTGGGTACACAGTCGCTCAGCAAAAAAGTGTCCCACATCATGGTAATTATTTATTTTCCCTTTTCCCCTGCCAGGCTGGAGCTGTACAGGAAAGTGCCAAACCTGCGGATCCTGGCCTGTGGTGGGGATGGAACGGTAGGTGACCCGTATCTGACTGCCCACGCGGTGGGCATCACCAGGAGGTGAAATTCCTCCAGTAGCTGTCTGAAACAAGTTGTGGGTTTCCTGTCTCTTAATGCACACAGTGCTGGATAATGTACATTACACTTGCTAAATCCACTTCCTTTTTTTTTTTTTTTTTTTTTCCTCTCCTGTGTGATGCAGATCCTGTGATGGGGCAGGATCGTTGTGTCAGCCCTTGTTTCAGTTACTGGCTCCTTGTAGGCAATATACTTCATGCATTAAATCTCAGTACAGCTTAAAAAAAAAAAAGGCCAATTTTGCTGGCTTCCTCTCACTATTTGCTGAACGTCTAGTGGTCAAGCTGGTGGTTGGGTGTCATTACATCTTAGTTACTACTCCATCTCTCCTGTTACCGCCCTGTTTGACCACAGACACTATGGTCTCCTCTGTGTGGAAGCTTCTCAACTTTCTTTACAAAGCACCGAGATCATGCCAGCCTGAGATCAGGAAGACACAGGTTCAGCATTTTTCTTTCCTCCTGAATTCCTGTTAAGTCTTGGATAAGGTAAATAGGGTCAGATATTTAAACACGGATTCAGGCACCTTCTGATGTAGGTAGGTTGGGAGGTTCAGGGCTTGCGTGCATTTCCAAACCAGAAGTGTGATGGCCAGCCATAGTTGCTGTCTCATGTCACAAGCTGTAATGAAGGAATTACAGTTTTGTTACTCCTTCTAGTGCTTAGAAATATATTATAAATCTCACTCTGTGCTTTTGAGTGCCTAAATACAATTGAAAATTGAACCTTTAGTATCTGTGAAGCTCAGCTTCTCCTCTCCCCCTGCAAAAACAATACTTCAAATAATAATTGTAAACAGAAATATGACAAGGAAAATGCATTACTGATTGAAGAGGACCCAGATATTGTATGAAGGGACCATATGGCTAGCCCAGGTTAGGTATATGTAGATATTTTGGTAGGCACCAGGAGACTATTCCTAAGGAGCTGAGCCTGCGCCACCATCAATCTCAGAATTATTAAGGGATTATCTTTTTTTACCTGTGGGTTCCTTTAAAACCTGAGATGTGGCAATTATTAATATCAGTGCTTCCTCTGCAAAGGTGAAAGAAAAATGTGATTTGACTACTGTCTTGCTGTTACCTGTTATCAGTAAGATATGATTGTTTCTGAATGGGGAACATCTCTGGGCGAACTGCGAGGTCTCAAGACTTTTTGGCAGAAGATATAGCTGCAGCAAAGGCAGAAGATATAGTTGCTACAAAAGCACTATGTGAGAGGTAAAATGTTTAAATAGGAGGTAATCTAGAATTTGAAAAAAAAAGAGATGAACGCAACTGCATAGACATTTGCCATCTTTTGCTTAACAAGCGATAGGTGGCAGCACGTTCTCATTAATATGACCAGCACCAGTGATTAGCTTTGCTGCTGCTGCTCAGTTTGAAGCAAATTAATATTTAGTTATTCCCAGAGCCATTACTTCTAGAAATGAAAAAGCTGGCTCAAATGGACTTGGTGAATATTCAATGAGACCAGATGTTACCTTGCATTATTGAGGTGAATCAGAATTTATTGTAACTTTTTCATCATCTAGTTGTTATTTTCCAGAGTGTAAGCGGAAAGCTCTATTTCGAAACAGCTGGTAGTTTTCTATTTGCAGGAAAATGAAAATCTTTGTCATGCCTGATTATAAACATAATGTACAAGGTCTAGGAATAGCCTCAAGCTAAATAGCTGTGTTGTAAATATACATGAGTAATTTGCAGTTTCTCTTTATCAGTTAAAAGCATTTACAAAAGTGGCTAGTGTTGTAATGCTATATGCACCAACGGGAGATTGTGGCACAGATGCACATATTAATTCAATAACACTGTGAAAGGGTGAATGAAAAAGGGCTTTGTAGGAAGTCCTAGCATCAGTGAAGTGAATGGTGGGTTTTCCAATGCCTTTCACGGTCTGAGATACTTGATACCTAAAGGCATATCTGAAAGGCAAAGGATTACTTGCATGTGAAAATGCCTTTAAGGACTGTACTTAGTCCTCATGGTGCTTGTGATTAGGCTTATGTACTTTTAGTGGAATCCAAGTTCACCAGAGTGGTAAATGATGCTGATGATTGATGTTAGACAATAAGCTGTAACATGGGATCACATCCCAGATGAATGCCTTACTAATTGGACAGCCAGTTATGACTGTCTGATAAATGCTATTTATACAAAATAAAGTTTCTCCAGAAAGAGACATGGTGAAATAAGTACCCCAGATTACCAAGCAGGCGGGTAACTGTAAAATCTGCCAGGCCACCCCTGTCCAGTCCTTCAAATTCTAAATGTTTCCTAATAGATTATTCTGGGTATGTTTCATGAGCCGTCATTTTCATCCTGGTATAAGGTAGGAGTTTCCTTGAAACCATACTAATGCTTGTCATGAGCTGCCATTAGATTTCAGTTTTATGTGTTATTTAGAACTTAGAAGCTCACATTTTCAATATAGAGTGAATTATATAAAAACACAGCATGGTGTTTGTTTGTTTGTGTGTGTGTGTGGTAAAAGTAAGAAATAACTTAGGAAATANTTTTTTTTTTTTGGTGTTTGTTTGTTTGTGTGTGTGTGTGGTAAAAGTAAGAAATAACTTAGGAAATAGTGCTTTTCCTTACAAGAAGAATTTCAGTCATTGCAAGTTTTAGAACATTTTCAACAATACTTTGCTTCCCCTTTGGAAACTTCCACTTAATGAAGACCAAACATTTTGCAGTAATTCATCCAGGAGACCTGGTGGCAAGTCCATTCGTCCATTCTTGACTCCGTCTGGACTCTGTTTTCCTTTACTGCAGGTCACATCTGGAGATACCGTGCTGTTCTCATGTTCTTTTTCATCAAAGTTCTCAAAGGTTTTAGTTTCCTTTAACATAAGCTCCATTTAAACCTTTTTGTCTCAAGGCATCAGTAGTATTTTCATCCACTTTTGCATGCAGAATTTTTCAGAACTATATTTAAGCAGCCTGATAAATAATGCGTTTAAGTTTATGTATTTTTATTTTTTCCTTAAAGGGTATACAGATGTTGTTGACATTTTCTCAGTATCTCTCTGTGCTGTTAATGATAGCCAGTGTTTGCATCCCAGAGCTTATACTTGCTCAGAAGTTTCATGACGATTGCTGTGCCTCTTTTCTGAAAGGTGAAACCTCAAATAAGGAGCAAATATGTAGAGTAAAATTTCAAATATCCTATTTTTTCCATCTTCCTTTTATTTGACCTCTGCATGTCTAGGATACAATTAAAATATGCCTTTTTCTTTTCATCTTTCACTTTTTAATGTTCCTCATATTAATTCTTTGAATTTCTTGTTTTATAGGTGGGCTGGATCCTCTCCGTTCTAGATGAGCTGCAACTTAGCCCCCAGCCTCCTGTGGCTGTCCTTCCGCTTGGCACTGGGAATGACCTTGCCCGCACCCTCAACTGGGGTGGGGTAAGCACTAATTCGGGTACCATTATGTGTGCTCTAACTATTAATTGTGTCATAGGGTGGACACAAAAAAAAATTGGCTAAAATAGCAGTTTGCAGTTTGGTGTCTTGAGTTCATGATGATGTAATTGTTGTAATGGAAACATGGATAGATGTATCTGATTGGTATTTTAGGGTAAATAATTAGCAGGATATGTGTGCTTCTACTTCAGGTAGTGTAGAGTTTAAGCTTTATTTCTCTGCGTTTATTCTTGAGTATACACCCTGGAATTTATTCATTCAAAGGAACATATATCTGGCTTCCTCTCCGCCTGGTCTTACTGTGCCTGTGCAAGATGTATATCTTTATAATAGTTCATCAAAATGCTTGATATTTAAAAACTTAGGAACATTTTTGAGGTGTTTTAGGAGCATTTGATCTGATGTTTTAGTTCTGTGCGGAAGGAGGGAGGTCTGACTGATAACGGGTGAATGACTTGCTTTGCTTTGGGTGCTTATGGCTGATCGCTTGGTGACACTTATTCTGCTGCCAGGGTTACACAGATGAGCCAGTGTCCAAGATTCTGTGCCACGTGGAAGATGGGACCATTGTCCAGCTAGACCGCTGGAATCTCCAGGTTGAGCGCAACCCTGATTTGCCACAGGATGAGCTGGAGGATGGGTCACGTAAGGTTAGTCTTCCTTTACTTAGGGTAAAAAGACTAGAGAATGCTCAAGAGTTTATCTTTGTGATAAGAATAGAATAGATCAGATAAGAATAGAATAAGAATAGAATACATCAGTTGGAAGCCTCTAAAACTTCTTTATTTTCTAGTTGTGTCTCTCCTTCTCTTTCCATGTGTCAACGGTTCTGAAGGTATTTGCAACCTAATGCATCCTGAAAATTCTTTGGCATATCATTTAAAAGGTCATTGTTTTTCTCTAGTTAAGTGAGGTGTCAGGAGAAACAACCTTATGATCAGCATCCATTCCTAAACTATAGACACATCAATGAGGATGTAGACGTATATTCCTCAGGAGTCTACTAGGGGATACAAACTGTTTCTTGCTTTACAGCAAAGGGTGGTGTATTTTGGGATTTTCTTTCTCTGTGGGTCTCTATATGGCTCTGATCTCTGAGGTTGGGAACTGAAGAATGGAAAAATCTTTATTATGGGAGGGGTCATATTTACAGTAATCTGTCATTTGGACAGATGATTTTCAAAGTGCGGTGCTCATTAAAAAATGATTCTGTGAAAACAACTTCCAGTAAATGTAAGAATCTATGATCCTCCTCTTGGTAATATTTTTTTTTTATCTTATGTACTGGACGCTACCATTTTCTCTGCACAGTACTCTGTACTCTGCTGGGCCAGTGCAGTGATGAACAGGCCAGATGTGTGCTTTCCTGCCTCATGCATCCTCAGGGTTGCTTCGGGTGCTTTTTCTGGGACTTCTTTTGCTACTGGTTATTTATGAAGTAGGAAGAACACAGCTTGGCTTTCATATGCATGCTGAGCTGGTAGTACAAGCAATTAGGAAAATCTTGGCATTTTCATATTAGGTAGAGCAGTGTATGGGAAAACTCAAAGAGAAAATAAAGAATCCTGTGCTATTGTGTTTAGAGATACTTTTATGATCATAAAACACTGTAAATATATTTGAATTAGATCATTTTTCATGAGCTGTTGCTACCTTTCCTAATGGCTTTGTGCTTTCATTTTTCTCATATCATAAGATGCCAGGCTTAAAGTAGTTAATTCTTGGTGTGTCATAAAATCTCTCATGTGCCACATGTCTTTCTCTTATCCAATTACAGCTTCCACTCAATGTCTTCAATAATTACTTCAGTCTTGGATTTGATGCACATGTTACACTGGAATTCCATGAATCCAGAGGTGAGAGGAGGTTTTGTTTCCTTAGCCTTGGGGATAGGCAATTATTTTATGAACTGCAAATGGACTTGGATTTAGCAGAAGGAATAATTCAGAAGGAATTTTATAAACATACAATTCCAAGATTCAGATTATAAATTGTGAAGTGATTTTTTGCTGGGCTTCCATGGAACTTTTAAAGTCATACTTGAGCAAATATGTCCAATTTTACCAATAATATTGCTTAAGGACATTGTATAAATATAGAATGTCCCTTTTCCCTTCTAGACAAGGGAAAAGATGGATCCCTTGAAGAAAAGGACTAATGGGAGTTTTTGAAGTTTTAGAGCTTCTAAACCATGTATTAATATAGATATAGAGAAAGCTGATTCTGAGACAGGATCGTCAGAATAAAAGCATAAAGAAAACCAAATGCAAGTCAGAGGTAAGTTTTCCAAAGAGAGAAGAAAACCTGTGAGACTGTGTAAGTAGGAGGGCAGCAGGAGGATAATTGCATTCTCAAATCGAATAGTTGATACCTATGGGTGAGAATAGCATATCACTGAACTTTGTACAGGTCCAGGGGGAATCTATGTAAATGAAATCTTTTAATAGAGTCCACAAAACTATCAGATGTTTTAGCTGTTGTTGCATCTTGTTTGTCCTATTGGGGTGGCACAATAGCCATCAACGCACAGATCCAAATGTGACTTAACAGGTGAACTTTGGACTGATGTGAATTACACTGTTTGGATGGTTTAGGCAAGTGTGCCTGTGTAAATGGAGCTTGTTCCATTGTCCACACTCAGTGTTGGGTTCAGCTCCATCTGCATGATTTTTTTTTTTCTGAAAGGCTCCTTTATCTTCACTTTCATATTATCACAATGCCATTTCAAAAAAAAAAAAAAAAAAAAGAATCCTTCTGACGTGCTAAATAAGGAGCAGGATACAAGATGGAATAAGTTAATGCATATTTTATAATGTTTAAGACTGCTTCAAGCTTTAGGAATAATAATGAAGGGCCACAGAAGGGCACAGAAGTGAAATGATGACAGCTGTATGCATTTCTTTATGAATGCATATCACCATGCATTCCTAATGTGGCTGTGAATAGACGGTATAGATGAAAAGCACAGCTACTTTCTCGCTTAATGGAGGCATTACTTAATAATGAAGTTGTGGAGCCCTATAAAGAATGAATATTATTCCAGAGATGCCAATGTTTTAAAAATTTACATGAGTGAAAAAATACTTGGCAGAGCCAAGTGTCTATGAGTGGGTGTGTACGACCAGGAGAGCTTTTCATAGTACAAACGTCAGCTTTAAAAGTCATTAGTGTTGGTATTTCCTCACACTCTTGAACTGTAAAATATACAAAATGCTCCCTATGTTTTTTAGGAGAGATAAACTTATAGCTTTGGAGGTGTTGCTGTGGTGTGAGTTTTATTGTGTTTTATGTGGAATTAATCAGGGTAGGACAGATTCTCATCTTAGCTGAACAGATAAAAATCCAGAGGAGCCCTGCTGAAGTCAGTAAACTTTAGTAAAACTTACATTGCTTTCATACAAATTGCAGTAACATGCAGTTATCTATGTGGAGCTATTGTAATCACATACAGTGTCAGAAAAGCAAAAGAAATTAGATTGACTTGAGCCTCTCTGAGCCTATCAGGGCATTTCAAGATCAGGATATTTCAAGATAAGGATATTTGTTGTATTTAGAATATATAGTGACTGCTGTATCACAGCTGAACTTGTATGTGTATGTGGCCTTTTCCAAGGCAACCTCTACACCTTTTTTGCAACTAATCATATAAAGACTTGAGAGTCAGTCCCAAAACTAATATATTTAGCTCTGCTTCTTCAGGCAGAGTGCTGGGTAGATATTCTGCACAGAATTGCAGTTCCTTCCTTTATTATCCTGTTATTCTAGTAAATCAGGGGAGATGCAATTTACGTTGGCCCTATTTGACATGCCTTTGTTCCCTTAACTCTAAAGGTATATCTATTTACAAATACCTTCTTCCCCTCCCTTCTGCCCACTCCCCGCCATTGCTAACACGTTCCCTTTCCTATTCCCTTCCTGGCCTGAGAAGGATGAAGACGGAGGCAGCATTTGCCAGAACTGTACTCTGATCACCTCTAGGCTCTATTCCGCATGGTGATCAGAGTCTTTCCTCCCTACACATGCTCATCTGCCAGGCTCTAGTTGGGAGCAATGCAGCAGCTTCACGGCTGCTGAATCGCTGCCCTCAGAAACCAACCTCCTTTGGTTCAAGTCAGTTTTTGCTGAGAGATCTTTGTACGAGTCAGTGCCCTGGATGGCTCCAGCTAGAGTCATCAGTGGCAGCTTGTCCCCCTTCCCTTTCCAGCACATTCATCCCATAGACGTGATCAGTGCTGCCTGACTTGCCCTCTCACACAAGGTCGGACAGGGGTATACAGCATGGGTTCTGGGTCTTTGGGAGCCTGCCACTTAGCTTTAGGTTTTGAGATTGTACAGGAAAAAAAAAAAAAAACCTCAATTCAATAAGCAGATAAAAGGTGACAACATATGCAGTTAAATCAATATTTTTAAAAAGAGGTGGCCCTGATTGCGTTCCAGGCTCACATATGACACAACAGATGGATCATACAGTAGCTGGGTGCAATCAGACAAGAAGTGTGAAGTAACTTGTAGAAAATGGAGGGGTGTGTTGTGTGATTGTGTGACTCCAAAGAAAATTAGTGAAATTGTTGTAAGTGGTCATTTCAGACAAAGAAGTTTGGAAGTGTCTTCAGTGTGATGCTTTGGCCAGAAGGACTAATCTGACACATGAGCATTTTTAATAGAGAATAACTGAGGAAGAAGAGGTGGCTGGTGCTACCACTGCATATGGTATCAGCAGGACTGCCTCAGGAATCTCTGGATGCCTGCGAGTAAGGAAACAGTCTCCAGAGAGGCATGAGAATGACGACTCTTCTGTGAAACATGCCTTATGCTAGAATATTAACAGAGCTCCATTTAGCTTATCAGGGCGAAGTTTATAGGTGATTTAATTGCTACCTGTGAATATTTACACAGAGAGAAGGTTTCTGATAGCTGAGGGCTCTTTAAGCTAACAGGCAGACATACAATAAGATTCAGCAGCTGGTAGTTGAAGTCAGAAAAATTCAAGATGGAGGGAAAGGAAACATTTGTTTTAACAGTGAGAATATTAATAATTAGATGTACATTACTGCTGGACTATTAAAAGTCTTAGTCACTTGGAACCTTATCAAAATTAAACAGCTTTCTCAATAGCCTTTAGAGTAACTATTTACTGTTTGCTGTGAAAATATTTCACAATATTTTCCCAAATATATCCCAATACCTTTTAGATAGCCTTTTTATAACAGGTCTGGACTTAGTTTCCTTTTAAATGATTCAAAGTGTGGGTGAGCATTTCACAAATTTGTAATAATTCGTAAAGAAGGCTTGCCTGTGTTGCCAGAAATTTTGGAAAACATGCTGAGGGATCATAAAATGAATAATCTGAGAGCTACTAAGTTAAATGATGATTGTACTTGTGTTATCTCTATGCCTGTATTTCCATCTATTTTCACTCTGCATGAATCAGAATTCAGAGCAGTATTTGAAATTTGATAAGAGACAATGGCTGAGATGCTAGACTCTTGCACAGCAAAAATATATTCATGTTAATATTTTTACTGAGCAGTGCGTACTAAAAGCACAAAATACACAGTATGTACCATCTGAGCTGAAGCCAAATATATTGAATTCTTACCCTGCCTTAAGGAGCTGCTATTGTATTAGTTAGGAATGGAAAAGTACCGTGGAATCTATTATGTTTATTAGGTTTTTCATATTTTTCCTTTCTCTTTTACAGAAGCAAATCCAGAGAAATTCAACAGCCGATTTAGAAATAAAATGTTTTATGCTGGGGTGAGTTATGATTTGCCTTGCAAAATGATGTTTAGTCACTTAAATATTTTATCATGCCACTTCCCCCTCACTTTCTCACAGCAGAGTTTGACCTTTTTTTTTTTTTTTTTTGCCATTTAATGTACATACGTGCTGTCTCTGGCAGTGCCATACACATCCATTGGAAAGACCTTCAAACATTATTGTTTCACAGTGTTTAGCATTTGAGCTATACCTTCGGATATAATATTGATCATGTCTTGCTCCTCCTGCTTCTGGATGTTAAAGTTCTCAATAAAGTGCAATGGCTATTTCCATATGTAGACAGCACCTTGGCATTCAGTTTCCTAGAGAAATTCCTCATGTAATTGCCTTAATCTTTTAGGCCTTGAGGAGTAGTCATGACTATAGGGCCATGGTGAGTGGAAAACAGAGATTAGCTGTTTGACATGGCTTTTATTCAGGGGAGGAGTGTTCAACACTATTTTGTTCTAAATTGAAGTTATTTAAAAAAAAAAGCGAGAAAGTGGGAAATACTGCTTTGATAATGCATGATTATGATATGTCTTTTGGAGCTTAGATAACTTCTACAGTACCCATGTGCCTTAAACATGGAAGCTTATAATGGAGCAGGGGTTTGTGTGTACATCCTTGGGTGCTCAGTGACATTCTTTGGTTACCCTCAAAAGGGGTCATGTTTTAATGCCGCAAGTGAGAAGCTGCAGTGCAGGTGAAAAGATCCTGCTTTCTCTCTCCTCTGGGGAATCTGAATCTTGTATTGATCACTGAGTGTTGATAAAAGAACTCTAGCCTACAGTGCTCCTGAGAGTAAAAAGGAAAAGGTTTGAAAACAGGATGGCATTTGATGATAAGCTCTGTGGTGGAACGAGAAATGAGAAAAGAGAAGAGAGAAGGCAATAATGACAGTTCCTGCACTTCTTGTGTCTTGCAGGCAGCCTTTTCAGACTTTCTGCAAAGAAGCTCAAGAGATTTATCCAAACATGTTAAAGTTGTGGTGAGTACAGGAAATTGTGTCAGTATTGCGGGAAGAGTGAGGGTGGGGGCGGAGAGAAAAAGGTGAGAGTTTAATGGCTCTGTTACTTCTCAGTTTTGAGCATGACATTTGAAAGAGATTCCAAAGAAAGGCTTGGGAAAGCTGTTACAAAGCAGCAACACTTCTCTTGTCTGTGGCCCCATTCAGCAATTTCTCTGTGCTCTGTCACTTTGGCTTTGTAGTGTGATGGCACAGACCTGACTCCAAAGATCCAGGAGCTGAAGTTCCAGTGTATAGTGTTTTTAAACATACCCAGGTAAGCGCAAGACAGATGCTTGGAGTTATAAAACAGAGCAAGGAGAAAGCAAAGGAAAGCAAAACGAAATGATGGGTACTTGCAAGTTAGCTTAGATTGGGTGGACGTGCAGAAGGCTTGCTGCTATTCTGCTGCCTTCTGAAGAACTGGGTGTTAGTTAGCAATACAGGATGGGACAGGAGTGTATGGTGCAGCAAGAATGTCCTATAGGAAATCTAATGTACAATGATAGATGGAAGGTAGAAATGATTAATTGACAATACACTTTCCCAAGTTGTTCACCTAATCTGCAAACAAGAAAGTAAACCAGACACTGCTGCCTGGGCTTTTGTTTAATTAGAAGCAGTGTGTGGGAGGGAGAAAAAAGATCAATATTTTTCAAGTAAAAGGACACAAAGCCTGCTTAAAGAAATGCTGCTTCTTAGCATGTTAGGAGGTGTTGCGAATAGAAATATAACTGTATCTTTAAAACTTCTCTCCCCTGCTTTCTAGACAGCCTATCATTTTTTTTTCCACATGTACTTGATCTTTTGAGTCTTGCTTTGCCCTCACCACAAGCTTCTACTTGCTGTCCCCTCTCTGAAGTTCTCCCTCTGTCACTCTCAGATCACTTTTACATCTGTTCTTTAAGGATAGAAAAAATAAAGATGCAGCAGTTGCATCTCGTGCCTCTTTTTCTTTCTTCCCTGCCTCCTCAAGCTGTCTCATGTTTTGCATGTCTTCTGCTCTTGGAGCATTTGAGCCTGCAGGGAGAGAGGGCATGGAGTCCTTGCTGCCGTGTGTGCTGAGCAGTGGGGTAAGCAGCTTTCCAGCAAGCAACCCAGCCACAAATGTAGCTCAAGAGCTGCTCCACAGAAAGCCCAGCAAGCGGGGAGAGCAAAGTGCTGCTGCTGTGGTATCTGCTGCCTGTTGTTTCTCCTCTCTCGAGGGGAAGATGATGGTGGAGAAACTTGGTGTATACTGAACCAATGTGGTAGCTGGTGGCCTGGTTTTCTGTTTTGTCCAGTCCTTGCCAGCATTAACTTCAACAGTTCCTGAACCGAACCTGGGATAGATATTTGGGTGTTTCTCCTGGAGGATAGCAGAACAGGCCAATAGTCAGGATAATAGTCAGGATCCAGCAGGACAAACCGAGTGTGCTTTCTCAAGCTTTGTTTTCCAAACCTCTCTGTAGGTACTGTGCTGGCACAATGCCCTGGGGAAACCCTGGCGATCACAGAGACTTTGAGCCTCAGCGCCATGACGATGGCTACATCGAAGTCATTGGGTTCACCATGGCCTCCCTGGTGAGTACACTGCAGGGGACACCAGAATCGCTCCGTTCTGCGCGCAGCGATACGCAGCGCAACGTTGTCCTCACTGCTGAAGAAGAATCATGACTGCATGTTTTCAATCCAAGGCCAAAATAGTTTTAAATGAGGAGGGCAAATTATAGTTAAAAGTAGAGAATGGCCTTGTAGTGATTAAAATTTTGTTTGCAAACAGCTGCCAATTTGTACGTGCCTAGAAGTTTTTTAAAATGGAAGTTCAAAGGAAAGATTATTTACAGTAAAAAACAGCATGTGTGCATGATTTTACTGTGAGAAGAGTCCGACCAAATAATCACTGCTGTTTATTATTAGCTTTTGTATATTTCAATTTATGACATAAAAGTTGAATTTTTTTTATTGTAGAATGGGCTATTAGGAACAAATATGGAAAATTATACAAAATTATATGCCTTAGTAATATTTTTCTTTTAAGAGTGAGCTCTTTTTTTACACATAAAAATGTTTATATCAAAATAGTGTGGAAAATTGGCTTTTAAATTTTAGAGAAGCAGTATTTAGCAAATAATTACATGCTACTCAGTATTTTGTCAACTGTCTTGGAACATAAAGGGCCTCCACAATCTGGAGGAAATGAAAAATACTGTAACCATATTGGTCATAAGCTGTAAAAGTGACCTGCAGCATATTTGTAGTGTAGAGAATTAAAACTTAATCTTTAAAGGCAAGATCTATGTACTGAAGTTGTGCATAAATTTGGGTCATTCTTGACAGCATAAAAGGCTGTACTTAACTGATGGTGCTGATGTTCTGTCTTGGAAAACGTTTATAAAAATTCCATACTAAGAAATGTGTAAGATCTCAATGATCATGTTTAATATTTCCCAAAGTTGCTTTTCTTTTCCTTGGGGATCAAAAATACATCAAGAAAAACAGAAAACTTGGGATATTGTTTACAGAATAACTAAAATATGTTTAAGTAGTTTTGAGCTAGATCGAATCTTTTAAAGCCTGTCTGTCTTATTTTGTCACTAATATCATAGTGGCTAGAGCTATCTCAAAAGCTACCATCAATTTTAGCTGGGATGGTAGGCTCCTTTGACCTGCTGTTTCTCTATAAAGGAAGCTTAGTTCACAACGGAGAGTCTACATTGGTTGTGATGCTGAGGGACCACATGTGATATTAGAAAAAAGACAAAAGCTTGCAGGGTGCTGATGTTTATGAAGAGAAAGTGAGTTAAAAAAAAGAAAAATAAGAGATGTAAGGTAGCAGAGTGAGCTAGATGAAAGTCAAGTACATTCAGTATTAGACTGCTTTTCTGCCTTTTTTTTTTTTTTTTTTTTTGCTATTTTAAGGCTATATTGCAGTGAGCGTCTTGCTTTAGTGAACGTCTCAGAAGAGATGTAGGCATTGTACAGAATAGTATCATTCTGTCTTTCACTCTTGCCCATGCCTGTTATTTAATTTCTTAAAATGACTTTTTTTAACACGCTATTTAATTGATTTTTTTAAGTTATTCTGCTTGTTCTTTTCAACCTGCCTTGTCTTGATATTGAGTTGTTGTGTTAACACTCGTAGCAAAGATTTTAGGTGCATCGTATTCATATTAAGGGTTTTTTTTTAATCAGGAAGGGGAAATCATCTTTCTGTCTCCCAAATGTATCCAAAAAGGATTCTTCTTTTAAAAAGGAAATAATTAGTAGCATTGCAGTTAGTACAAAAAGAAATACCGTCCCCCCTCCTCCAACTCCCACACAGCAAACAAATGCTAAAACCTTTAAGGATGAACACAGCTATGCGTTTGTGCGGGTTTGTATCTCTTTTTATGTGTGTGTATAGTATGCTTGATGTATTCTGAAGTAATGAAGCATATAGTTAGGTGTTTGTTTTGTTTCATCTGCTTGTTGCCAGCCAGTTTTCCATGTGAAACTTTAAGTGCTACTTTTCAATTTTGAATAAAAGTTGTGTCTCGTTAGTATGCCTTATACAACCACTCTACAGAGCTTCAACTGCACTTTTCTTTGGTATTCACATGAACTTTTACTGCAAACCCACACTTCCAGTTTAGCTTAGGGAGGACCAGTATTTTTACGAAGTTAGTAAGCACACATCTAGCAAGTGTTGTATTCTTCAACTTAGCAAATGATGTTGCTATCAGAGTGCAGTCTATTAAATGTGTGAATATCTATGTGATGGAATAAACCGCTTGGAGCGGCACTGCTTTGTTTGCATCTGGAATGCTTTATAATGGACAATGTCAGCAAAACTATGCATTTTTGATTTGTTAAGTACCTCAAATATCTCCTTTGAAATTTATTTATATTTTCTTTCCTGTTCTTATTTTACAGGCTGCTCTCCAGGTGGGTGGTCATGGAGAGAGGTTACATCAGTGCCGTGAGGTGACACTTTTAACATACAAGTCTATCCCCATGCAAGTGGATGGAGAGCCATGTCGATTAGCTCCCTCACTCATTCGGATCTGCTTAAGAAACCAGGCCAATATGGTACAGAAGAGCAAGAGGAGAACATCCATGCCTTTGTTGAATGAGTGAGTTGGATCTGTGCATGTCTTAATGCCAGGAGGTGCTTTTGGGGCAGCATATTCAGTCATGGATTTTGCATGGACTGGACTTGCAGTGCATTTAAAAATAAAAATTCACACCTCCCTCTGAATGTCCTCTCTACTGAGTTGTAAATATTTACCTGATTTTTTTTTATTCTTTTATTTTCTGGGTACCCCTCTGCCTTGCTTTTGAAAATACGGTGAATCTTTCAATTTGTTCAGAGAGATCTGTGCAGGCTCAGCAGTGTGCCTCTTAGTAAAGCTTGTGGAAGAACTGCATATAATTGCCATTTCTCATGAAAGAAGTTCTTATGATTTGCTTTCTGACCTTTATTAATCTGATTGCTAGCTCCATAGGAGACCCTGTAACAAATTGCCACAATCAAGAGTTGCTCAGGACATCTTACGGTCTCTGTTGTGTGTTGTAGCTGGTACTGCTAATAGATGAGGGTCTGGGTGACTGGAAAGGACACTCTGTAGGAAATCCTGCCCAAGTACTAAAACCCAATAAGAAAATTCAGTACAACATAGCTAAAAGTAATAACACTTTCATTAGTCTTCTGCAGGGAATGGCAAAAGATGGCAGTATTGAAGTTTAGTGTTAGATTGTCTGGAATCTCCCAGGATGTCTGTCTTCCAACTAGAGAAAGGGAAAAGGGCAAGGAAAGATGACCAGAAAGAAAAGATATATGGCACGAGGTGGAAGTAACACTAAAGTAATGTAAAGAAGAATACTGAAAAACTAGAATAACTGGAAACCAGAAACACCTGAAGAGGAGAACACACAAGACAAGCTTTCCTTATTTGCAAACACTGCAGAGATATTTTAGTGATAAACACTTTGGAATTTTGACCTGTGAAAATGGTCATCCAGTAAAATAATTTAGATTATTCTGTAGAGCAGATTATTGCACTTCTCAGAATGCCTTCATTGCTCCTAAGGCGAGTGATAAATGCCTTTTCTATTTTTTCATCAAGCATTCCTAAAGCAATTGAAGAAAGGCTATCCTTATGGATCTACAGAGATATACAGGTGTAAAGCTATTGAGAATACACATTTCATTCAAACAACACACCCTGAGGGGAGGGTGAGCAGAGAGACTTTCACTGTTACGTCTGTTAACCGTGCCAGGATGCAATTAAGGCAAGGTTTGTGTAGGGAGGAGATATCTTTCATTAGACTAACTCATACAGTTGTGGAAAAAAAGAAATAAGACAAGATCTCGGGCACAACCTTTTCTCTCCAGGGGTATTTAAAGAATTTTTTTTTTCTTTTTTTTTTTTTTTCAACTTTATCGTCTAGTGAAAAATAGCGTTTCTCTTCAAACCTTCAAGCTCTTCAGAGTTTTGTCGTTCAGTGTTTGTTAATCTGTTCATGTAATCAAAGCCAATTTTTCAGCACTTTCCTATTCAGTTTAACACTTTGTGCTCTTACTGAGACTAATGCTTTAAGCTTCAGTAGAATTCTTATTTTTCTGAAAAATATGTAAGATATAGTTGTCTCTCTTGAACAGTGAAGAATAACAGATTGTCGCCTGTGAGCACTGATGCCCACTTTCATCCAGCCATGACTCTTCACTCATGTGGCAGGGAACAATCCTGGGGCATCTCTAGACTGCAGTGGTCTAATGCAAATGAAAGAAAGAATCCCAGGCACTTCGATCTCATAATTAGCATGGGTAGGCCTAGAGTCAGATATCTGAATTTGTAGTAGAGAAATACAGATCCTGGTGTATGCCTGTTGTCAAAAGAATGTCCTTTGTGGCTTAGCTGGATTTGAATGTGCTAAATCACCCCCCGAGTTCTCTCACTTGGGTGAGATATTTGTCTACAGACTTCTGTCAAATAATCTTCAAATGATCTGTCAGGACTCAGTCTCATTTAATGTGACTGGTAATGTATGGGTGAATGCATATGTTTCTCAGGTGTTGAAGGGGTATGAGAACCAGCAGGTGAACTTGTGTGATAAAGGTAAAAATCTAGGAGGCATTTGATAATATGAGAATTTGATTCAGTATGACACTGCTTTGTAGAATTTTGCAAGAGAGAAAAAATCAATTAAGCATGTTTATCTACATTTCTTAACCTGATATCTTGAGTGTATCTCCTCATTCCATTGAAGTTTCAGAGAAATCATTATAGTTGATTGCACATAATAGATTGTTCTCTTAAGACAGCCACCAGCTCAATGTTATATGTGTGAAATTAGTAATGGGTTCTGGAGCTATCCCCACAGTTGTTAGACAGCTGTTCTTCAGTGACTTTCAAGGAAGGTGATTAAAAAAATTATCTCACATCACAGTAACTCACAATTGCTGTTACTGTTGGCTTTGATGTTGGAGAGCAGCAGGAATTCTATGTGAAATTTTAGGTAATCTGTTGCTGTAAGTAGAAAAAAAAATTAAGAAGTCTTAGACTTTTTTTTTTTTAAAGGAATGAGGGTTTACAGGTGTTAGTGGTTTTTATCTGCCGTATGTTTCCTGAGAATAGCAACATCTTAAAGCTGAAGAGCCCACATTTTATGAAGCTACAGTGAGAAGAACAGAAATTCCACGCTTCTCTGGAGAGAGCAAGAGCCTTAGAAACACTGTTCTCTTCTGACTGTGAACATTGCTCATGTTTCTGATTGCAGCTGTTTCCCTTCAAAACCTGTGCCCACTCTTAGAGAGGACAACGTGTATATAAGAAAAAACGATCAAACCTTCTGTTTGACTTACTTTCCCCTCATTTTTTCCCTTCTGCTTGCATCATAGAAAGTCTTAGATGTTAAGAGTCATTCTGCTTTATGTTACTGAATAATTGCTTGTTCAAGGTGTGGGAAAAATTATATAGCAGAATTCAACTGTAAAGAATGTTAGTCTTTTAAAAAAAAAAAAAGTTTGAATATGGAATCGCACAGGAACANAAAAAAAAAAAAAAAAAAAATTTGAATATGGAATCACACAGGAACGCAAGTCTAATGTTTCTGTAGGGCTACTGGAGTCTCCAGTAGCTTCATTTTCCTCTTATAGTGGCACCAATCACAACAGCTTCATTTAAGTTATTAGGGCAGAAATGAAATACCTTATGTGCTACATTTTCTCTGTTCTGCGCAATTGCTGACAATTAAGGTTGTGTTCAGTTAGTTCATCATTTTTCACCAGTGAATTATGTACAAAAGTGATTTTTCTCAGAGTATTAATTATCTCCTCTTCATCCTACAACGGATCACTCTCTAATGGAAATAGCTAATGACCCAGTGAAGTGTTTCAAATCAAAAGCAACTATTCATGTGCCAGAAATATGCAGTATCAGTCATACTATTTACACTTGGTTATGGATTGAAGGAAGGCAGATGGTAGGGTTGTGGAAAAAATGTTAACTTTCTTTTCTTCCTGTATGCCTTTTCTATTTGTCTTCTCCATTGAGTTTGCTAAATGTACCATCAACATCAAGTTTTCTGCTACAGTCAGATCAGCAGGCTCAGTTTTGCTACAAGAGTGATTAGGTACTTTTTGTCCATCCATTAGACTTGCCAGCTAAGTTCTCATTTCTGAATCTTCATTGTTAATCATGGAAATATGTGAAAAAGATTACTTGTAGCTTGGTTTCCTATGATAAAGCTGAGAGTGTGGTCTTGTCTGAGCAATAAGCAAAGTGTATGTGGAATAAGGAGACATTCTGCAGCTCATTTTTTTAAAGAGTTGGAGTTACCCAATTTATAGAGACAACTCCATCCATTCAAATCTTTGTTTTGGTTTCTGTTGGCATTTCTGGACCTGCTTCCAAAGTCTGTTGCCTTGAGATTTTTAAGTATTTGTGTGACGCAAATCTAGGGGCTTCTTGTGTGCCTTGCGTGCCCAACTTGTCACAAGTCTGCCTCACTTGTGTCTTTAGCCCCCCTGTGTGTCATGCAGCAATGAATTTCTCCATTTGCATGTTTTCTTTTGGCTTCCTGGTGTGATGTTGAAGCTCTGCATGCTTCCTCATTCAACTTATGTGACACATTCCTTTTGTTTCTGTTTAAATGTTGTATGTCTGTCTCTCACTCTTTCTGCCTCTCCTCTACCTTCCTNTTTCTGTTTAAATGTTGTATGTCTGTCTGTCTCTCTCACTCTTTCTGCCTCTCCCCTACCTTCCCCCTTGTCTGTCCACACTTTGTTCTGCCTCTCTCTTGGCTACTCATTTCCTGCTGCCTTAGTATCCATAAAGTGCACTCTGCTGACCTGAGGAGAGTCTCGGCTCCCCCCGATTCCTTCACTGTGTGAGTATCTGGCTTTTTCCTTCCTTTCAAAGTTCCGTAATAAGTCACTGTTATCCTACAAGTCATTCAGCTAAGAGAGAGGTCAGCAAGAACATTTTCTTCCCAGATGAGTAGTTCCAATGAGAAATAGGAGTTGTTTTTCTGGATTTGACCTTTCTTATGTTTTGGCTTTGTGCATTCATTCCTGCCTTTCAGTTGGCAGAGGAAAGCACACATTGGCAAGTGCTGTGGGAAGATGCATCTCCTAAATGAGTTTCCTCTCCCTAGATATGCTTACAGCAGCATTGACCCCATGGTAGAAGGAGACGTGTCCTTTTCTCCTTGCTGGTAGTGCAGGTGCCAGAACAGCAAGGGTCAGTTTCTTCCTGAGGAAAGGGGAACTGGGAACGTAGGTGATGGCCCAGCAGGGCCTCAGTCCCACAGTACCTAAGCAAAGTGGGCAGGGCAGTGATGGTGACCAGTTTCAGCCAGGAGTGTCCAGATCAAAAAAAATCCACAGTGATAGAAAGGTTGGAGGTCCATTGCCAGGCATCATCTCTGGAAATCATTCAGATGAGAGCTACAACATTGTTCTTCCGTGAGCTGGTAAGATGCATAGTTATGTTTCCAGTCCTTTTATTTTAAACAAAAAACCTACAGTGAATGAACTCATCCAAAAAGCATCTTTATATATAACTGGTCCAAACAGAAAATTGGTGCCCCAAAGGAGTGGCATGTTATTGTCTGCAGCTGCCCTGAAAGTGGAAAATCCACATCCACATTATTATTTTGATTGTCGGCAACTCGAATGCAGTAACATGCTAGATAATAGCTAAATTATTCAAGAACCTAATATATTATTAAAATGTGGTGAACTAGCACTTAGAAATACTTGTACTCATGGTATGCTGCTTATATACTTATTCATTACTTTTATGAAAACATGCCATTTTGTCAAAACCTGTGTGGGTTGACAATAAAAACAACAGCAACATAATGTAATACGTCAATGCAGGCAGTACAATTTGGTTTCACAAATGCTTTCTGAATATTCAGTCAAATAAGAAACTTGTTTTGCAGTCTGTCGACAACCATTTTGTTGTCTTACTTTGCCAATGTTATGTCAAACTTTTTTTTTTTCCACATCACTAAGACTATCGATTCAAAATAAATATAGAAAAACACCAAACTTCAGAGCTGTAAATCCAGGTATTCAGACCAGAAACTTGATTGCAAGCACAATTCCTGTGCAATCATTAGAAGAAAATAAATGATATGTTCTAAAAAAAAGCCGTCATACTCTACTCTAAAGACTGAGCACTTGCAGTAGGTGACATATAAATGATCCAGCATTGAAGAATTACTTGGGAAAAGTATTCACAGAATAAATTTAAAAGGTGTAAATTTCCAAAAGCTGTAAGATTATCATTGTTATTTTTGCAAACAAGGGAAAATTTCCAATCAGTGTGCCTTATCCCTAGATCACCTTTGTTGTACTCTACTGAGGAGCAAAGTAGTGCAAATAATGTACGGCTCTTCCACTGATGCAGTATTATAAGAAAGTATGTAGCAAATATCTGAGGTAAGCCTTATTGGTTACACAGAACACTCAGCAAGTCTGGGGTGTAGAAGAGGGTTTGTTCCAGATAGGGATATCCCTTGGAAAATGACCTCCAAATTCTGTAACAGCTTCAATATCCCATTTGGTTTGAATATCCCATTTGATATCAGCTGTCAGGATAAAGTAGAAAGACTCCTGAGCCCCAAAACTAATTTGTAAGTCAAAGATATTCTGTATCTTGAAATCTGTAAAAAATAGATTAAGCACGCTGCTGCACTGTGACTACCAATTAACGTCTGGCAAATTAAAATAAGAACCCAAGAGGTATTAGTAAAATTTGATTTGAGTTCTGATGGCTTTGAGGTTCAAATATTCNTTTTTTTTTTTTTTTTTTTTTTTTTTTTTTAAGTATAAAGAGCCTGTTTTACAGTCACTACTGAATAGAGGACATACTGTGCAGTCTTAGTGACTGATGTATATACATATGTGTGTGTGCCTGTCTATAAAGCCTTTGTTAGATACATTTCAAGTTTCCTGGATCTATCTATGCGTTGGAGTTTGGGTAGCCAAAATTATTAGTTAGATATGGTTTTTGATGAAGAGAGAAAAGAATTGTAGTATGGTTTGTTTTGACTGTTTATACAGGACGCGTAAGGAAGCAGAATTTGTATTGTATTTTTCATGGATGTTCTCAAAGAAAAAGTGATTACTCTGCAATTGCCAGCTGGATGTTTAACTGAAATAACAAAAATGCACCCTGTGCCACGTACTCTGTATGTCCCTGCTTGAGCAGGGAGTTTGGACTAAATGATCTCTAGAGGTACCTTCTAATCTCAACCATTGTTGAGGCTGTGACTCTGATTCTGTTTACACAAGGTAGTATATCGGAGTTGTGTCATTGATACAAAGGAGTTCTAAAAAAAATTATAAAAATAAAACATCATTGACTTACATAGCTCCTATAGTCCTTTTACACGTGCCATAAGCACTGTGGGCAAACTGTGATTTCTATCAGAAAATCCGCATGAATGAAAACACAAGTATTGCCTTATTGGTAAATAGTGAATACTCTTTAACAGAGTTGACTGAGTACTGATTCCAGCAGGGTACACACACAGCATCTATATGGATAGCAAAAGGGTAAAGGAAATCATGTTTGCTTTCAAAGTTCAGATGCAATATAAAATCGGCTTTGTGGGTTGGACTGAATATGTAAGTTGTCTATAGGAGGAAGGTCTAACAAAGAACAGTAGAAGAAGAGACATAAGGGAGAAAGTGTTACAGAGTGAGCTATTCTCCAAGTGCATAATTAAGGATGAAAGATGCTTTTTTGTTTGCTTGCTTGTTTGTTTGTTTCTCCTTTTAATGAATTATAGGGAATTGATAGTCTCATTTGTCTTTTTCGCTTTTCCTTCTTTAGTATGCAGCATGTGCAATGCCATGGGAGAATTCAGTGTTTGGAAGTGGAAAACATAAGAAGAGTTTAGCTACCATGATGAAGGAGAAGGAGAAACAAAGACCAGGATTCTACCTGGCACTTAGATGTCTGTATAAGTATGTGCATAGATCTAGGCTTTATTTAGCAAAGCACCTGAGCACTTGCAAATGTGATAGGAGAAGGTGCTGGGTTTATATGTGGGCTAAACAGACTTATTTGGGATGTGCTTCTCAAATGGAAGGTAGGTGGTGGAGCTTATGTTTTTGGTGTATTGATTAGGTTAAGCAAAACCTTTCTTCTAAAATAACATCAGATTTTTCTGAAAATCAAAATTTGTCCGTCAAAAGAGGCTTGATACTGGATAGGTTGTTCTGCTATGTTGTTGCAGATGTTATGTTCTAAGTAGATAAAAGCTGTCAGAATGCACTTATTTTTAATGCATCACTTCCAAGCTCTTCTGATGAGGTCTCAAAAGTAAGGTTAATTTCTTTTTCTTCTCTGGTAGCTGTTTTACTTTTTCCAATTGTTCCTAACAGCAGTACATTTAATTAGTTTTGCATGTTTATTTCTTCTCCAGGAGATAGGTAATTCATTAATCTGTCATAGCAAACATGGACAGCATGGTGTTTTCTAAAGTTTAATTTTTGCCAAGGAGGAGCAAGCGAGAATTCCTGTTTCTGTTTACTGAATTGTGTTAAAACACATACGTGTGTAGCTTGATGTAAGTTGTGTCCTGGAAAATCCATCAGAAATATCATTGGATTCTCTTGAATTGTTGCACTTATTATTATTATTATTAATTTTCTTTGTCTGTGCAATTGCAAAGAATAAGAAATGGTTCATAGGTTTTATAAATAATTGGAATGGGAATTAGGGTGTATATAATTAAAAGGTTTCTTTTCCCACTTGAATCAACCTGATGGTGTAGAAGAAGTTTGTTCAGTGGCTGAACAGGGCTGCTGAGATCTGGCCCTCAGCCCATTCTGCCCTTTTTCTCTTTTCTGGGTGACTGGAGGCAGCAATGTGCAGCTGAGGTGAAACAGTTGTGCTCCAAGTGAGCTGGCTGGCACCCTCCTACCGGCTGCTGCATGGTCCTCAGGGGAGACATGAAGTCACAGCCTCATCAAAAGCCAAGTGTGTTTTCCTGGGATGATCATGGTCAGATCATGTTCTGCTGGTTGTCTCAGAATACATATTTACGGCTTCTTTCTGTGGGTTCAAACCTACAGATGGAGTGAAAGCAGACCTGCATAATAATAATAATAACCTGTCATTTTTTCCCAGTGAAAGCTCATTCTTAGGTTTCTAGAATCCCGGGAATGCTATAGTTCAGGCTTAGGAGAAAAACAAATGTGTGCCTTTGTTCAGCAAGTACTTCCCAGCAGAAGAGATTAAAAATTACTTCACCTGATAAGCAGTTTTATCTTGCATGATATTCACTTTTTATAACCTGCTCTTCTGCAGAGAGTGGTTCTTGTTCTAATGTACACACTGGTGTATCCACGGATGGGTTTCTTCCCATAGAGGAGTAGACTTAAAAAAAGTATATATAAATATCTATATAGATAGATACACACATTAACTATTTGTGTAATAAACATTACTGAACAAAATGTTTCAGTTGACCTGAATCTTTATGGTCCCATGAGGCATATGAACTTCAGGATTTTGTGTTTGAGGAATGAGGTTCTTAATTAGGTTATGTAAAAGGTAATGGAATTTGTTATTCTGTATTTCAATTTGCATGTAATACAGTCCTTTAAAGAATGATAGGTATAAGAAGGTTATTTAAGTATTTTAAGTTGAATTGGAGTGCAGGAACTTCCAAATTTTATATAAATTGTCTATATTTTGCCTGGCAAGTTTTTCTTCCGCTGCTTACAGTTGGGCAAATTGTATTATATAGTGTTTAGAAACATTCATTTCTATTAATACTAACATTTGCTTTCAGCAACATTCATCACCATATTAATAGCTTTTTAAATAGACACATTTGTGTGTTTGAGTTCTGTTGTTTCTGAATGTGCTGAATTTGTCTAAACAAGAATAACTGTGCCATTCATACAATAATATGCATTATTATACACTATGTGTGAAAAACTGCAGCAGTATTGATGGTGGAAGTCTTTTGTTCAGCTGCCTAGAATAGAGCTCTTTATGGTGCTCATGAGCTGTGTGAGTGAACGAGTTGATTAGCTGGGTGATGAGAACGATAACGTGTGCTGCCCATTGCCAGTCTGATAACACAAGAAGCAAATATTTACATAGTGTATTTCTAGAGCCTCAGCTGTGTTGACTAGGTAGTGCAAGCAAGAGAAACATTAATATGGTGCCAAACAACCACCATACTGTAAAATAGAAAAGCTTTTGATCATTAAATTAATGCTGCCTATATATTTTACACTTGTAACCCTGTTAGCCTGTGACTGCATTTAGCTAAGTGTGCATAAATTCTGTGCCTCTTAGAAAGGACCTCTTAGCACTGATGTTTCTTTCTCTCTGTAGCTAATTTAGATAATTATGATTATTTGTAATAATAACTGTCTAGAATATCATCCAAGTGTTTTCAGTCATTCAATTTTCAACTGAAAATAAAAAGTCTTGGTGAGAAAAGGTCTCTGCTTGCTGAAGAAATCGGCCCTGAAAAATACCATCTCCGAAGACCTATCTTTTTATCTGATGGAATTACTTAGGGGAGGAATCGATTAAGGGGCTTGGGAATAAGATATTGAATTCCTGCCTCTGTCAAAGATTTTTCCGTGTCAATTTGGACACACCACCACTTTGGTCACACACATGCAAAAAAAAAAAACCAAAAACAAAACAAAAAACAACAACAAAAACAACAGTTGAAAAGGTTGTGTGATTGTGCCAAGCTCACAGGGTGATGCAGAGGCTGGGAAGGGACTCCCCTACTCTACCCCACGTGTTTCCCACAGTAGTGCATAGCTCATCGTCAGCTGCCTCTCTCTGGCACGCTCCTGTTCTGTCATGCACTAAGGGATGAGAGTAACACCAGGGAGTGGAAGAAGCCCTGGTAGGTCCTTCACATGAAGCACAGAAATATAAAGAATATCTATATATCTCTCTATAAATATATATATACACATATATATACACACACACATATATATATATATATGTATATATATATACACACACGCACATCTCTTTAACAGAAGGACACCAGTGGGTTGCAACGGGAAGAGCAGCCTGGTGAAATATGATGGGCATTTGGAGAACAGATATCCCTTGGGTCTCTGCTGTGGGAGATGAGAGGGATCAAATCAAAGAAAACAGAGTTCTTCCATTGGCAATTCAACTTGCAACTTACTTTAGGAAGATGCAAAGTTCCTGTACTAAACTGTTTTCCCCCTGGAAAAGGGGAGCAATGCTGGGCATCACAGTGCAGGGTCACAGCATGGAAAGGATGGATCCTGCAGCAAGGAAGAGAAGGGGAATAAGAAAGACAGTTCTGCTTTGGAGTGCAAACATTCCCCATGCTGTGTTGGACAAGTGCTGCCCAGGAATGTCAGGTTTTAGTCAGTTATTTTGAACTGGCTGCTTTTGTAGAGTTCCAATTTGGATTTCATTAAGACTTCACTGAACCAGTTCATATTCAGTTATAGGAGAAATAACAGTATGAGACAGTTTTTCATTTGAGTTTGCACTCGGCTTAACTTGATGGATAGTGAGGACTGTAATCCCCAAATGCTAATTCTATTTTTCACTGTCTAGCTGCTTTTTCAGATGATGAGATTGGGAAGTCCCTGGGCAGGGTCTGGTGGATAGGTGTCCATATTACACAGAGATTCTTCATAACTCTTAATTCCTGTGAGGAACATTTGAGTGGAAAAAAGGCCTACTTTGTTAGCATAGGGATTCTCAGCTGTCTTTGTAGTGTGTTCTGGTGTCACAGCAGAAATAAGACGTTTCTGAATTTTCCTGTCTCTGTTCACCCCCTTACCTCCCAGTTGAATTTGAAGAAGAGGTCACTCATCATCAGTCTGTCCCCGAGACCTGCCCGCTATCCTCAGGATGTTAACCTGTGGGTTGGAAGACTGAACTACTTTCCTAATAATGCATGTTGACAGAACATTATGGGAAAAGCAGCAACAGCTTTTTCTTGTACTGTACCAGCATATAAAAGACTTCACTTTTCAGGACTGTCAGTCTGTCATTCTCATGAACTCTACTATGTGCACTGAATTATTTTTTCCTCCCCTCAGACAAAAACTATGCAATTCTATTGCTGTGCTTTCTCACTTAAACAATTTCCTCTCTTAGCTAAAAATAAAATCCACCATGATTTTTCATAGAACAGGTTTGGAAGGGATGGTGAAATTCCTCAGCTGAAATGCTTCATTGCTCAGCCAGCACTCTGATATTAAATTTACCTTAGAAATAAGAGATAAAGGGGCTTGAAGAAGGTGAGAGAGACTCAGTGTAGTTGCATTTTTGTTCAGCGTGTACATCTTACCCCTGCTTGCATGCACTGATCTTCTGCTTGCTGTACAAGCTGTTGAGGCTGCAGATGGAGAGCCCTGTTCTGTAGGATGACACAAACCAGCTGAGTTAGTTAGAAGGTTGCCCCCTGAATCTGTGCTGGAAGTTACTATATCAGATGTCTGCCAGACCAATTGTAAAAGCCTACTTTGCTTTTGGACAGTTTCCTAAGCACTTTGACACAACAGTGCCTGTCAATCAGCACTGGAAAAACATTGAGCAGCTTCTATGCTGCTTAGTACATCGGTCTTGCTGCCACTATTGAACATTTGTGTCTTCTTCTAAGCTGTTCTTTGTATATTTTAGGGTTGTTTTTATCATTACTATAGAAAATCCTGTTCAGAGTCAGTGTGTTCACTGCAGTGGTTTGTGGCATGTTATCTTGCACTCCCATTATACAGTTACCCTCAATTCATGTTTTTTGTAACTATTCTGGCAAAGAGGACTTGTACCAAAGAAGCTTGGGCCCAAGAAGAGATGGCCCCAAAGCATATGTTCTGTTAGCTCTGCAGTATATTCAGGCCAAAAAACAAATTGCTCACCTGTTTTAAAAATGTTTTTTTATTTTACATTTTTAGATATGTTTTCTGTGGATCAGTTTTTAAACTAGCAATGCAAATGCTGTAGGTTGGATACTTTAAAATTGACACTAAGGAAACAGTGAATCTTTTTATATGGCTGTCAGTCCATAGTTTACATTTTGTTTTACACTGTTCATAGCCCTGAAAGTTTAGTTACTAATTTCATTAAAATGTAGTGGAAAAGGGACCGTCTTTGGTGGATGTTGAGAGTGAAGGATCTTCACTGGGCCAGGGGCCAGTTCTTACAGGATACACATAGCTTCATGTGTTTTCATACAGAGGATATTGATCCCTTTTTATAGATGGAAAATGCAAATGTGACCATGTTAATTTACAAAGAATTTCACAAGTACATAGGCAGCTAAGGTATCTAAATCTGACTGAAATCTTTAGAAATGGGATACCTGTGCTGTTACTTGCTTTTGAAAGTCCTCCTGGGATTCATGTACTAGACTGTTTACTTTAGAAGACCATTTCTTAGCTGCATTTGTTAGCTGTTCCTCTGAACACAGCTGCTGAATGAGAATCCTCTACAGGCTAGGTTGAATGTTTGAGTAGATGAATGGATGGATAGGTGGATGAATGCCCATGGGTGTTCTGAGAGAATTCCCAAAAAGATAGGAATGGCACTATGATCTGATTTGGAGCTTGTCAGTTTTACTGACTTAATAGGACTTCAGTGATACACAAAAAGGCAAATTGGAGAGAGATGGAATACCTGTATAGATAGAGTTCAGAAGCAAATGTCTTTACAGTTCTAGACTGCACAGCTAGACAGTGAGCTTCTTGATCATTCTTTTCATATGAGGTAGTGCCAATGTTGTGAACTCTGTAGTAAGAGCCTTGTAGAACTTGGTGAGGCATGTAAGGAATTGGCCCAGTTTTGAAGAGGATTGCTCTTTTGCTTTTTTCAGAGAAGATTAAGAACACTTTGTGGCTTATTTTGTTTTTGCTTTTCCATGGAACTCTTTGTCTAAGAAGACTTTTTTCTTTTCTTGCAGTCCTCATTCCATCCCAGATCGCCTACGGATCAGAGTGAACAGAATTAATTTACAAGAATATGAGGGGCTACATTATGACAAAGAAAAGCTCCGGGAAGCTTGTAAGTTGGAAGAAGTTAAGCTATAGCTACTTGTGATAGAATGTTCTGTATAGATCTTCCATTAACAAAAAGCCAGGATCAAGACGTCTTGCATGAGTCATGCGTGGAGTGTATGTGTATGTTTGCAAACACAGGCACACATATAAAAGCTCTCTGAATGCTCTCTCTATAAATTATCTCTTCTGTGAGTTGATATATATAAGATGATACTATAAGTGTTTTTCACACCTTATCAGTAACTGTTGGGTCCTACTGGTATCAGGATTTTGTTTAACACCAAATGTGAAACTGAGGGGAGAATCATGATTATTTTTGTCAAGAAGGTGCTCTGGCCTTGAATATGATTCTTGCATAGGTATGTTTACGTTGGGAAATAAATCTGGCTTCACCAATCCGCAATTCTTTAAATAGTTTTCAATTTTCTATATATAAAAATAATCACTATTGTTTCCTCATGTAATGGTTTAACTGCCACATTCAAGGGGTAAGCTAAAAGCAGTTAGTTGCACTGGCAGTGCTGCTGACTATGATCCCACACTCCTTTCCTTGGTCACACACGGAGTCATTAATCAGTGAGAGACATAGCTGCTTGTGATAACAATTTAATAGAGTCTTGTTCATGTATCTGCTCACTATTCATATTAAATTACAAGCATGACTGTTGTGTAACAAAACTTCAGTTTCTATTTTAATACAGAGCACTTTGGCAATTACAGGATGGGAATCCTTTTAATGAGCTTGCTAATTTTACTGTTGGAAGATAGTTATGCTATTTCACTTTCAGTCCTCCAGTCCTCCTCCTCCTAACTCTCCACGTTCACAATCTAGCTTTCCAACAAAAGAACTGAGATGGCTTGAATTTTAATATAGGTTCTGACAACCTTATCCAAATTTTCTTAACAGATTTCAGCCATAATTAAAGCAATGCGAGCTTTTGTCACTGGACCAAGGAGAATTAAAACAAGATGAGCATTATAATTCTTTGGAGAGAACTGGTTTCAATTTAAAGTTGAGAGTTTGACTTTGAGTAGACTTAAGGCCATCTTGAATATGCATCTATCTAACCCTGTCCACAGCAGTCTGACTCCTTTGTTCTTCCTATGCCACAGTCTTTCCCCTTTGCATTCGAAGAGAACAATCCATACCCACTAGAGCATATTTTTGGTTCTCTGTGTATAGTATAAATTATTTTGTGCTTAAGAGCCATTTTCATGCTCTGACAAAGACATCCAACTTTTTAACACTACAAATGCAAATAGGTATTTATCTTCTTGTCACCTGATTTAGCTTTAGATTATACATGTGTTAGGTCACATGATGGATGTGTCCTTAGGAGATTTTTTTTCAAAAAGTACATGCTCGACAAAAAAAACTGTAGCTCTCAGGTATAGGCAGGAGACTTTCAGTAAGACACCTTTGTCACTTATTCCAAGTTCCTGCTTGGCCAGCCTGATAATATAACATAGCTGGTTGCCTTACTATTCTGACAAAAGTCTTTTCATCAAGTTGTTTTCCCTCCTGCCCTACATTATCTCTCTCTATAATAATTGTACTTCAGTGTCTTTACACCAAAATATGAGAAAGCAAAAAAAAATCCCCATCAACCTAAAACAGATCATAAAGGATATGTCACTTTATTCTTTGCAGCTTTTAGGAGGCTCCTGTATAAGGACACAACTTAAGCATGCGCTGAAGGTCATCAACTTTATATGTGTGGACAAATACTTAAGTGTCTTGCATCTCACTTGTCCAGTCTTTAGTTCATTAGAGTCTGATCTTGGTTAGATTCCTAACTGATCCTAACTATGGCTGAAATGAAGTATGCATGGGAAGGAAGTGTTCTCTGAACAACCAGAAATCAAACAGTTTTAAATATTCTAGTCAACTCCCTGGATTTCATGAAGCAAAAAATGGAAAATGATTGTGCTTCACTGAGCATGAGACTAGCATCCTGGTTGCTCTGTGACCTACTGCAAGAGGCTTATATCCACCAGGGACTGATAAGTAGCTAGTCAGCAAGCTGCATGGTTATACTAGAGGCCTATACAACTTGAGTTTTTATAATGAAGGAAGAGGAAAAATCACCTAAGTAAAGTGTTGCTTTTAAAAAGAGCAAATAGTCCTTTTAATAGCATTTCTGACATAGGTTATTGCGTAAATACCAAATGGTTTTATGAGCCTACCTTCCTAGCTTTAACATATGGATAATAATTCTGTGAAATAAATATGTTGTCTCAGTCCTTGTCAGTAACTCTTTTTCACAGAGCATTGTCACTAAAAGTTACTTGCTTAAAGAAGTGGGGGAGTGAAAACGGAGGGTCAAGTCAGGAGTCTATGTGAGACTCTTCTAATCACCAAGTTGATTATAATGGGGAAGGGAGGAGGAGGAAAATTTATCATTACTTTCCCACACAAAATAAATTACCAGGGCAAGTGAATGGTTGAAATTTTATACATGTGAATTAAAACCTGAATTCAGAAAATTCGGGTACACCAGCAAATTACGTGAACACTTGTTACAGTAGTATATGTGTGAGGCATATTACCTGAAGCGAGATTAGCGTCCTTCAGCACAGCTCTGACTCTCAGGTGCATGTATGTCTCAATGCTCATGAGAGACTCAATTTTTATATTTGTTAAGGCTTTGGCAAAATACTGTACTAACCATACCTTCACTACCCATAATAGGTTTCAGCACATGTATGTCATGATTTTTTCTTTTTGGAAAACTAAACAAAATCTCCCAGCAATCAGAGAAGAGAGAGGAAAAAAAAATCCAGTTGATAACGACGCATGTTATTATTCCTGAAGGAACAGTGCAGGGAAACTGTTAAGACTTTTGCCTGTGACATGTCTCTGTAATAGAGTTTTGAATGATCTGACATGAGTGTAATAATCGGGATCACTTTAAATCACAGTAAATACATTTCACTCTCTTTGTTTGCTTGAAATACTGATTTGATTCTATCAGCAGCTTCATCTAAAATTGCAGTTCCCTGACATCTAACAACTCGTCATGCAAGCAGTTCCATGAAGATTAATTTTCCCTCTGCTGGAGGTAGACACCTCATTTTGAAAACCTTCTGAGCAATTAAAGACTGTGATTTTTGTCCTCTGAAGGGCACAACCATTCCTAGCTCTTCTGTTGCTGTTTTTCTTGTTGCAGCAGCTGGCATTAAACCAAGACCCTGTTTCTTAATTGTCCCTTTCTTCTCTCCCCTATGTTCTTTCTTTTCTCCTTCATTCTGTCTTCTGTCAGCATACTTGACTGATGTTTTAGGGGATGCTTATTGGTCCTTCAGTGAGAAGGGGTGAAAGCTTCCCTGTAATCTCCTAGGAAAGGGGATGTATGTTGGGCATTTTAGTTATGTTGAATCATAGAATCATAG
>VWPW01021869.1:0-27969 GCA_013389825.1 Crypturellus undulatus | reverse complement strand
GTGCACTACAGAGCTTGGAAGCAGCTGGCACAGGGGCACAGCTTGGGCAAGGAAGTGTTTCTAGGGCACACATGCAGAGTAAAGCATCTCAGCATGACTGTGTGGTGGTAGCCATCACCGGTACCGGAGAAGGGGTCTGCCAGCAGTCACAGCTGCCTTGGTCTTGAGGAATGCAGAGGCAGGGGAGCCCTTGACCAGGGACCGCTAGCCACCTTGAATGAGTTGCCAAAAACATTAGTGCCTGCAGAGCACATGGATCAGGGCCAGCATGGTGCCACAGCAGAGCTGGAGTTAAGGTGGGAATTCCCTGGAATTGAGCATCCCTACCGAGCATGATGGCACCAGGCAATAAGGCTGTACTAGGCAGCAGAGTGACCTCAGCTTGCTGCATCCCCAAATGATTTGGAGAGCATCTTCTCACCCTGCTGTTCCTTGGAGACAACATTGCTGTTTCCCCAGCCCGGACCTCCGCTCAGCTTCTGCAGGGTCCTTCAGTTGCATTTGCAGGCAGTAGCGGCATTGGAAAGGCTTGGGAAAAGCTTTCTGCTCTATGTCCTGGATACTTATTAAGATCCTTTTCTAAGCCTAGGCTGTTTTGGAGCTCACAGAGATCCAGAGTGAAGACAGGTCCCAGTACCTTTAATTTCCCTACCTCCATTCACCTTCTGCTCATGCTGCTTTTGCTTTAAAGAAATGGGATGGGGACTTGCTTTTTATACTAACATATCCTTGGTGCAGTTCCTTCTACTGATGCTTCAAGAGTTTAAGCCGTGTCACACTCAAGAAACATGACAGAAAATCCGAGTCCCTTCTTACATAAACCAAGTCCCTTGTCACATGAAGAGGGTGCAAAAGCCTTTCCTTGGATGGCTCCTCCTGCCTGCTCTGCTCTCTTCCCTCTCAGCCTTTTCCTGGTGATGCTGGTTTAATTTGCTACCTAGCGTTGGTTGACTTTTCTTTTTTTCTTTTTTTTCCTTTGTGAGGGAGGGAAATCTTCCNTTTTTTTCTTTTTTTTTTTTCTCCTTTGTGAGGGAGGGGATCTTTCTTGTATATAAATTTAAAACAATAGGCCTATTTTCAGACTGCTCTCCAGCACCTTAACGCTCTAATGAGCTTCTTTCTTTCCTTCTCCACTCTGAGCCTATGGTGCCCATCCTGGGCTCGGGGATCTGAGAGCCAGACTTTGTGCCCTGTTGAGGAGCAGTGTTGAATGCCCTGGTGCTGCTTCCCTGAAACGTGCCCTTGCCTCCCTCCTTCAGTGCTTGCTCTTCGCTTCTGCTCCAGCATGTTGGTGGGTGCAAAGGAGAGGTGTAAACTTTAACTGACACAGGTGCTGTTCTGCTGCCTTCTGCCTTTACAAGTGGAATTCCTGTGCTCCCCAAAAATAGGCTTGATCATGTCCTGAAAGAAAAACAGAGATCTCTGTCCTTTGCGACAGCTGTAGCTAAACCNGGGTGCAAAGGAGAGGTGTAAACTTTAACTGACACAGGTGCTGTTCTGCTGCCTTCTGCCTTTACAGGTGGAATTCCTGTGCTCCCCCAAAATAGGCTTGATCATGTCCTGAAGGAAACACAGATCTCTGTCCTTTGCGACAGCTGCAGCTAAACCTCCCTTGCTGCCCCCAGAGAGCCAGATTCAGTCTGTCCTCAGCTGGAAAGCTGTTGTGCCATGAGCATGGGAGCAGGGGAAGGCAGCCCTGAAAAATCCCATGGAATTTCCACTCGAATTCAGCAAGCAGGAACTTGGGTAATTGCAAACAAATGCCAAACTCATTAGAGGGCAGGGGAATACTTCTGTGTGTTGGGATTTGGGAAGGGCCCTCTCCTTTCTGACTTGCTGCTGGCAGCCTGGAGCAGAGGAAATCTAGCTGTGCGGAAAGGAATTGGGGTTAAACAAAACAAGGCCCAGGTGTGGTGGGAGGCCTGGAGGCTGGATGAGGCCTCAACGAAGCCCCACATGTTCACTCCCACAGCCAGAAGTGGCAGAGAGCTGTGGAAGGAGCCTGTGCTTGGCTCCTTTGCCTGTGCTTAGCTGGGTGGGGATTTGGGGTAGGGGAGGAATAGGAGGTGCCTTGGTGTCTGCCTGGGCCCTCCTGCTGGGCTGGGGCAGCCAGTGCTGACCCAGCTACCAGGGCTGCTGTGCGGAGAGGCAGGGCTGCTGCCTGTATCATTAACACTATTAAAAGCAAAGCAGAGTGACCGATGCTGCTGCCTGTGCTCTTGTGTGGTGGCAGGAGGCTGGCGGGGGATCTGCGTGCCCATCTCCTTCCCATTACAGTCTGCCTGACCCCCAGGGAGCCCTTGTCTGTGTCCCTCAGCCTTTCTCGGTGGCGACAACTAGCCTGGGGATAACAGTATGAGCCTGTGCCCTGCTGCGAGCGGCCACCAAAGGACCCCAGGGTGGCACCAGGCACAGCTGGAAGCACCAGCCCCTCCACATGCCACGGGCTGCTGCAGATGGACTGCTTTGGCCTGCAGCCTGTTGCAGAGGGCCCTGCGCACTGCACAAGCAGGCACCAGGATAGCACCATGGTCCAGCCCAGAACTGGGACAGAGGCTCCCAGCTCGCGCTACCGGTCCAGCCGGCACCTACTGGGCAAGCGCTGCCTCTGCCCTACAGACCTCGCTTGGCTCCAGCTCGCTGGGATGTGGTAGCAACGCTACCGCCCTGAGCACCGAAACCTGGCCCTGCCAAGTGAGGTGAAAGCATTTTGAAACGGGGAGACGAGACACTTGGGCTGGCTCTTCCCATGACAGCAGGCGTGCACTGACCCCTCCCAAGCTCTGTGGTGCTGAGGAGCTGCAGGGCCTGCCTCGATAAGGCCTCCCCTCCCGGCTTCTATTTCAAAGCCCCAGGTTTTCCCCCTGCCCCGACCTCTTGGGCAGCTACTAGCAAACCACGCTCATGCCAGAGGGATGAGCATCCATCCAGCTGCACCCCTTGGTACCACAGGCAGCAGCATGAGAGAGTACAAGCAGCTCCTGCGAGTTGTTTTCCTGGAACAGCTCTGGATTGGCAGTACAAGCTGTACCAGACCCTCCCTTGCCTTAGGCACAGCAGAGTTTGAGGCTCTCAACCTGCTCAGCTAGGATATTCCTTACCTGAGAGTGCCTGGAGCTGTGCTGCTCCCTACCTGTCAAAGCTGGAAAGGGCTTTGGGCCACAATCTGGACCATGAAGCAACTAACAAGCAAGGGGACAAGATTGTCACGTACGCACAAGCAGACAGGACGCAAGACGAAAGAGCCATGTTGTACCCTTCACAGGGGACATTTCACAAGACAGTGAAGACTGTTCTGCCGAAGGCCGCTCTGAACAGACCTGCAGTTCTCTTCAACAGGGCAGCACTGCAACGCTGCTGCCTCAGGAAAGTGCCAAAGGGGCTAACGTGCCCAGAAACACTGGCAATCCCAGCACAAGACACTCCGGCGAGTAGGGCCAGCGTGTCAGCACCCAACTCAGGAAGCAGCTAGAGCCGATGCCCTTACCCTGCAACAGGACTGGCAGCTCCAGCTCTCTGCACGCTTAAATAAAAAGCCAAGGCCTTGGTGAGGTAGAGATGAACAAAAGGCCTAGCTCGGATACCTGGACAGCTCCACAGCATCCTCAGGATGGTCCAGTCCTTTCCCCTGCAGTTCCCAGGTCTCACAGAGTGGCGGGACAGGGCTCATCCCTTGTCACTGCAGGATGGAGCGTATATTTTCAATGGCTCCTCCGGGGTCTGACTTGTAGAGCATGAAGTGGCCCTGCACCTGGGCAGCGCTGATGTGCTTGGAGGCTGCCAGCGCCTGCTCCGCAAAGCGCTCGGCGGCGGCCGGGGGCTGCTCCGGGTAGAAACGCTGGAACATGCAGGACAGCTGCCAGCGGGAGCAGTGCCCCACGTACTGCTTGAGGTCCACGCGGCCGGGCCGCACCAGCGCCGGGTCCAGCCTGGCGAGAAGCAGAGCAGTGAGAGAGACAACCTCCCAGGAAGCCCATGGAAAAGGCTCCAAGAGAGCAAGTTTTCTCCATGCCACCTTTTGCCCTGCCCCCAGGAGGGCAGCTCTGACCTGTCCACGTGGTTGGTGGTCATGAAGACAATCCTGGCCTCTGTGGAGGCCACACCATCCAGGGCGTTGAGGAGGCCGCTGAAGGTCAGGCGCCCCATGCCTTGGTACACAGCAGGGTCTGTGGACAGAGATGTCTTATATCCCATCTGGCAGCCACTCACCCAGGGCGGTCTCATGGGCCACCTCCCCGCAGCCTGAAGCTCGGCACAGCTTGCCAAAACGTCTGCCTGGCTGCTCCCACCTTGAGCCAAGTTCTCTGCTCTCTCCTTCCCCTCAGCAGACCCTCCGCCTCTCCCTGGCTGAGAGCCCACACACCTCCCTTGTCCACAGGTACCCCACGGAATCCAAAAATCCCCTCTGCTCAAATACATCACACTGAGAAGAGCTCAGCAGGACAAATGCCTTTGCCTGAAGTACTACTAGGACAAGGATCCCAAAGTTCTTATTATATCACCCAGCCAAAACCAAGTGAGGTCCAGTATGGGCCACGAGGACTAAGACAACTGCCCACTCCTGATCTCTGCTGAGTTGCGCCCCAGGGAACTGGCATTGCTGCAAGGAGCCCAGAGCCTAAACCGCTTCCTAGAAGAGCCAGTGTCCCGGGCTCTGCTTACTCTCAGCGGCGAGGTCCCGACTGACGAAGGCAGCGTCCACGTCCTCCAGCAGGATGATGCTCTGCTGCGGGGCCACGCTCAGCAGGTGGTTGAGGCGGTCGTCGGAGAGGCTGCGGTCGCTGAGGCTCAGCAGGCAGATGCTGTACTGCAGCTCCCCGGCCAGCGCGGTGCTGCGCACACACCACGGCCGTGAGCAGTGGTAGCGGTGCCAGCAGCACACACTTGTGCCAGGCACACACAGGAGACGGCCCTGGCATCGCATTGCTGCAGTGTGAAGCCAAAGCCATCCACACACCCCCACCAGCCTGCAGGAAAGCCCCTTTACCTGGCATAACACTCACATGAAGCTGCTCTTCCCACAGCCGGGCGGGCCATATAGCAGGTAGCCTCTCCTGTACGGGATCCCTAGGAAGACAGGGTCCTTCTAGGAACCAGCACAAGGCGTCAAACAAAATCCCTCCAAGTGTCCCCACACACAGGTGACAACCTCGAGCAAGGAACCTGGGTTGTTCTGTGCCAGCAGCGATGTGGTTTCCATGAACCATGTTTTGGGGAGCAGTGCTTCAAATGGATGCAGCAATCGCATCAACTGCAGCAACTATCTAAGTCTCCATCACTGAGGCTTATCTGCCCACACAGACCTGAGGCACTAGCATCAACCAAGGCACCTTCAGACTCAGAACAACAGCTGCAAAAAGGACAAAAACGTCATTCTGCAACTGTTCCCAGAGGGGAGTTCTGGCCTTTCCTGCCTTTCCTCACAGCAGTAGCACAGGAGCAGTGACCTCCACCGCTCATTGTGTCTCCTGGGAGTAGAGGCTGGAGCATTTGCTCTGGAAAAGCCTCCCGCCAGGAGTCTGTTTAATTGCTAGGCATGGCCAGAGGCCCAAAGAGCTGGAGGAAGCTCTGTGCCCAGGCTCAGACGTACAGCTGTAAAGCATCAAGGCTGTGGAAACACAGTCCTCAGCTTCAGCAAAGACAAGACAAAGCATCCTCTCACTTTGACAGGACGAGGCTGTGGGACGGGGGGAGAACATAGGGCATGGGCAGCACTTCTGGATCTTAACTGTATGTCTGAGGCCTGACCCCACCGCGCTGAGAGGAACTTGTCGCTTTGCAGGCAAAGGCCTGCGCTCCACAGCTCGACCCTTAGCCAGCGAGAAGGCTCTCCACAGCCAAGGGGTGCAGGGGGCTCAGGGGGCCGCACCGCGCCGCGTGGGACCTTGCCTCGCTCGCTGTACCACTGCGGGTTCTCGATGAACTCCCTGACGTCCTGCAGCAGCCTCTCCGACACCCCCTCGTCCAGCACCACGGAGCGCAGTGGGCGGCGGCGGCGGGGGAAGCCGAACTGCCGCCACTCCGCTCCCATGGCCGTGTACATGACGGTCCTGCCCTCCTGCTGCTGCAGAGCTAGTGCCCGGGCTGCAGAGAGAGGCACAGGGAGAGGCATCTCTTGCAGTCCAGAGTGGCCCCAGCAGGGCCCCACGCAGCTGTCCTACAGACCTTCCTGCAGGATGTTGAAGAAGATCTCCCGGTTGGTGCCCAGCGCAGTGAAGATGACGGATTCCCAAGGGGTCCCAGTGTGCAGGTCAATCATCTGTTTCTCCCGGTTGCGCTCGATGCGAATCCACTTCCTTCGGTACCTGGAGCAGGAAGATGTTTGTGGAAGCTGGGACGGAGCAGCTCCAGCTCCTGCTCCACTGGTGCAAGTTTCAGCTGCTGCTTTTCACTTCCCAGCCAGACGGGCCAGCACTGTCCTCCTTGTCGCCAGAGCAGGCACTCCAAGGGACAGGCTCAGCAAGGGGGTCTCAAAACTGCTGTGTCCAATGCTTGGCACATCAGTACTGGCTACATCCAGGGATCTGCTGCTGCTCAGCTGAATCCAGAGTAAGGCCACAGCTTAGATCGTGTCTCAAGGGACACATTCATCCCAAGTAAAGAGATCAGTTCACCCCGGTGATTATGGGCTTCTCATCTCCTCATGCCCTAGTCTTGGACATAGGACAGAAGCAGCACTCTCCCTGTTGCCTCCACGCGCCCCACAGATTGGAGCTTTCTTGGCGAAACGCTGGCCAGACCCCAGGCTGCTTTTCCTTCTTTCCCTGCCCTCCCTTACCAGATGAAATGGTTCCCAGGGCTGGGGACGAAGTCGAACTTGGTGCTGACGCGGCCGCTCTCATGCTGCAGGTAGGACGTCTCGACGCTCAGGTGCTGCGTGTGCTTGGCGTGGTGTGAGATCCAGTTCAGCAGCCAGTGGTAGCTCTTATCCTTGCTGGGCACCTCCAAAGTGATCATGCAGTGGCGCCTGAAGGCCACCAGGCCGAACTGAGCCCCTTTCCGGGCCAGCGCCAGCGCTGTGCCCACCCCCACGAGGCCGAACCCAGCCCCAAAGTAGGGGTTGTCCTTCAGGGCTAAGACAAAGTCAGAAAAGGGCATCGTGAGGGGTTAAGCAGCTCCTTTCAGCAGCATCGTCTCTGGTAAGGCAACAAACCTGCGTGAAAAGAGACAGCGGGTGAAGGCACCGGGTGATGGAGCAGCGCAGGGCAGCAGTGTGGGACGTGTCAGCCCACAACTGCCCAGCCTTTACCAAAGGGCACGTTCTCAAAGCGACGCATTCCTTGGCACCCTCGGATTCACTCATATCCACCTTCCCTTTGGTACAGAGAAAACCTTTAAAATGAAACATCCCGCACAATAACAGAGCCTGAGCCTCGGGATTTATCCCCACCCGGCCGGGAACGGCGGCGCTCGGCAGAGAGTTACCGCCCGCGGCGCGAGCAGCGGGGCCTTCCCGGGAGCTCCTCTGGCAGCCGCCCTGCCTGCAAGCCCCCGCGCCCGCAGCAACGCCGCCCGCAGCGTTCCCGTTCCCATCCCCATCCTCGTCCCGGTCCTCGTCCCGGTCCCCGTCCCGATCCCCGTCCCCATCCCGCCCCGCTCACCTCCACGCGGCGCCGCTCCCGCCCGTCCTACTCTCTATGGTTCCGGCCCGCACTTCCGCCGCCACTGCCGCCGTCGCTTGCGACGCGCACCATAGAGCGGGGGCAGAGCGGCTGCGTGAGCGGCACAAAGCGCGGCGCTCCTTCCCGCCGGGCGTGTGGCGGGTACCATCGAGATGCGCGGCGACAGCGGGCTCGCGGCGGCCTCGCAGGTGGCGGGGGGGACACGAGAGCGGGGGGGACGTTTGGGAGGGCGGGGGCAGGGCCTGGGAGCCCGTGAAGGGCCGGGACCGCGACCGCGACCGGGACGAGGGGCCCCGGCGGCCGCGGGGGCCGGGACTCGGGGCAGCCGCGCTGGGCGCTCAGGGGGGCAGCCCGCGCCTTGAGGAGGGCCCCTGGCCCGCAGGCCTCAGCACCGGGCTCTTCGGGCTCCTGCTTCACCTTCCTTTAAGCCCTCCCGTCTCCTTCAGCACCATCGGCCCTCCCGCCCGGCACGGAGCCGGAGCCCCGCGGCGGGTGCGCAGTGATGAGCGTGGAAACGGCGGCGGCCGGCGGCGGAGAGATGGAGGCCTTGTGCTCGGAGCTGCTCGTGCCCGCGCCGGGAGCCACGGGAAGCCCCGGGGCTGCCGGCACCGGCCTCCCCGGGACTCCCGCCCTGAGCGTGAGCCCCAGGTTGCTGCTGGCCGAGGCCTCAGGGCCTGGGGAAGAGGCTCACGCAGAAGGAGGCAACATGGAGATATTCATCGAGGCCGTGGCTGGCAACGTGGCGCTGAGCAGTGCGGCCAACACCACAGGTACCGGGTGCAGGGAGGGCAGCGCGGGATCCCGGGGCTCACTGGAGGGAGGGAAGTCGGGTCAGGGTAGCACAGGGTGACCCTGGCACCGTGGGACCTCCTGGTGTCCTGCGCCTCTCCTGCGAGCAGAGCTCTGTCCTGGAGCCCGCTGCCTCTCCCAGCGTGGTTTGTACCCATGTCCAGCATGGGCAATGTCCTGCCAGCAACGGGGCCGAGCTGGGCTCTGGGTGTCTAGAAGGTGCTGAGGGAGGGATCTGGCTGTCGTCACTGCTGAGATGCTGTTGTCCCNACTGGAGGGAGGGAAGTCGGGTCAGGGTAGCACAGGGTGACCCTGGCACCGTGGGACCTCCTGGTGCCCTGCACCTCTCCTGTGAGCAGAGCTCCGTCCTGGAGCCTGCTGCCTCTCCCAGCATGGTTTGTACCTGTGTCCAGGGTGGGCAGTGTCCTGCCAGCAACGGACCGAGCTGCTCTCTGGGTGTCTAGAAGGCCCTGAGGGAAGGATCTGGCTATCGTCATTGGCAAGATGTTGTTGTCCCTTTCCTGATGGGAACGTGGGGCCTAGGATCCCATTGTGGGGAGAAACCTGCAGCTGTTAGGCTGTAGTTCATGGTCACAACATTTTATCCTCCAAGTCTCATGTGGAAATTAAACCACTAGTTTCAAGCTGTGGGGCAGGCGAGAGCTTTCTCTAAGGCTCCCCCTTGGCTCTGCACAGAGGTGCTGGTCAAAGTGGTGGAGCTCTATTTCTGCGAGAGGTGCGGCCAGAGTTTCCCGGAGCCCTCCCTCCTGTCCCAGCACCAGTGCCTGCTGCTGGCACCGCCAGGACACCTGGAGCACGCAGGGACGCAGAGCAGCGCCGGGAGCGGGGAGCCACCGGGCACGGAGGGCAGCACCACCGAGCCCCTGCTGTGCCCCGTGTGCCGGGCGGCGTTCGCACAGCCTGGCGCACTCAAGGAGCACTTCAGGCGGCACCGCAGCCCACGGGGAGCCCTGCCATGCCCCGAGAAGAGCTGCCGCTTCTCCACGGAGGACCGCAAGGCTCTGCGTGGCCACCTGCGCGCCGCACACGGGGCGTGCGCCGTGCCCTGCGCCTCGCGTGCCTGCCCGCTGCTCTTCCCCAGCCGCGCCGCCATGGAGCGGCACCACCGCAGCCACCTGCCCTTCCACTGCGGCCGCTGCTCCTTCGCCACCGCCAACGCCAGGCTCTTCGCGCAGCACAGGAGGAGCCATGCAGCGGAGACCTCCTGCGACGCCGAGAGCACTGGCAGCCCGGCCGACAGCGACCTGCAGCAGCCCCGTGTCCTGCTCCCGGGTAGGGCCCTGCGGGGAGCAGGGCTGGTGGGGAGACCTGTGCTGCGCGGGGCTGGTGGCTGCCTGGGTCTGTGCACCCCAGCTGCACTGGGAGGAGCTGGGGCTCCAGGCGGTGCTGCCGGAGGGCTGGGGAGCCCTGTGGTGCAGCTGCTTTCAGCAGCTCTTTCCCTGCTGCGGTTTGGTCCATGGTTTGTGGAAAGGCCTCCCACAGCCCTGGAGAGCTCCCCTACCTCAGCAGGAAACTTCTTGCAAGTCTGTGGGCAAAGGGGGATGTCTGCTCCTCACCTGGAATGTGATCTGTGATCTCTCTTCCCGCTTTGAAGCGGAGGAAGGACAGAAGGATGCGGGGAACTGCCAACCTGGCTGGGAAGCAGCAGCAGAAGCATCGGGGCCGGCAGAGCCCGCGGGCACCGGGCAGGGCTCCTTGGAGGGGCAGAAGGCATCGACTGGAGAGGAGGACTCGGAGAGCGGTGGGGATGAGTCGCTGGAGGAGGATGGAGAGAGCCCCTATGAGGGTGAGCCCAAAGAGAATGGGAAGGAAGCCCCTGAGAATGCCAAGGTGCCCCAAGCACAGCACTCCACAGGTAGGATACAGAGCGGCACTGGGCTGCACAGGGAGCTGCTCGGGTCTTTGGCTGGGGAAGGAGCAACATAATGCAGAGACGGGCTGGGCTGTGGGGCCTGAGAGTCCCAAGGTATCCTGCCCCGGTCCCTCTCTGCTCACACTTCTTGCATGTATCCTGCAGTGCAGAGTTTACCCCATTTTCTGCCCTCTATCCATACCAAAATGTCACATCCTCCTTGGTAGCTGTCCCCAGCGCTGCTGGGCTCTGCTTGGCTGGAGTCAGGGCACACTGCAGCTACTGGAGCTGTACGTCCTGGCTGCCTGGGGCATGGGTGTCCTTTTGAGCCAGTTGGGCTGCCTGGTGCTGGGAAGCAGGGACATGTGGCCAGGCCCAATCTAGGCTGTGCTGGATCATTTTTCCCAGTGTTGAGCTGGAAAGATCCCTTCTGAGCCGGTGGCTCAGGATGGAGCCATTCCCTCCCAGCACATAGCTGCTGCAAGGTTGTATGTGGTAACTGCTTCTCCAGCATAGCTGTGCTGGGGAGAGAATCACAGAACATCTGCTTGTTTCTGCCACCTCTTCCCTGCTGATGCTCCCCCTTCTTGCCTCTCGTAGGGGATGTCACGGAGGGCTCCGAGTACCTCTACAAAACGCACATGTGCCCCGAGTGCAAGCGTTGCTTCAAGAAGCGGACGCACCTCGTGGAGCACCTGCACCTGCACTTCCCTGACCCCAGCCTGCAGTGCCCCAACTGCCACAAGTTCTTCACCAGCAAGAGCAAGCTGAAAATTCACATGATGCGGGAGACGGGCGAGAAGGCCCACCGCTGCCCGCTCTGCCACTACAGCTCTGTCGAGAAGAACGCCCTCAACCGCCACATGGCCAGCATGCATGAGGACATCTCCAACTTCTACTCCGATGTCTACTCCTGCCCCGTGTGCGAGGAGAAGTTCCGACTCAGCCAGGCCCTCAAAGAGCACTTGAAGACTCACAAAGCTGAGCCCAAGAGGCTGAGCTGCTTCCAGGGAGGCTGCGACTACTTTGCTGAAGACCGCAAAGAGTTTGTCCGTCACCTCAAGGATGCTCACGGCATCAAGGCAGTGGAGTGCAAGTACCATGCCTGCTCGCTGCTCTTTGGCACCGCGGAGGCCATGGAGGCTCATCGGAAAACGCACTATGCTTTCCACTGCCAGCAGTGCGACTTCATTTGCTCCAACAAGCACGTCTTCCGCAAGCACAAGAAGCAGGGGCACCCAGGCAGCGAGCAGCTCCAGTGCAGCTTTTGTCCCTACGCCACCTTCAACCCCGTTGAGTTTCACGACCACGTGGGCAAGATGCACGCCAACGAAAAGATCCACAAGTGCACGGAGTGCCCCTTTGCCACCGCGCACAAGAGGGTGCTCATCCGGCACATGCTGCTGCACACAGGTAGGCATCTGTGTCTGCGAGCCTGGCTGCTACGCGGGGTCCTGTCCCTGCTCTAGGTGAGCAGGGAGGACTGGAGCAGGGCTTCTGTGGCAAACTGCCAGCTCTGTCACACGGCAGACTCCAGTGTCATCCAGCTGAGCAGCTTGGTTGTAGATTCCACCAGCAGCAGACCTAGGAGTCATTATGTCCCCGTTCCAGCTACCTCAAAATTCTGGGGAGCTGGTTCCCTGCAGAGGGAGGCAGGGGAATTACCCCGCCTGGCCATGCTACTGGAAGTCTTTCCATGTTTTCCGTAGGAGAGAAGCCCCACAAATGCGAGCTGTGCGACTTCACGTGCCGGGATGTGAGCTACCTGTCCAAGCACATGCTGACCCACTCCGATGACAAGAACTTCATGTGCACCGAGTGCGGATACATCACCAAGTGGAAGCACTACCTGAACGTCCACATGCGCAAGCACACCGGAGATCTCCGGTACTGCGCCTGGCCTGGCGGGGTAGTTAAGGCTCCCCAAATGCTGTTTTTGGGATCCCCTGCTCTGGGCTGCACCGACTTAGGTCCTCTCATCCCTGAGATGAGCAGCCTGCGCTGACTGGGGTTGCCAACATCATGGTGTGGGGCCTTTGGTGTTCCAGTGCCCTTGAGAAACGTGTTGCTGTGCCAGCGCAGCTCTGAGCCCAGGGCCATGGAGTCTGCTGCTGCTTGTCAAACCTGGCTTAGAGCATGAGCAATGCAGCCCTGAGCACATGCAGGAGTCTACCCACATGTATTTTTACTTCTGAATTATCACTTTACCCTCTTCTGTGTCTAGTCTGCCTGCAGGCAAGTTGGAAGTGCTGTTGGTGTGAGGTGGTGTGTGAGAGGCAGGTGCTCTGTGGGGTGCTCAGTGAACCTAGCTGGAAGTGCAAAGTACCAGCAGCACCAGGAGCTGCAGCAAGGAGGAATAGCTGGTGATAAGAGCTGCTCTGATTGCAAAAGGCTGCATTGAGTTCAGCAAAGGAAACAGTTCCATGCTCCGTGTTTTGGGGTGATAAAGTGTCCAGCAAGGCTCAGCCTGCCCCAGTTCCTTACGGTGACTGACCAGCTCTGCTTCCTCCCTTAGGTACCAGTGCAACCAGTGTTCATACCGGTGCCACCGTGCTGACCAGCTGAGCAGCCACAAGCTGAGGCACCAGGGCAAAAGCCTCATCTGCGAGGTGTGCGGCTTTGCCTGCAAGCGCAAGTACGAGCTGCAGAAGCACATGCAGGCAAAGCACTCGCAGAACTACCAGGTGCCCATCTTCCAGTGCCAGTACTGCACCTACCAGACCAAGTACAAGCAGGCGCTGCTGAACCACGAGAACTGCAAGCACACCAAGCAGAAGGAGTTCCGCTGCGCCCTCTGCTCGTACTGCACCTTCAGCAACACCAGTCTCTTCTTCCACAAGCGCAAGATTCACGGTTACGTCCCTGGTGACAAGGACTGGCTGGAGAACTACGCCAGCAAGGAGCAGGAGATCAGCTCCTCTGAGGTGCTCTTTGGCTGCGAACTCGGCACAGCCCTGCGCTCGGATGCTGCTTCATCCCTGTCTGGCAAGGAGCAGGGAACAAAGGCAAAGCTGCCCCAACCGGAGTCACAGCGGGAGGAGAGCTCCCAGCAAGCGCTGTCGGTGCCTCTGCTGGAGCAGGGTGCTGCAGTGCCTGAGGGCAGCACCGAGCTGGGGAAAGGGGAGGGTGAAGGGCAGCAGGGCTGTCCCGTTGCTGGCAGCGCACAAGCTGATCCTGCCTCAGGCTCGGCTGATTTTACCTCTTCTGGGGATGTGGTTGAGAGCTGCACCTTGCACTTGGAGACCCTGAATGTCTCATCTGACCCTGTGCTGGAGCATTTGGCTGGAGATGCCTGCGCATCTCAGCCAGAGAGTGCAGAAATGCTGGTCTGCAAGGAGCCTCCTGCAGCCTATGAAGTGCTGAGCTCCCGAGATGACCTCGGCTTGGAGGACAACGACAACGCGCTTGAAGACATCCCAGACTTTGAGGCAGATGAGACAGATGCACATGGGAATGAAGCAGCTAGGCTGGAAGGCAGCCCTGTGACGGGAGACAGCCAGGGAAAAGATGCCATCGGGGAGGACACGGGTCACCAGGAAGGGTCGTGCTCTGAACACCACGAGCTGCATGCAGACGCTGAAATGAGAGAGAACAGCCCCGTGGAGCTGCCCGCAGCCTGGCTCCGGGCGCTGGAGACGTCTGAGCGGAGCCACCCGCCACCTGCGGGGGATGTGGCCGCTTCTGATGATGATGCGAAGGGGGGCTCGGAGTCGGTGCTAAAGGCACTGCGCAAGCAGGACAAGGAGCAGGCTGAGACGCTGGTGCTGGAGGGCAGGGTGCAGATGCTGGTGGTGCAGTCAGAGAGCCAGATCTTTAAGTGTGAGAAGTGCTCATACGTCACCCGGAAGGAGAAGTCCATGTCCCTGCACTCCAAAGCCAGCTGCCAGAGCCGCCGGGCACCGCTCGTGTGCCCTGAGTGTGGTGCCAGTTTCAAGCAGCAACGGGGGCTCAACACCCACCTCCTCAAGAAGTGCCCAGTCCTCCTGAAGAAGAACAGGACCCTCAAACCAGCTATTCAAGAGCTGCCTGGGTTGTGCCGAGCTGCCAGCCAGCCTGGTGACAGTGGTCCAGAAGCATCAGAGAGTGACAGAGGAGGCTTGGAGGAATCTGGGCATCATGAGACTCCCTGGGAAGTGGAGCTGATATCTGATAAAACGCAGCCCTTGGGCAGCCCCTTAGCCAAGGAACAAGCCTCGGGCAGTCCTGCCATTGAGAAGCCCCCTCCAGATAGCAGCACAGACATGGGGGAAGAGCCTTCCAAGCAGGGGGATCCAGCCGAACCAGGTGGAGACGTTTGTCCCTCCCAGCCTGGGAGAACATCTGAGAAATACCGTGCGGAGGGCGGCAAGCTGCACTGCAACGCCTGCCCCTTCGTCTGCTCCCGCGTCTCCACCATCACCTCCCATGTGGAGGACGGCTGCCGGAGCCTGGAGCGGTTCTGGTGCTCCCTGTGCCCCGCGGCCTTCCGCTCCCGGCGGGCCCTGAGGAGCCACCGTGCTGAGAAGCACGTCGTGCGGCCCGAGGGGGACGGGTGCCAGAGCCCCAAGGTGCTCGACGGAGCCCTGGCCGGAGGCAAGGAGGGTCAGCCCCATGAGCCGCCACCAGGCACGGCTCCACAAAAAGCCGCACTTCCCAAGAGACGGCGGTTCTCCTGCCCCACCTGCCCCTTCACGTGCCACCAGGAGCGAGCCATGAAGACCCACAAGAAGAGGGGCTGCGTGGCGCTGGGCGAGTTCCGCTGCGCCTCCTGCCCCTTCACCTCCAAGGCGGCCAAGGCGCTGCGGCTGCACCGCCGGCTGCACCGCAAGCACTACAGCAAGCGGCCGCAGCTGCAGTGCCGCCAGTGCGAGTTCACCTGCAAGCAGGCGCGCTGCCTGCGGCAGCACGTGCGCATCAAGCACGAGGGGGTGAAGCCGCACAAGTGCCGCTACTGCGAGTTCAGCACCACGCGGCGCTACCGCCTCGAGGCCCACCAGTCGCTGCACACCGGCGTGGGGCGCGTGGCCTGCGGCGCCTGCGGCCAGACCTTCGGCACCAACTCCAAGCTGCGCATCCACCGCCTGCGCGTGCACGAGAAGACGCCCACGCACTTCTGCCCGCTCTGCGACTACGGCAGCTACCTGCAGAACGACATCACGCGCCACGTGAACAGCTGCCACCGCGGCGAGCTCAACTTCGGCTGCTCCCGCTGCGAGGCCCGTTTCAGCTCCGAGACGGCGCTCAAGCAGCACGTCCTGCGGCGGCACGAGGAGAAGGTGCCCTACGGCTGCCCGCGCTGTGGCTTTGTGTGCCACAGCGAGGCCACCCTCAAGTGCCATGTGCAGAAGCAGCACCCGCACCTCGAGTGCGGCACCTGCAAAGAGACCTTTGCCAGCCGGGATGCTCTGGAGGAGCACAAGAAGCAGCATTTCAGCCACCGCTGTGAGCTGTGCAGCTTTGCAGCCAAGGAGCGGCAGCAGCTCGTGAGGCATTACGTGGAGAGCCACGAGCCAGCCGCCCCGCAGGAGAGACCCCTGCGCTGCCCCTTCTGCGACTTTGCCTGCCGCCACCAGCTCGTCTTCGACCAGCACATGAAGGGCCATGGGGGCACTCGTGTGTATAAGTGCTCGGACTGTGACTACACCACCAAGAACAGGCAGAAGATCACGTGGCACATCCGTATCCACACCGGTGAGAAGCCCTACAAGTGTCATCTCTGCAAATACGCCTGCGCTGACCCCTCGCGCCTCAAGGTGAGCGCCCTGGTTGGGGCTGGAGGAACATTTTCTGCTACATCTGCGTGGGTTCAGCAGGGGTACAGGCACAGGGGCCTGGGGAGGAAGCTTTTGGAGGACGTTTTCCCTCTCTCCTGGCTTCCCTGGGGTTAGTGCAGGAATAGGAAGCAAGCGGAAAAGGTGTGTGTGTGTGTTAACATGTTTCTCTTCAAACCCTGCTCCCTGCTGTTCTGGGGAAGGGGGGTTTGTAGCAAGGCAAGAATATTGGCCCCTGTGCGAGAGGCCAGTCTGCTTCCTGCTGGCATCTCTAGTGTCCCTTGGGGGCAAACAGCCGTGTTGTGGGGCAGCCTGGCGGGGCAGCGCCGCACTGCGGACCAGAGGCTGCAGCTGCTCCGCTCTGTAGGTAATTATCACATGGCAAAGAGTCTCCTCTGGAACAAGGGAGCCAGGTGTGAGCTAATGGAAGGAAAATGGTCTGCTTTGCGGAAGGGAGTATTGACTTTTTGTAATGGTCAGGCTGAGCTGCAGCCCTGTGGGGCTGCCGGAGTGAGGCCGCCCTGGAGCTCTGCGCTGGGGAGCGGCCGGAGGCAGAGGCTGCAGCGGGGGCTGCTCTCCAACCTGGGCTCTGCCCTGAATTCCGAACTGGGGAGAGGAACCCGGGCTCTCCATGTGCTGACCAGGGCAATCTTGGAACTATCAAGGTCTTGTCCTAACCCTGCTGTGGATCTCTCCATAGTCTGTCAGGCTGCCTCATTTCCCTGCTTGCCCCTTGCAGTTTGAGAGGTCAGGCCAAGCTGCGAGTCCTTCCCTAGGATCCCAGAGCCTTGTGTATTCCCAGGAAGGATAACACGGCCTCATCCTGACCAGGAGAGTTCCTAGAGGATGCCCTATGGGGCCAAACTGGGGCAGTGGGGTGGGTTACGTGCACAAGGCTGTAGCCTGGCCCTGACCATGTCCTTGGTATCCCTGTGCCCAGTACCACATGCGGATCCACAAGGAGGAACGGAAATACCTGTGCCCGGAGTGCGGCTACAAGTGCAAGTGGGTGAATCAGCTCAAGTACCACATGACGAAGCACACGGGTGAGTGGCAGAGCTGGGAGCTCAGCGGGGCTATGGCACAGTGTGGGTGGCATTTCTGGGCTCCTGCCAGTGCTGGGGCAGCTGGAGGAGGGGGAAGAAGGGGCCAGACCCCCATCAGGGCAGTACGTCCTGCCTCGTTCCATGGAGTTGCAGCCCTTGGGGTGGGGAAGGCTGGAGGATACAGACCCTAGGAGCACGGCATCCCTTAGAAAGGGGGGAATCCTTGGGTGCCTCTTAAGGGGAGTGGATGGGCCAGGTCCTGTCCCTGCCGTGCGGGTGGCAGCCCCGTGCTGTCGCCGCAGGCCTGAAGCCGTACGGCTGCGACGAGTGCGAGTACCGCACGAACCGGGCGGACGCGCTGCGCGTGCACCGGGAGACGCGGCACCGCGAGGCGCGCGCCTTCATGTGCGAGCAGTGCGGCAAGGCCTTCAAGACGCGCTTCCTGCTCAAGACGCACCTCAAGAAGCACAGCGAGGAGAAGCCCTATGTGTGCGGCGCCTGCGGGCGCGCCTTCCGCTGGGCCGCCGGCCTGCGGCACCACCACCTCACGCACACCAACGAGCACCCCTTCTTCTGCCGCTACTGCCCTTACAAGGCCAAGCAGAAGTTTCAGGTAATCAAGCACATCCAGCGGCACCACCCCGAGCACGGCGCAGGCGACCTGAGCCAGGGGGTGGGCAAGGAGGCCAGCGCGGCCCCCGTGCTCCTGCACGAGCTGCAGCGGGAGGGCCAGGGGCCCCCTGCGCCCGCGCACGACGGGGGCTGCCCCACAGCCAAGGACGGTGCCCCGCAGTGAGGCACCCTGCAACTGCAGGCCCTCTACAGAGATGTATGTGTGTGTATAGGCATATATGTATATGAGATGTAAAATATGTGGCTGTATAAAAGGAATCTCTCAACCCCTTTTAATCCTGCTTCTTTGGGCTGCGTTGTGTTCTCCCCATCAAAGGTGGGGCTGGGGTGATGTGAGCCTTGGCTGTAGCTCTGCTTTTCGCTCCTTGTTAAGCCTCTCCTTTAGGGCTGGGTATCCATCAGGTCCTTATCCAGAGAGCTCTTCCTTTTCAGCTGGGAGCACCTCCTGGGCTCCTTGTGTGTGAGGCAAACAGGGAGCCCCGGGTGAGATTGGAAAAGGCCCTGGGGCTTATGTTAGGCAGGACCAGGATCAAAACCCTATTACACCCCTCTGGGCAGCAACCCCTGCTCAGCAAGACACTTAATAGGGCAACATGGGCCCTGGCACCTGTGGACAAGAGGGCACCCTGTCCAGCACCCCTCTGCCTTGCAGCTCCCTGCTGGGAACACGGGGATGCTGAGGCAGCCCTTGCTCCTGCCGCTCCCGGGCTCTGCCCTGGGGCCTTGTCCTGCTGCCCTTGGGTCCCTGGAGCCTGGCCCGAGCGGTGAAGCAGGGGGAAGGGCCCAGGCTGTGTTTCCCCACCTGCACCCAGGCCAAGTTGGTCCCCAAAACTATCTGGATCCAAGTTTGCTTGTCACAGGACTCTTTATTATGTTGTTAGATAGAAAGGAGGGTGCCAGGGTCTCTCTGGGAACTGTACAGGCAGGGGCAGGCTCTGTAGTGTGGAGGGGAGATGAGGCCAGGCCCTTCTCCCATCTCTTCCCCCCGCCCTAATCTAGCCCTGAGGGTTCGCTGGGCTCTAGTCCTGCTCTCCCGTGTTGGTGGGGATGGGCACGTGCAGCAGATATTGGACGTCCTGGACCATTTCTGCTCTTCCCTGCAGCCGCGCTGGGGCCTGGGTAGGCTGCACAGGGGGCTGCACCAGCACAGACCCCGCAGGAGGGCATAGGGAGGGGTGGGGGGCAGCGTCCCAGGCCTGGTGCCTTCCCCAGCCCCAGGGTCACTATGAACCAGCAGCACAAAGACACGAGGGGTGCTACGAACGGGTCGACTGCAGGGTGCTTGGCGCGCTCGGCCCCGGCGCTCCGGCGAGCCCCGGGCCGGCTCTGTGCCTTCCCTTCGGTACCGCTCGCGCCAGGGCCTCACTCTTGCTCGGAGCCGGGCGGCTGCGTGATGCGGATGTGGACGAAGAGCGAAGACGGGGGGATGTTGGTGCCGTCCTTGGAGAGGAGGTGGATGTGGCGGTAGCCTGCAGGGCACCACGAGGCTCTGGGGACTGCCGGCCCTGCAGCCTCCCCGGTGCCCGGCACGGCCCCACATGGGGCTGCCCGGCCCCCTCGCAGCAGCGCCGCCTCACCGGGTTTGATGTTGGCGAAGGGCAGCGTGAACTGGCCCACAAAGTCGTTGCGGGACGTCTTGTCGTAATCCTCCACCACGAAGCGCACGAGCGCCAGCTCCGGCACGCAGAGCTGGAACTGGAGCGTCTCATCCCAGCGGGGGTTAAAGCCTGGGAAGGGAGAGTGAGCGCTAAGAGGGCAGTGGAGGGGCAGGAGCGGGAGCCGGTACCGCGCTGGGCTCACCGTTGTTCTCGATGTACTTGGTCTCCTGGTGGGCCTGGTCGGCGGGGACACCGTGGATCTCCACGCGCACCAGCGGGTCGATGACGGCCTCGTCCTTGCTGTTGGCAACCTTGGGCAGCTGCTGCCCGCTGATCACCTGCGCACAGGGGCAGGGTCCCCCTGAGCCGGGAGCGGCGCAGCCGTGAGCCGAGCGGGCCCCTGAGCTCCGGGACTCCATCCAGCTCCGTATGGGGCCAGCTAGGGACAGCGCTGCCCTCTCCTGCCTCCAGAGCTGCTTTGGTGGCAGGGCACAGTGCAGGGAGCCAGGCCAGCGCTAGAGCCCCAGATCTGGGCACAGACCCAACACAAACGTCCGCTTTGGCACATCCCAGGGGGTCTCCCCTTGGCCCCATACCTGGATCGTCAGGGTGGCGGGGCCATGGCTCTCCCAGGTGCTGGGGTCACTGGGGTTGAAGGGGGTCCCCTCGTCCCTCATGAAGGACGGTTTGAGCACGTAGCCGCAGCGGCCGTTCTGGCTGAAGAGCCCGTCGTTGAGGTCCATCTCTGCGCCCGCGGTCTGGAAGTTCAGGGCCACTGCAGGGAGGCGGCATGGAAAGAGCTCGGGAAGGCCCAGGGCAAGGGTCTGCAGCCAGAACGGGCTGCAGCTGGCACCGATACGGGTGCTGATGGTTCCCTTGGCAGGGGACCTGGCGACGCGTCCCCCGCGCAGCCCGGCGCCCTGGGCCGTACCGATCTGGCAGCCAGCGTTCCACATCTCCTGCGGGTTGTAGTTGGAGGAGTCGGTGCGCATGCCGCTGGGGTAGATGCGTGCCAGCTGCCAGGCGTTGTGGCGGACGAACTCGTTCCCTAGGGATGCATGGAGCGCGAGGGCCGCTTGTGAGGTTATCCCTCATCCTGCATAAATCCCTCCGGCCATCCAACAACTCATCCCTCCACCTCAGCCCCCTGCACCTCACCCGACTCCCGGATGAGTTTCCTGGCCTTGGCCTCGGAGAACGAGGAGATCTCGGAGGGCCGGGAATGGGCGCGGGCCTCCTGGAAGCCCTGGAAGGTGACACTCTTGCAGTAGATGACGCAGTCGGACAACGCTTGCGCCAGGCTCTCCCTGTCCTTCTGCAAGGCAGAGACATGTTCAGTTTCCCCTAATGGGGACGGGGACTTTGCCAGCCTGGGGCCATAGGGCAGCCCCCGCCAGCTGAGGTGCTGGGGGGGCAGTGGAGCCCCACAGAACGGAGCAGCCTGGGGACACTTGGCATGGTGCTGCCACAGGGCGCTGCCCCGGCCAAGGGCACAAGGAGGAGATCCCATTGCTGATGAGCCCGTGGTCGCCACCCTCCCCTTGGTGCCACCATATGGCCACAACCCACAGATGTGACCAGGGATCTCAGTGCTCCCGTCCCATGCCCAGCCCGGGCCACCCACCTTCGCCCTCCGCTTCTCCTCCTCTGCCTCGGCGTCCTCATCAGAGAGCTCGGGCGCATCGTCCCCCGGCCCGTCCAGCGTGTCCTCCAGCCGCCCGATTTTCTTGCCCTTCAGCAGGATCTTGTGCTTCAGCTCCTGCGGGGTTGGGGACAGAGGGGGGACCCTGCGTGGGGACCTCGGGGTGCCAGGCCCTGGCCCAAGAGCCCCGTGTGCCTCTGCCCCCAAAGCAGCGCAGGATGCTGCTGGGGCAGGGACAGCCCTTTCCCTGGGTGGAAGTCCCCAGATCCCTGGGATCTTGGTGAAGGATCCCTGCTCACAGCAGGGAGGTGTTGGAGTAGGATCCAGCCAGTGACAAGGGCACCGCGTCATCCCACTGCCGCCCAGGACAGCGACGCTCAGCGCGGCCGTGCTCCGTGCCGTTACCTCCGGGGACGGGAGCTGCGTGGGGACGCGCCCATCGGTGGTGGCCGTGAGCAGCTGCTCCCCGAGGATGCTCTTGAGCTGCTGGGCCAGCACCTCCTGCTGCTCCACACTGCAGTGGTTCTCCAGCGACAGGATCACCGGGTAGTCCGACGCCTGGGGGCAGACGCGCAAGGGGGAAGGACAGGGGGGAACAGGGACATGGGGCTGCTGCTCTCCTCTATCTGGGGCGACTGCAGAGCACCACGGGCCCCCGATGCCACCGTTATCAGTAGTAGCTGCATCCGTGCAGCCCCTTGCAGCAGGTTGGGACGGGACAGCGGAGCGCGGCCGCGCTGGGGGGCTCTGTGGCACCCCATGGCCTGTGTGCGGGGACGGGAGCTGGTGACGAGCTCTGCAGAGGGCTGTGCCCAGGCACAGTCAATGCCAGGGAAGAGCCCTCGCGTCTCCTGAGACCCCGGCATGCCCCCATGCACCCCAGCCCCGCATCGCACCCGCTATCCGCCCCCCAGCTCCCGTCCCACCCCAGTGTCCCCAGCAGGCTGTGCCCACACGCGCCCCAGCAGGGCACAACACGGCTCGGTCCCCACGGCGCCAGCTCCACACAAGGGAAAGGCGCCGGCCACCCGCTCTCCTCGCTGGCCCCAGCCGCGGGAAGGGCGCCCTACCTGGAAGGCGTATTTGCCCAGGGTGCTCACCACCTCCCGGAAGGGGATCTTGGAGGTGAACGTGTGGCCGTGGTACACCAGGGGCTCCCCGTTCGGCCCGTCCCAGCAATCCACCTCGAGGCAGCGGCAGCCCCGTTTCAGAGCCCTACGGGCGGGCAGCAGCCCTGGTACCCCATGCCCTGCTGGGGCACCAGACCCCCTGATACCACCCCCTCCTTCTCCTCTGCCCCCCTCCCACAGGGACCATGCCAGTCTTGGGGACAAGGGACAACTCATGGGGGGCTGCTCTATGGGGAGCAGGGAGAGCTGGGCGGGCTGTTCCCAAAAGGGACCCCCTTGTTGAGGCTGCAGGTTGCTGCATTGTGGAGAGGGAGCCCCTGGGTATCCAAGATGCAGGGATGTCCCCTGGCCAAAGCATCTCCCCTTGCTTGACTTGCACCATGGAGCTGCCCAGTGGGCAGTGGGGCCGGAGGGTGTTTGGGACGGCAGCCAGACCGGAGCAGCTCTTTACCTGATGTAGCCCTCGATGCTGCTCTGGCCCCGGATCTGGTCCTCCAGCAGGTAGGTGTTGTGAGAGGAGGAGATGAAATAGTGGCAGAGCGGCTGCGTCATGTCCTGCCAAAGCGCCCGGTGCCGCGGGTTGAAGATGGAGCCCTCCGGGGAGCAGAGGTACATGAGGAAGCCGTCGGCGCTCAGCACGTGGCGAGCCCTGGCTGGAGACACGCGCGGAGCGCCCTGACTGCCCGTGGCAGGGCCAGCGTGGGGACAAGCAGGGCCACCCGCGGCTCCTGGACCCCCTGCGTCGGGAAGCAGCCGTCTCTCACCCGTCTCCGACGGCTCGTGCTTGTCGATGAGCTCCATGGCGAGCTCCTCCGTGCCCTCGCCCTCCAGCTGCTCCTGCTGCAGGAAATCCACCAGCTCCAGCAGCGTCAGCTTCTTCCCGTCCTCGGAGAAAGCTCGGAAGAGGCTCAACACCTCCTCGCGCTGCGTGAGAGCCTTGTAGAAGAGCACGAACTCCTCCCCTTCCAGCGTCCCCGACTCTGACTTGTCGGCAGCCTGAAAGGGACTCGCTCAGAGCCGGGACGTGGCTTCAGCCACCTCCGCGGAGCATCACATTTCTGCTCCCAGGGGAGGCCACGGAGACCCGGCAGCAGAGGGAGGCATTGAGGGATGGATAAAAAGATGGATGGATCATCGCATGAACGGACAGTTGGGTCAACAAGTGGATGGAGGGATGGAGGGACGGATGGAGGGATAGATGGATGGGTGGGTAGATGGATGATAGGTGGATGATGGGTGGGTGGATGGGTGAGTAGATAGATGGGTGGATAGATGGATGAGTGAGTGGATGAATGGATGAGTGAGTGGATGAATGGATGGGTGGATGGATGGATGGATGGATGGATGGATGGATGGATGGATGAGTAGATAGATGGGTGGGTAGATGGAGGGGTGGGTAGATGGAGGGGTGGGTGAGTAGACGTGTGGCCTCGCAGGTGGCGGGGGGGACGGGTGGATGGATGGGTGGGTGGATGGATGGGTGGGGGGATGGATGGGTGGGTGGATGGATGATGGGTGGGTGGATAGATGGATGGGTGGATGGGTGGATGGATGGGTGGCTGGATGGATGGATGGGTGGATAGACAGGTGGAAGAAAGTGATCCCGTCCTCCTGCAGTGAGGAGGGGCTGCACAGCCCTTCTCCTTCAGGCGCGGTGCTTACCTGGAAGAGCCTCATGGCATGATCCTCGTTCATGTCCACGTTCATCATCTTCAGGAGGCGCTGCACCTCCTTGAAGTTCATGCGCCCGTCCTTATTCTTGTCAGCCTTCTGGAACCAGTCCCGAATCCATGTGAGAAGCCCCAGAACTGACGCTAAGGAAAAGGACCTTGGGGTGCTGAGGCAGAAGGGGCTGGGGAATGTCAAAGGGGCTTCTTTTCCTTGTGCTGTGGCTCTCTCCACCCTGGCGCACAGGCTGAGATGCAAAGAAGCCACGTGCATGCTGGAGGTGCAGCGGATGGCAGGAGACGGGACAGGACCAGGTGGGAAGAGCAGGGGTTGGTGAGAGCAGCCAGCGGTGCCTGCAGGAAGGATATTGGTCTATCTTCTCCCTCTGGTCCATGCTGGTGGCCACCTCAACGAGCTGGCGCAGGCCCTGGATCCAGCACTGCGCCTCCTCCGCCGAGCCGGCGATGAGGTCCAGGTTGCCCCGGCGGCCGTAGAAGACGATGGTGAAGCAGCGCTCGGCGGGGAACTCCTCAGCCAGGCTCTGCAGCACCTCGGACTGGTGCCCTTCCCGCACCGTCTCCACGTCGCTGATGGAGACTGAGGGAGGGCAGGGCTGTTTGGGGGGCACAAGGTCTGCAGGGCAGGGGGCACTGCCCAAAGACTGCTGTCCTTCCCTCCATTCCCCTTTCCTCCCATCCCTCCATCCATCCCTCCATCCCTCCATCCATCCATATGCCCATCCCTCTTTGTGTCCAGTAGCAATTTCTTTTCAGCCTTTAACCCTTGGGTGCTGCTGGCAGGCAGGGTGCTGCAGGGAGACGTGCGGGTGAGGACAGCCTACACATACCCACAGCACTCCTCACAAACAAGAATCTGCACCCTTGTTCACTCTGAACCCTAATGACCACCCCGTGGGCAGCACACAGCGGCCAGTACTCACAGGCAGATTCAGTTTTGCCCGTCCTCTTGGACTGGTACCAGATGGTCATGCAGTCCTCCTGCAGCTTGAAGTAGCGCTGCTTCTTCCAGCTCTTGGACTTGACTTTGCGCATCAGCGTCCCTTGCTGCATCTGCTCCAGCGGCTCCGTGAGCTGGATGCCTGCGGGCACAGACGGCTGCACCACTGGGACACTGTGCCCTATTCCCTGACTCCATCCAGCCCCGGGGACCTTTGGTTTGGGATGAAGAAGGAGCAGCCTCCAAGATGCAAGAGAGGCGGGAGGTGATTCCCCACCAACCCTTTGGATCCCACCCGCACATCCACCCTTGGCACCGGCGATCCCAACGGCACAGCGAGGTAGGTGAGCTCCCTGGGCACGAGGAGGTGACTCCAACCCATCCGAGGGGGCCCGGGGCCGGATCTGCTTTGGCTGTAAACGCAGGCAGCGCTCCCGTCCCTCCGTGCACACTCACGGGCGTTGCAGGGCAGCGAGGCCATGGCTCTGCGTCCTCCGCGCGGCCGCGGCGCCTGCGGGCGACAGAGGCAGCGGTTGGGGCGAGCGGGGCCGCCGGCACCTCTGCACCTGCTGCCCCTGCATTCGTGAAGCTCCGAGCTGGACTTAGTGCCGGGCTAATGAAATATTCAGTGCGCGCTCGGGAAACCAGAGCTGGGGGACTTGGAGGGGCTTGGAAGAGGGGCCTCCGAACAGAGCCCAGGAGGGAACTGGAGCCCCGGTGCCTCGCAGGATCTGCTGGCAACCGCTTGCTCCTCTCCAGGCAAAGGCAGCCTTGGGAGATGGGTAAAACTGCACCCGAGAGCGCAAAGAACCAGCCTGTCCTGTATGGGAAGCATCGCACAGATGGAAAACTTGGAGGTAACGGGGAGCTGAGGCGGTGTGAGTAGGAAGAGCTGTGCAAGAGTGACCCACTGATGGGGGCCAGGAGGAGGAAACCAGCAGCATCGTTGTGTCCGAGGTGCTGAGGGCTCGCAGCATCCGCCTTCTGCTGGGGGAGAAGCACCCCAGGGTGCCCAGGGACTGCACAAGGGTGACTCACGCACAGCAGCGGTAACAGCGGCATTGCTGGGAACGCGCTGTGGGAAGTGGGTAAATGGGACTGTACACTCCACTACGATCATAACCGGGCTAATAAGTACTTCATTAGGCTGCAAGGACTTTAATTAAGATGACAATAAATGGCTGGATTTGCCTCTGACCTGGGCTGTTGTCACCAATACCCAGTCCCTTGAGGACAGGATGCTGCAGCTGGTGGGGCTGTGACTTGGGTGCAAGCTGGGGGGATCCCCATAGCTGCCTGGGCATCAAGGCAGAGGGTTCTGTAGAGGACCCTGGGGTGCCCGCTGTGTCCCACGGCTGACTCAGCGCGGGCGCCGGCGCCGCGGGGCTGGGAATAGCGGGGCTGGGAATAGCGGGTGCCGTCAGCGCGCAGGCAGCTGTCGGGCCGGGCTGCCAGCCCCGACACCTGCCCGGCTCCCACTGCCCCCCAGCGAGGAGGGGAGGGCCGCCAGCTGCACCCCACACTGCAGCGGGCTGGGCTGGGGGTGCCGTGACAGCAGGGACACGGCGGGGACCGGCTGCACGGGCCATTGCTGGGATGTTGCAGCGGGCCATCCCCAGGGGCTGCCTCCGCTCTGCCCTGGCGCATGGCTCCGTTTGCACCGTGCGAGGGACACGCAGCACAGCCCGGGGCCATGGGCACCGTGCAGGGGCTGCCCCGGCTCCCCCAGCACCTCCGAGCTCTTTCCCAGCAGAGCCCGGCGCTGGCGCTGACGGTTCCCAGAACCGGCTCCTCTTGCAGGGGTCAGACCACAAGCACCGCGTGTGCCAGCCGCGAGGCCCCGCTGCCGGCTGCCAAGCTCACTTAAGTGCTTGCACATCCCTCCCTGGCCTAATGTGCCAGGTACGGGCTGGCAGCAGCTCCCCACGGCAGCTCGGGGTGTCTGTACTCACAAACGGAGGGGGCACCGCGCTCCTCTCGGCGCTTGCAAAGCGGGAGCGCTGCTGCTCGCTTGCGCCATCCCCAAAGTGCTCCAAAAAGGCTGCTGTGCCTGTCCCCCAGCTCCTGCCACCTCCAAGCACCCCCTGACACCCTCCGGGGTCTGCAGGGACCTGGGGGAGACAACCCTGGCCATGCAGCCACCCTCCTGCATCCCGGCCTGCCCTGGGCACCCTCCGTGCAGCGATGCCCCAGGCAACAGAGCTGGGAGCAGCTCCTGCTGCTTCCCGGAGGCCTCCGTGGAGGCAGAGGGGCCAAGCAGAGGCTGGAGGAGCATGGAGAGATGCTGGCGTGGGGCAAGGACCTGGTATTCCCTGCGGGAAGGAGCAGGAAGGCAGCTTGGTGCCTCTGTGTGTCCTGCCACCCACCTGTGCAAGGTGGCAGCGTGCAAGCGGTCACCCTGCGAGCTGAGATTCTGGAGCTAAACTGACCCCAGCACCAACCAAATATCCACGTGGACCTGGCTCCAGAGCCCAAGCCCTGTCCAAGCCCTGCCCCAGGCTTGGGAGCCTCGGCTTCTCCGTGCCCACAGCCAAGAGGCAGCAGCTTCTCCAGTGCCGGGAGGTTGCTGCGAGCCCAGACTCGGAGCTGTGGACTCACGCTTCCTCCCGGCAGGAGAGCGATGCCCCGAGCGTGGCACAGAGCTGCCACCCAGTGCAGATCCCCCGTCCTGGGGAGCCCCAGCCTGAAGCACAGTTAGACAGCGAGGAGAGCAGGATGGGAGCCAGGGGCTGGAGCCAGGGCCTTCCCGCTGGAAACCCGAGCCCAGGGTTACTGCGGAGGAGCCGCCTCCTGCCAGGGACCCGCAGGGCCCCCCAGCCACCCGGTGGCCCCGGGCTATAGGGGGCCCTGGGCACCCGGTGGCCGGGGGGGGCTGCGGGGAGCTGTGCTCGCTGTGTCCCCACAGAGCCGGCGGTGACAGCCGGCTGTGGGGACAGCGGTGTGGAGAGCTCCCCAGCTGCTCAAACACCCGGGAGAGCTAAATGTCACGGTGGGGGGGTCTGTGCCCCGGCAGGGAGGGACAGCCCCCTCCCCAACACCCCCACTGCGCCACTCCACACAGTGTCTGGGGGCCCTGCTGTGCCCCACGGCCACCTGCCCCACAGACAGCTCGGAGGGGACCAAAGCCGGGAGGCTGCGACACGTGGGACACCCCACGGCCCCCGGGGACGGAGCCCGCCCCGCCGAGAGGGGCCGCTGGGCAGCGAAGTCCCGCGGGGCAGGGGGGTCCTCCCGGCCCCCCGGGCGCAGGGGGCTCCGGCG
>VWPW01021868.1:0-26711 GCA_013389825.1 Crypturellus undulatus | reverse complement strand
CAGCAGCAGCAGCAGCAGGAGCAGCAGTGCAGGTGAGGAGCCGGCGCGCGCCGCTCGCCTGGAGCGCTCGGCGGCGGAACGACCGTTGGCGACCGTTAACCGCCGTCCCTCACCCCCGGGGAACGGCCGCAGGCGCCGGCGGAGGAGCGCGGGCCGGGCGCGTGCGGGCGGGACGGAGCAACCCGGGCGCTGCCTCCCGCTGGAAGCGCCGCCGCGGCTGCCGCGCTCGTACCTGTTACTGCGGCTCGGAGAGCAGGTTTCGCTCTTCTTTCCTTTTTTTGCTGCTAAGTTCATGGCTGGCGAATAGTCCGGAGCAGTTTGACCCCTTCGGCGCCGTCCGGAGTTCCGAGGCATCGCGCACCGGCGCCGGGAGCTCCGTTGTCTCTCGTGGTTTGTTGCTGCTGGTGGCTTTTGGGCTCTGTTGCTTTTGTTTAAAGGGAAGATAGACTGTGAACTCCAAAAACTCTATTTATTTAATTGCTCTCCAGGAGTAGTGTGTAGTTCNTTTTTTTTTTTTTTTTTTTTTTTTTTTTCTTTACTGCTTATTGCTTAACCAGCCTTGTGTGTTCTTGCATCACTAGGAACATGCTGGCTTTTTTATTCTTCTTTTTTTTTTTCCTTTTTGAGTACTCAACATGCAAATCCTGATAGTTTGCTGCATGCTCCATGTGTACTTGGGAGCTCTGCTTTGAAGCAGAGCATCTCTCTCCGTTTGCCTCTCTGTCAACTGCCTGAAGAGGTTTAAAACGCTGAAAATCCTCTTGCTGCTTCACTTTTAGTGCTTTGGTGGCATCACTAGCTGGTTCGGGTGTGTTCAGCTTTCCTCTGCCTTGATAGGAGACCTTGTAAGTGGTGGTAGATCCAGAGAGGCACGAATGTTTCTGGATTTCTCCAATTTCTTTGCTTGTTTTCAATATAACTAGTGTGATGGGGGTCTGTGAAGAAAGGTGAGGGATGTGGGTTGTTTTTCTGGGGAAGATATTTTTGTTTGTTTGTTTGATAGCTGGTAAAAGAAAGAGGTAGGTGCATATGAATGAGCATTTGGAAATTCTGTAATTACTGCATGTTTATGTTTAGTGTTCTCCAGTCTGGAAACTTCTGATCTAGCAGCATGATCTGACTGTGAAGGTTAATATGATCCTTAATCTTTTTTTCTTTTTTTCCCCCTAAAAGAACCCCTCTTTTTAAAACAAGTGCTGCTGCAAGGGGATATGTGAATGACATTACAGAACCACAAAGAATCACAGAGTGGCTGAGATTGGAAGGGACCTCTAGAGATCATCCAGTCCAATCCCCCTGCTCGAGCAGGGACACACAGAGCACGTGGCACAGGGTGGCATCCAGGTGGGTTTGGAAGATCTCCAGAGGAGACTCCATTCCTTGATAATAGTTTTTCCCCAACTGTATCATTCCAGTTGCCACATTGTTCTGCAGGAACGTGCGCTTCCCTTGATCTGCTTGGTTATTTCTGCATCCCAAATATTTCCCCCCAGGTGCATTGGTGCTTATATCTCTGTGGAGGTGAACAACTGCTCGCACTATTTTGTGGTCTCCTCCTCCCACCTTGAGCTGATTTGTGCACATCCGCTGCCTGGATGGGGGAAATTTAGAGAAAACAGCTTACTGGTCTTGCCAGGGTGATTNCAGGTGGGTTTGGAAGATCTCCAGAGGAGACTCCATTCCTTGATAATAGTTTTTCCCCAACTGTGTCATTCCAGTTGCCGCATTGTTCTGCAGGAACGTGTGCTTCCCTTGATCTGCTTGGTTATTTCTGCATCCCAAATATTTCCCCCCAGGTGCATTGGTGCTTATATCTCTGTGGAGGTGAACAACTGCTCGCACTATTTTGTGGTCTCCTCTTCCCAACCTGAGCTGTTTTGTGCACATCCCCTGCCCGGATAGGGGGAAATTTAGAGAAAAGAAGCTTGCTGGTCTTGCTAGGGTGATTTGAAACACCGAAGATGGACTTAAGACTCAAGACTTGTCATTTTAATTCCAGCTTTGCAGGGTCTTTTGCTTGGGATTTGCTTGTTTGTGCTATGGTCTGACACCCCTCTGGTTCTGTTTTGTTAATGTTGTCTGCCTTGTAGGGAAATTATTAAGATTCCATGAACACTACTTAAAAAGACTGTTTTTAATGATCTCTATATGAGCCTATAACAAAAAGTTTGCATTGCTTCTGTAAGTGGTATCCTGGAATGCTTTGGTTGTGTTTCTCAGTGTTTTGCTATACCATTATCATGTAACTGTCAGCTTCCCTATGCAATCTTGCATGCGGTGAACAAATGGCAATGACCAAACCCAAACCATCTCCTTGAAGGATGGATTTTTATGGAATTCTTGCAAAACCTTTTCTTAACTTCAATTCAGAAATATGGCAAGACTGCTGCTGTACACTGTTAGGTGAGCTTAATACAGAACTTTCTGTTAAGAAATCTTTTATTGTGTCTCCTGTGTTTTTCAAGATGTGTTATTTCAAAGAGGATTCTTGACAATCTGATGTTTTGACCATGTGTGTCATGTGCGCACGCAGCTCTGTTGTGTGTCTATGGTAGGCGGGTGACTTGGTAGTGTCTGTGCACAGGGTGGAGGAAATCCCCATGTGTGAGATCCTCCAAAATTCCCCTGCCCTGGGATCTTGTGTGAGCAGTGTCTGGCTGGACAAAGTGCTCCTGCAGCTGAAGAACCTGCCTCTTTCTTTTCTTGCTGCCGCAGGGGAAGCTTTTCTGGATAGGTTTCCTCTTTGTTTGAGCAAAATAAAGTGGCTTTTAAAGACTATGACAATGGTCCCTCTGTGCAAGGAAGCACTTAGGCTCAGGCAGGTGGGTGCATCAGAAAAGCAGATCTGCTGCATCTCTCTCGCTCCCCGTGCTTCCCTTGCTGCCAAGAGATCCAGCAGATGCAGTATCACTGAGCTGAAGGAAAGGAGTCATAAAACTAGCAACATCTGTCACTTTGCTTCTGGCAGCAGAAGTATTGTGATATTGTTGGGAGTTAAAGCAAATCTGCACCCTGTTAGGATCTTCCTTTCCTTCTCTGACACTTTGGATTTTTTGCTCTTAATCTGGTCAACACAAACCTTGAGATGGATATTATCGGTGTTACTGTCCTGCTGGTTTAGCTGTGGAAAAAGCGTCTTTGGTTGAAAATTTGTAGGTAGAGGATTATCTCACTTCCCAGGCTCCAAAGCAAAGTCTGAGCTCTCAGGCCTGTCAGGATTGCTTGTTACTAAACGGTAATGGAACTTTTTTTCCCTAACGAAGAATGTTTGTTTTGTTTGCTTGGTGGTGGGTCGTTTTTAAAACCCCCAAACTGTCGCAACGCAAAATACAAATGAATAACTCATCTCTTCAGCAAGCAAAAAGTCTTCAGCGCTTTTTCAAATGGACTTTAGCAACGTAGGTCTTGACCTATTGCGTGTGCGGGGAGAGAGAGAACCCAATGTGTGCAGAATAAGGAAACAAAAGCGGCCGTTTTGCTTCGCTAGCATCCTTGGGTGGCTGACTCAGAGGCTTGATATGCTGGCAGTGATTCTCAGTTATATCCAATTCTGCTTAGCTGCACTTTCTTGGTGGTTGAAATTTGTAGATCCTAACTCTGACTCTGCTTTGAGTTACACTTAATGTTTTCTAGAAACGAGTTTTGTCTCTCACTTGGAACTGTTGCTGCTCACAGCCTGATCTACCCTCCTAGAGTTGCCTTCAAATCACGCACAGCTTCTGTTTTTGTTGCTGTCTTTGCGTTTAGCAGGAGTGGCAATTTGCTCCTCCCAAGTCGCAATGGGTGAAAAAACTGCATTTCCAGAGCTCTACCTCAAGCCAACAAGGGATTGCAGACTATCTCGTTGTGACTTTAACTGTTGCCAACTCAGCTGCTGTTAACACTAGAGTATCAGTGGATGGTCGTGGCGCTCCTGAGGCTGACGTTGATGTGATCCAGAACACTTCCTCCCGCAGAGGTTGGAGAAAGCGGTGTCTGCTTATTGCAAGCTGCTACAAGCGCCCTAACTTCCATGTGTCATGTTTCGTTATGTTTAAAGTCCTTTAAGACATATGGTGCAAAGAAGAGCTTGGGAGCTCACAGAACTGCTTTGCCGACAGAGGTGCTGTTTCTCTTGGCTCCTCTAACAACTTCCTGATGTGCAAAACTTTGGTCTTGCCACGCTGTACGGTAGCTGCACGCTCCAGGTATTCCTTTTTGGGGGAAAAAGCACTAGCACAGATGGTTTTAAGCCAAATTGCTAATAACTCTTCATGATTTTTCCACCTTTGGCATTGCTGAACTTTGCAAAGTTGCTGTGTCAAACGAAAATGTCTGTTGTTGGTGGGTTGGGGTTTTTGTCACGTGAATGTTTGCTTTTTGTACGCGAGTGCTCGACACTTTAGGCGATTTAGAAATCCACCTCAGAGATGGCAAAACCCTCCCTTGCCTTGGCCGTGGGAACTGTGCCGGGAGTGAGTCACGGCTCTGCCCTACCCGGCCTGGGAGCTGCGTCTTTGGCCTTCAGTCAATGGTCTCTCCTGGATTCTGCTTGTTCTTCAGTTATCCAGACTCTTTTCTTACTGATATTTTATATATGTGACCAGAGCAAAACAATAAAACACAGTATTGACACCTTTTTTTTTTTTTTTTTTCTCTCCCTTGATGATCAACTAACTTTTGCGTTTGGGGAGTGTTAGTGGCTTACAAGGATACTTCTGGAAGGTGGAGAATACTTTTTTTTTTTTTCCTGAGGAAATTAGTTTTATGGAATTTAGTCAAAAACTGAACAGTGTTAGGGATTGTATAAAGTGCAAATATTTGCAGGTCTTGTGTGCTCTGCAGCAAAGGATAGTTTCTGTTGCGTAACTTCTGCCTAAAAGATGTTGACTCTTAAGTAAATGTGTACCATTTCTAAAGCATTCTATATGCCGTTCTATAAAGCAATCTATGTGCTATTTTATACTGGTTTTATGAAGAGCAATATCTCTTTTCTAACTGAAAGATGTGTAAAGTAAACCTGACAGAAGATAGATTTCCTTTTGATGCTGTGGACTGATATATAAATATAAATATATAAAAATATGCATTTTTTTATAATTTTTTATATTTATTTTTTTTTACTTGTTGCTTTTTNAAGATAGATTTCCTTTTGATGCTGTGGACTGATATATAAATATATATATATATATGTATAATGCATATTTTTATATATTTATATATAAAATATTAAATATATATGTATTTTTTACTTCTTGCTTTTTATTTATTTAGGGGTTTTTTTCCCTGATAGTGTAAAGTTATAAGCCAGCCCTTCTAGGGAAGCCCTTCTACGCAAGTAGAATGAGATTTGTTACTGGGGATAAAGTGCTTAGAGTAGCGTCCCCTCAGAGTGCAGCAGATCCCCTTGGCTGCTCCTGTGAAAAGGAATGTGTTAATCCCTGGATTACGGCTTCAGTTTTAATTTTGGTAGCAGAGACCAGAGGCCGTGCTCTGAGCGCAGGCTGTGACAACTGTTGGTTTGGAAGAAGCTTTGACCGTGCGGAGGTGGCACGGCCCTCGCTTGTGCTCTAGCCCTTCGCTGCACTGCAAAAGGAATCAGCATTGCTCTAGCAGCTGCCTGCGTGAGGAATTCCCTTGCTCCTTCCTTGGGCTCCTGTATCCGGATGCTCCTGCAGGGAGGAGCTGGGGCACTAGGCGGAATTCTGCAACCCGTCCGTATCTGCGGCTGTCTGGTTGCCCAGACTGACCGAGCACTTCCCAGAACGGGCTGTGTGGCACCAGGTCTGGGCCAGCCACCAGAGCTGATGGCAAAATCCGCAGGAGCAGCTGCCAGCAGCTGCTGGGCACCGCAGAGACTGGGAATCCGGTAAGGTGGAAGCCTAGAGGATCTTACAGGGAATCCCTGAGCTAGTGAAAGGATTTGTATGGAAGAAAACGTTAAGTCGATAATGTTTTGGAGAGGGGATAAGTAGGGATAAGGGAGTTCTTCATTTGGAGATGGTAAAGCTTTGAAGAAGCCAGTCGTTTAAAACATTGGCAGTATCTCAGTATCTGGAGCTCTTACAGCTAAAAGCATGTGATTCATATCTGTTCTGCAAGTTATTTCAGCCATGAAAAGCAAACCCTTACTGAAAATTGCAATTAGAGAGTTTTAATTTCACTTGAATTTGGAGAGGAAGAATCATCTCATTTTTTGAAAAATCCACAGCTGATGATCAACAGACTAAGAGTAGAAGAGCTATCTATATGGTAATTTTTAATGAATGAAAAATGTAGATATAAGGTATAGATTGGTTTTGTGACCAAGAATTCAATACTGCTTAAGCTGCAAATTACAAAGTGAAATGAAATCCATATTATTGATACCAGCTGAAATAAATGGGCTCTCATATTTGCTTCATTATTTTTTAACAATTATTTCAAATGGACTAAAGTATGATATTGTAGGACCAGAAGAAAGGTTATACTATGACAAATCAGATTCAAAATATATTTTCAAATTAATTTTACACCGTTGTATAAGTAGGACGTTACTAAAACAATAAACTTCACAAATGTTGATTGCCATGAGGCTTTTGGAAGCATCATTTTCTTACTATTATTACCTACTGAGTTGTGATTTGCCATTTGGGTACTTTCTATGGAGTAACTGCGTAATCAAATTCTTAACTTTAAAGTGCAACATTTGAACTTGGAGGAGGAAGCCCTGCTGCGATACCAGCCAAAACGCACATTCTTCTAGATGTAGAATTCACTAACAGAACCTACCAGCTTTTCAGCACCACTTAAAAGGAATCAAAACCTTCTTGTCTGAAAGTAGAACACAGTATGTACCTTATACTGGGAGTGCCTTATTGTATGACTTAATTTTATGCAAGGTTTTGGTTTTCCCTGGTGTCCTGATATGAGAGCAGGATTTTTTCCTGTTTTGTAATTTATTCCAATTTGTTTTTTAGTATGTCAGCTAATATTTCTCAAGAGATTCAGAAAACTACTTAAGATGTGCTTTTTTAACTAATGAAATAATAAGTATTTTGATTACTCTCACATTGTCTTTTTTTTTTTTCTTTTCTTTTTGGAAAAAAACTATCTTTGGGAGCCAAATTTTAGAAAAAGAAATATGCAAAGAAGGAAGTTGGGATTAAATTCCTTAATTTTGTTTTGCATATCTACTTCGGATTTTCTGGATATTGAGATAGACGAGAACTTCTAAGTTAGCATAGGCTGATTGTTCTTTGCCATTATTTAAATTTAAATTAAGGTTTACCTTAGTTTTAATCATAGTTGACTTTAATCTTGGATGGTGTTTGTAGTTTTTAATGACTAAACATTGCTTTAACCAAAGTTTACCTTGAGGTAAAATTTGAAGTTTTCTTAGTGCAAATGGTTTTTCTTCATTGCGTAAAGGCCTTACCCAAACACCGAGAAACCTTTTTCTTCTTTGCTTTTGTCTTTGGAAGCTGTGAAACCTCACTTAAAAAGAAAGAGGGTCTCCTTTTTTCAGTTTGTAGAGTCTTGTATAAATGACGTGTTTGCTAGATCAAAAAAATGATATTTGCTATCTGTGGAATTATTTCAGTTATGTTGTTGTAATGTACCTGAGAACTTTCAATTTAAATAGCAATGATAATTGCAAGTCTTGTTGTGTATTGTGCACCTCCTCCTGCAGGTAAACCAAAGAACTTCTTATTATGGGAGATTTGTGTTTAGGCATTGCATTTAGTAGTCATAATCAGATATTTCTGCTGCTGATTAATCACAGTAGTTGTCAACAAACTTTTAAACTTCTTTTTCTTTTCCTCAGCAGACCTTGATATATTTTGGATTAGCACCCCATGGCATGTGAACCAGAAGATAATCTGAAGTAAAAGGTCTCTTCTTTCGAAGCGACAGTCCTTACCAAAATGGTTGGAAAACTGAAGCAGAACTTGCTATTGGCATGTCTAGTGATCAGCTCCGTGACGGTGTTCTACCTGGGCCAGCACGCCATGGAGTGTCACCACCGGATAGAGGAGCGGAGCCAACCTCTGCGAGTGGAAAGTGTGAGAAGCACGGCCAGAACTGGGTCTAGTGGAAGTGCAAATAAAACTTTTGCTTACAACAAAGACATGCCTTTAATATTTATTGGAGGAGTACCTCGCAGTGGCACTACTTTAATGCGTGCCATGCTCGACGCGCACCCGGATATTAGATGTGGAGAAGAGACAAGGGTGATCCCGCGCATTCTGGCGGTTAAGCAGATGTGGGCTAGATCAAGCAAAGAGAAAATCCGCCTGGACGAAGCTGGAGTCACGGATGAGGTTCTGGACTCGGCCATGCAAGCGTTTTTATTGGAAATCATTGTGAAACATGGGGAGCCCGCGCCGTATTTGTGTAACAAAGATCCTTTTGCTCTAAAATCCTTAACTTACCTTGCCAGAATTTTCCCCAACGCCAAATTTCTTCTAATGGTGCGGGATGGTCGTGCGTCCGTACATTCCATGATATCCAGGAAGGTCACCATAGCTGGGTTTGACCTTAACAGCTACAGGGACTGCTTGATCAAGTGGAATCGTGCGATAGAGACGATGTATAACCAGTGCATGGAGGTTGGTTTTGAAAGGTGTATGCTGGTACATTATGAACAGCTTGTACTGCATCCTGAGAGATGGATGAGGACTCTCTTAAAGTTCCTCCGCATCCCGTGGAACCAAGCAGTGCTGCACCATGAAGAAATGATTGGAAAAGTGGGGGGCGTTTCTCTTTCAAAGTGAGTATGAGCCTTCCTCTCTTATCTTGTGTTGTTCTAAAAGGTAATATAGTAAACTTTGCACCTGGGACAGTAATTGGAACTTTGTTTCAGTTTTAAGCACTTAAATATGCTGATTTTTTTATGAAGACTATACAAAAAATAAGAATGCAAATAGTTAGCTATAAACCAGTCTCAAGCTGAGCCTTCTAAATATTTGTCCCAGTAACAAATATTCAGGTAACGTATTAAACAGTTTCTAATTAATGGTCAGTCTAATTTGACTTTGGCCTTCTAATATCAACCTTTCTTCAGGTGCAGCTTTGCCTTTGCTGGTGCTCCAAAATAAAGCTGTCCTATCTAATAGGGCATTATTTGTTTTAGCAAGATCTCTTGTCTGATTTGGGGAACTTAATGATTCTTGTTAGTGCAAGAATAGCCCTCAAGTTATATTTGCCAAGAGTGTAATCTTCCAGGAAACTTGAGAAATGTGTTCCAGCAAAATAGAAAGCAGAATTGGCAAGCTTTTCTGTTAGTAATAGCCTCTTTAAAAGGATAAGCATTTCAAATAAAATAAACGTTGTTGTAGGCAAATCTCTTCGTATTGTAATGCTCTCTGTGCACTTGACCAGCTTACTTTCAGAACCCCAAATTTAACTCTACTTACAAAACCCTAAACAAGTATTGTGAAAGAGGAAGAAAAAAAAAAGCTAGTTTATTCTCCGATTAAACCACTCGCTGTTTTGGTTTGTTTGCAACTATTTACAGCTGGATTTCTGAGATAAGAGAGTTTGCTTGTTTTCACAGTGGGGGAATAGGTGAATGTTTCAATGGCTTTTCCTTATTTACTAGTACAAATGCATCTGCCAGACTGTTTAAGTTTCTAAAATAATTATTTAAAAGCTGTGTCCTAACAGGCAAGGCATGCCCAGGTAAGTTTGTTTCTGTGTTCTGAATATCCTTTGGTGACCAAATGCTTTGGAAGAACAGAGGCAACTTGCCCAGCAATGTGGGCTGGGTAGAGGCGTTTGCAGTTGTTAAATACAGAATGGCTTTACTTAAACTACAGTTAGAAATAAGAATTGAAGATGCTGTTAAAGATTGATGCTGTTGAAGATACTTTAGGGAAGTAACCATTCTGGTTACGTGAAGTTCTTCAATGAATTAGCGATTGTCAAATTCTATTGAGTGTAGTGTAACTGCATTCTGTGTAGAATGCAGTTTTTAGTAAAATATTACTATCTTACTGCTTCCAAATCGGTGTTTGTAAAATTTAACAGACCTTTAGATAATAAAACTCAGTAGCCTTACAGAACTTGCACAGTTTCTAGTAGTATTTCTTGCTAAAACTGTTGGAGTAGGATGCAAGGAGTTGAGAGGACTTCATGTCTCAAAATATTAAGACATTGTAGTGTTACTTGATCATCATTCTTGAATCAAAATTCCAAATTTAAGGCTGAAACAAGTATAAAAATGTTCCTGTTTTGGGACCTCCAGTCTATCCATGGATTTTTTTTATTATTTTACTCTTCATGGTTAGGTGATGCCCAAAACTGAAATTGTTCTAGACAGTTTCAGCAGTAGTGGGAAAAGTAGTTTATTAATGTTTTATCTGTAGTGTTTTTATCTAATCAAATACCCTTGAAATATGTGGCCAGATTTGTTTTTACTGTTGCAAGAGACCTTACTAATTTGATAATGATTTCAGTGACTCAGCCTTTAAAGATCTGTTGGGGGGGAGAAGAACAATAAATTGGAAATTCTCGAACTTGGATGTCTGTTTGGTGTAGTCATATGATGCTAATGGAGATTGTGCAGGGGGAGCTTGAGATTCCCCAGTCGGATTTCCTTGTGCCAGTTATAACCAGTCTGGATCTTATACTTATTGCAGGAAACCTTGTGAACACAGAGCCCAGAAAACCTATTATTTGAAGGGATACACGATAGCTGGTTTACCCTGAGCCTTACAGAGACCGTGCTGCCCACAGCTTAGCAGAATCTGGCAACTGAACAAAACCCACCGTGGGGTAAATCTAGTTCTCCTTTTGTCGGGTTGCCCTAGGTTTGTTCTCAGCTGCAGCTGAATTCAGTCTTCTCAACTATTACAATTCAGGATCAGATTTTAACCAACCTAAAGAAGTTGTCAACATAGAGACCCAGTGTCTGTTGCATGATAAGGAGAGCAGGGTCTGGACGAAACTAGTCTTGCAGTTATCTGCAAAGTATTAGTAGGCCAATAAATTTCTGAAGTCAAATAGTAAATGAATTACTCGTGTAATCTGCCAAGTCTGCAATATGGTGCAAGAATTTACGAGAATGAGCAGAGAAACCTGCTTCAGTCATCTTACAACTTGCTTCTAAGACTTAGGGATTTGCTCAGGTCGGATCCAACCTGAGATGCCTGGAGGCGTTTTAACTTTAGGAGGGTTCTGGAACATAAATTTGGCAAGTCTGTTGCCTTGAAACATTTAAACATTTTGAAGAAGAAACCCCAGTATCCTTAAAAGACTTTAGACAATTTGTCAATGTTATTGACAGGTAATAGAAAGTGAATGGTGAAAAGCATTTTTAAACTAGTCTGAAATCAAGATAATCTGCCAAGTGAAAGCTGTATAAAATGGCATGTAGCTCTAGGTCAGGGTAAGAAGCTTTATTTTCAGTTATATGTGGAGTTAACATGCAGGTTACTTGGATAAAAAACAGTTGCTAAATAGCTTGCTGAATTCCTCAGGATGCTACTGACTTCATTTTCCATCTTATTCTAAACTCCAACTCTTATGCCATAGTCTGTAAATAGCAGTATTAGACACTAGACAGTATCCTGACGTGCTGTTCCACTGGCTGCTTGATGTGAGGAAGTCGTTGGCTGCCTTAATTCTCTTCTTCAGCATTTTATTTATTTATGTATTTATTTATTTTGTATTTCCTCCTCTGTTGCTGAGAGAGCCCTATGAATAGAACTCATAGTTCTCCTTTACTTAAAGAAAAAAGTGGAGATATTATCCAGCTTGAAAAACACTGCAAGGGTTTTGAGGATGTTCACCACAAAACTCGTAGTTAGCGTGAAACCTTCTGTGGTTTGAAGTAATTGCCAGCGTGGCTGTTCAAGGAATGTATTATGGCTGGACGACATGCTATAACTAGTATTGTTAATATAGCTCTGGCATTTGCCTCCTAACTGAGAACAGCTGTGGTGACCACAAATGCAAAGAAATATCAACCCTTTTATAGCAATTTTTATTAGGCTTATTATGAAAATAGCTGTCTAGGCAAAAATCACTTCAGAATATACTATTTTTAATGCATACCTTTCTTTCGTTTTATCCTGGTACAGATGTAAAAGTGTTTGGGGCTAGTCCTGTGTTCCCTGCTAGCAGCTGCTTTTAAAACTGGAACTGGTACAGCAGTTTCGCAGAGGAACCTGAAAGCAGGTCCAGGCAGCATTTGTCCATACACACACACAGCCAAATTTATTAGAACTTTGTTTTCCTGCTGTTTTTTGTCTCCTTTTCTTTTTACCATTCTCTCACTCTCAACCCCATGCTCCTCAGATACTCCTTATGCTTAAGAATCTTACCTAGACCTTTGTGCTTTCATTTTTTTTTCTTACTTCCCATTTTAAGTGAAAGGACAGTAAAGGATTTAAAAAGAAGACTAAATGTTCTATATTACATATTTAAATCAGTGTCTAGGAGTAGCTAAATGTAGTTCCTTGTTAATTGCTTGCTAGGTATTAATTTACCAGGAAATGTTTAATGCTGAGCTTACTGTTACCAAAGACTAAAATGACAGTGAGGCAGGACATGTGCATTTCTTTAAAACATTCAGGGGTTTTACTTCAGCATGAGGTATATACATTTGGACTATTTCTGTACAAGAAGAAGGGAATATGAGTTCTAAAGCAAGTATTGATTGGAGGGCAAAATGTAACCTCTCTTTTTGGCTCCACAGAGTTGAAAGATCTACTGACCAAGTCATCAAGCCAGTCAACGTGGAAGCGCTGTCAAAGTGGGTCGGGAAGATCCCCGCTGACGTCCTGCAGGATATGCCAGTGATTGCACCCATGTTAGCAAAGCTGGGCTATGATCCGTATGCCAATCCACCGAATTATGGGAAGCCGGATCAAAAAGTTCTGGAAAACACAAGGAGGGTAAGGAATTTTTGTGTGTCTAAATTTAATTGTTGACCAACTGCAAGTGAACTGCAGAGCTGAAAATTCTAGAATTTTAAGTCTATTTTTAATACCTAGCAATACCTTTCCTCTGCCACTGCAAGGTCTCATAGGACCTTGGGCACTGGAGGTTGCTTCGTCTTCCTTCCCCCTGACTCCAGGCCTGAGCTGTTCCCTTTGGTTTTGAACTGGACCTCTTAAGAATTGTCCAGTGACTGGGGGGCCTGGCCAGGAAGCACACCAGCTGACTGGTCAGCAAACTTGATTCATGGGCTTTGATTCAGCTCAAACTTGATTCATCTTTTTAACCAAATGGTTGGCAGAAGCTCTGTCACAAAATTATAATACTTGGGAGAATTTGAGAAGTAAGCAGTGGAAAATGGTTCAGGATGATCAAATTGTCAGACTTCCCTGTTCTTTGCTGTCCTCTTTAGTGNACTTATAATACTTGGGAGAATTTGAGAAGTAAGCAGTGGAAAATGGTTCAGGATGATCAAATTGTCCCTGTTCTTTGCTGTCCTCTTTAGTTTTTTTTTTTTTTTTTTTTTTTTTTTAAAAAAAAAAAAAAAAAAGTCTGGTGCTGATTAACCTAAACATGAGGATTTTAGTCTGTCTAAATTGAATGTTGTTGGAATTTGAATAGTTAGGCTATACAACTGTTTATCCCTGGAGGTATCCATTGAAAAGCTTAGTACAATTGTTTGCAATAAGAATAATTAACGTCTCTTTTGAGAATGTACACTTATTAAAAGAAGGTGACTTTTTACTGACACAGCAAGTCATCACTGGAAAAAGGGAACAGAACAATTTGAAAAGTCTGTCTTTCCCTAGCCTTTTGACTGTAAATAACTGCTTGGTATCTGCTAATTGATAGATACAGAACTGCTAATGGGTAGATACAGAAAGATTTTTTTTTTCATTATTAAAATTTCTAAACATTTTGCATTAATTCTTAAGAGCCCTCCCTGAGACCCTCACACTAAGCAGCTGATTAGGATGGCAGGTTAACTTTTCCATACTGAGCTGATGGTTATTTAAAAAGGTAACTCCCTTTTCCAGTAGGGATAGTGGTGAGCATTTTATAGGTTTTCTAATACTCTTATTTTAAGTCTTTCAAGCTGACTTTTCTGTACAATTCACCCTGATTTAAAAAAATAAATCAACATCGAACAATTTAATAATCATGGAGAGTATTAGTATTTTATACTAATATTTTACTTAAAATTGTCTTGAGGCTTGGACTGTGTTTGTGTCACCAGTATATATTTTTCTAAAGAACAACAAGAGGCCAGGAAAAATAACTTCTGCAGGTCCTGCTTGTATGGATAAAACAAAGGAGATGTCCTGAATTAACCTTAAAATCCACCAAGTGAGAGAAATAAGGAAAGAGTAATTCCTGAACTTGTAATATTCCTTTTGAAAATGCTGGAACATGAGGTTTTCAAAATGACATATACCCCAAGGAGCCATTTCAAACGAGGGCTCAAGTCAGCGTTCGAGTTTGTATTGAGATGGTCTAAATTCTTGCCCAGTCACTTTGCTTTGTTTCCTCCTCGCTGGGATTCGGCAAATCCCTGCTCAGCACCTCCTGGCCCTCTCTCTTTATGGACTGTCAAAGCATTGATCTTCTGACTTCCTAGGGGTTCAGGATTTGAAGGCTTCTCAGCTTCCAGACCAGTTTTCTTCATGGGTTGCTTAATTCTCAGAGCAGCAGACTCTTCAGCCTCTCTAGAAGTAGCAGATTTTGAGGCTATCGTGTATCTTGCATAGAGCTGCCAAAGAGCCAGCCACTGAGTTTGGCCTTAAACCAAGCAAGTTTTGCAAAAAGTCATATTCTGCTTGATGATCATTGGAACTGATAAAAAGTGCTGAAAATTGAAAAATGCTTCCCTTTGCTTCCTATCCCCCCCCCAACCTTTTCTTTTTCCTTGTGGAGATCTGATGCATTGGCAGCCTTGCCCATCATGGATCACACGTGCTCCTCTGTGCATTTCTCCTTTCTCATGAACATATGCTAATTTATTTCTTGCTACTGTGGCTTAGAAGACATTTAAGTACTTCATATTCAATTTCCAGCCTTTGGGAACTTTGACTTAGACAGATTTTTTTTAAAATATGTTATGTTATTGCATACTCTTAACTGGTGGGTTTATAAACTCTTTCTGCACTGCTCTTGTTTTTGCTTTCTCTTATTTATTCACCTGGGATTCTCTCTCTTGTACAGATTTTTGTTCTGGGCATATTGTAGGAGTCAACCCGGTCTGAAATAAATCTGAAGTTGTTCAGCGCATAATCCAGCGTGTACACAAATCTTGCACGTAGCTGTTTATTGCTTCACTTCATGCATTGGAATTTGTTTTTGTTATTTGTATTTGTGGTCTCTGCAAACTTTAAACCCTCAAATTTTAGTCATTGCAAACAGATTAAGTTTAGACTTCTAAACTGAACTGTTTTGTATTAATATTGTAACCCCTTAGAGTGACTGACTAACTCAACATAATTATTTGATGTTTGCTGCTGGAGTTGTAGTTCTGGTGTCCATTTAAGATTATGGACATGTTGGATGGCAGAAGCTGGTCCAGTCTGGCAAGCAGAGCAGTAGCAGGGGCAGCAGGACTGTGTTTTTGGGGGTGAGTGGGGTGGTTTAGTTGTTGGGGGGTGATGAGGAGCGTTATGTAATGAGGACTGTTGTGTAATGCTGGTGTAAATTGATTGTGGAAGTCATGACAACAGGGTGGAAGCTCCACTGAAATTTCTGGCCGGGGAGATTCTGGCTCCACTTAAAGATGGAACAACAACGATATGATCTAGTTTATAGCTATCAGATGCATTTTTTAAAAAATATATTTCTCCCATGATCACAGAGCTCTTGCTTTTTATGATTGATAGTACTTTAAATGGTGCATACAAAATCCTAAGGGTAGGTGGAATGAAGATTTGAAAAATGGGCAGAGTGCAAACAAGCTCATAGCTAGAAAACCTCTTTTGACTACAGAAAGATTGGTATTTCTGCAAAAGTTTGAGACTAGAAGTTTTTGTATTCCTCCTTGTAAGAGTTTAAAACAGATTCCAAACGGTGTTTGAAACAGGGAGATGTCTGTGTTCCAGTATGCTGTGCTTAAATACTGCTGGTATCAGGGCATTTGTACTGACTGTATTGAGCAAAATCTGTTGCTGTTCAGAAAGCAACGAGTCAGACCAGCAGTAAAAATCCTGGTTGACGACTTGAAAGCTGCTGCTGTTACAGTTTGCCTCTTGCATTAGGGGACTAAGACTGCCTGAAACGTGTCAGGGCTAGACCTGGATGAAAAATCGAAATGAACAACTAATTAGTGCAAAATACTGGCATCCTTTCTCCCCACCACTGAATTGCATATGTACTGCTTTATATACGTCTTTTGCTTTAGTCTCGGAAGCAAAATGATGATTCAGATCATCGAAGCTGTGATCCTTGAAGAAGGATTTCTACAGAAATGTAGGTAATGCAAGGAACATCAAGATCCCTGCAGCAACTGGATTTTCAATGTAATGTTACCCCTCTGGCACTGAAACAGGTTGCTTTTTCATGCTTCTATAAGAGGGCACAGAGATAAGATGCGACTGGTGTTTGCTGTTTTTGTCATGTTAGTTCTGGCTTTGTTTTTCAAGTAACAGAGTCTGAAACTTACTTCATCTCTCCTTGCATTGGCCTCCCAGTGCTATGTGGCATTGTGCATTAAGTCATCTCTAATTTTTTCCCCTAAAGCCATAGCAAATTCTACATTCTGAACATAAAGGAACAGAACTTCCTGCAACCAAAAATGAATCATCTTCTGCAAATGAAGCAGAAACGCAAATAATTAAACTCTAAAATGGTAGTCCAGTCTCTTTAAGACAAAATACAGAAATAACAACTTGAAATTTGAAAACTGTCTGATATGCCTTCGTGTTGTGTAAAAGTGTATGCAAGCAGTTTAGTAGAATGCACCAAAAGCTGGAGACTATTCATAACTGTAAAACTCTGTCTTATGCCCAGTAGAAACTGGCTTATTCTTATATTATGATTGGCTTTGTAGCTTCCTTTCACATCTGTAACGTATTGCATCAGATTTTCTTTGGCACACGCTTCCCACTGAGTGGATTTCTAAGCTAGGAATACATATTCCAGGCAGTTCTGGATTCTTCATGAAGTTGCAATCCTTGCCCTGCAGAGAGCAAGAGACAGAAGTGCACAGGACAGCACACAAGAAGCCTGTGTTTTCATCATGACTATTTAAACATGTGTGAGTTCCTCTCATCACTTCTGAAAGCTGCATTTACCTCTGTCTGACATTATGGATGATATTTTCTCCAGTAATAGCTAGAGGGGGAAAAAAACAGAGCTCTGTTACCCTCTCTGTTTCATCCCGTGTATTAGATACTGAGGAAATGTCTCCTGCTGATAAGAGATGAGACTTTCGTGATAATCATGGTTTCAGGGCTCGGTGTGTATTTGAGGTTTCAAATGGAGCAATGATCCGAGCTAAAGGGTGTGAAACATGCCTATACTACTGCATGGGAATAATTGGGTTGTCAAAGATGGGTAATTGTGGGGCTGTGCTGTAATGATAGACTGCTCAAGTAGCCTAAAAAAAGGCTGTGCTGGTTAAGTGGAGCAAGTTAAGCATAAAGGCGTCTGGCTGCGGGGGTGTTTTCATGGCAATTTAATAAGTAAAAAGGATTTTTAAGTCAAGTCTCTCTTGTGACCGCCAAGATGATACTTTCTCAGTGTTATTTTCTCAGATATATCCTTCTCTTTGCATATCAGCTATGCCTGCATATGATCTGTAATGAAATTATGAGCTATTAAAACATGCAAAACTATGTATAGTTGCAAGATGCATTTTGGCAGACGTTCAGTGGCCTGTGGAAAAAAATGCTTCCTGTAGTGTTCCTACAGGATAAACATTTGTATCTCGGATGTCTCCGTTCCTGGTGGTTCCAGAAAGGAAGTACAGAGCTGTCAAAGCCTTGCAAAGCCGGAAAGAACAAGATTAGGACACCTCCATGTAACCTGCTGTGAAGGACTATCTCCAGGAAGGAGCTTGTTTGCTTATTTGCCAGTATTTGTTTTTTTGGGGATGGACAATTAAACATTGACAGCTTTGTACTCTGTATTTTTGTTTTGAAAAACCACCGAGCACAAGTACATTTATTTGCAGGTCAACTACTAAACAGAAAGACCCATTATTTCTGTGTACTGGACCTGACCAGATATAACATGACTTTTTTTTTTTTTAATCAAGCTTGAAAGTGAGTGAAAAAGAATGCTTTAATCTTCTCTAAAGATGAATTAAATGAAGCATCTGTAATAAGAGCAGACACTTAAACTTTCCTTGTGTATTTTAAGGGTTTGGTCAGATAACTGGATGTATTTTTTTTTTATTCCTTTTGAAAGAAAACATACATTACTCAAAAAACTTTTAAACAATTTGAATAGCTCCAACACTGAATAACAAAATGAAACAAATTACTAAAGATTTTCCCCCACTTTGGAAATCCATTTGGGCTTGCGAAATAGTTCTCCTAGAGAGTGTGAGCACCATTTCTGCTCTGCTGCCCTGAATTCTTGCTTAGACTGGAAATCATTCCAACGTCCTCCATCTGCTTCTCAGCTGCCACTCTCCAAATAATACGTTTTAGACTTAAAAAATGGGTCAGAGAAAAATTTGGAGTCTGAAACCTCCTAAAGCCTTTGGCTGCGGACGGAGGCATTGTTTTCTTGAGTTTCTGGATTGTAGCAGTTCCCTGGGCTTTGATTCAAGAGGGACCACGTACCGTTTCTGGAACTACTCTGAACCGGTTTCTTTGCAGCCTCAGTCTCGACCAAGCCATTCTTCTAGATAATGTGAGTTTTCAACCAGGATTATGCATAGTTGCTCTTGAAACCTAATCTAAATGCAGCCTCTCTGGCTGGTTGTTGATTAAATTGCACCTTTGTAAACTGCAGCATGGCTTAATTTAAAATATTTTTGCATAGAGGCATATATGTTTATTTTGTTGCATTAATTCTGTAACTTTAGAATTTAGCCAGAAAGGTGCAGCAAGAGTAAACAACTTGAATAGATTACTAAATTACTAGAGCTCTAATTGAGCTGTCTAAACCAAGTTAATTTAAGCTCAGAAGTCAGTTATTAAACAGGGTAAAACTTAACTTTTACATCACACAGGTTTAAAAATTAAGTAGTTGAATGAAAGAGCTGCCCGCGATGTCATCAGATGTAGAGAAGGAGACAGGCTGTGATGTGTGTGTTGAATTGTGGCTATATAATGAACATATGCTTTTCATCACTGTGCAAAGCAAAACTCCTACTGTATAATTTTTCTTCTCTGAAGTGGTTGGTTCCTCTTCCCCCCAGAAAAAGAAAAAAGTTTCAATATTTTCTAGATGTTTTAAAATACAAGATACCCTCTAGCTGAAACTGCAAGGTTTGTTCATGATGCAAATAACCAGGTGCTTATAGAAGATGAACAGTTGCCCATACTAATTTCTTTGAAGGAAAATAAGTTATTGCAGGTGATGTGTGCATGTTGGGACTATTTCCTCAGCCATATAAAGTCTTCTGAAATACATATCCCTTCCAGTATCAGTACTAGTCTAATAAAAGATGCTTTGGGTTTTTTTTTCCTCCCCTGATTCTTGCTTAGGTTGTTCTTTGGCATTCGTATGCAGCAGTATTGTAGATAAGTCTCATTCCTGCTCTCTAGAAACACAGCCTGCATTTTAATGGTTCGGCTAAAAATATGAAATACTCTCCTTCACTTATAAATATTTATAGTACATCCAGGATCAAATACGCCATACACTGAATTTTTGACCAGTGTGGCTTTCATTAAGGTTACCATGGGACTGCCAGTACCCCCTTACTGAGTGCAAATGCGAGCTGTGCCCATCGCTTTGAATCAGTCTTTCTCGAATAACATGGAATATCACAAAAATACTTCTGCAATGTGTATATAATAGGTCCTGCTCTTCTGTTGTGTCTCGGCAAAGCCCTGTTGTTTGGATATGTTTCGCATGGTGATAAAAAGTAAGGAGAGCTGCCAGCACGCGCTCAGCGTGAGTCATGCGGCTCAGGGCTGCAGACCCGGTTCGGGGTGAGGGGCTCACGGGCAGGAAACGCTGAGCTGACTCAGCTGCACTATATAGACAAAAAAAAGTACTTTATATTCCAGTGTCTTATTTATAGGAAAGTGGAGAAAATGTATGTTGTTAATAAGTATCCCTTGACTTCCCGAATCTTCTTTCTTTCACATAATTTGCAAACCAGAGGCTGGAACTTTGAGGGATTATAGCAGAACCATTTCCATTTGATGTCTTCATTGGGTGTTTTTCACTAGATTTTTGTTCTTTAATGCTATGTGGTTACAACTATGCAAGACTCCACAGAACCTATGAGATTAGGGTGATTGGTATTCCTTTCCGTGGAAGTGGGGCTAGAGCTCATTCTAGTCTCCTTTACCAAAAGAAAAGTCAATAATGCTGAATATATATACATATATATATATAGTTGCTGGAATGCATTCCAGTTTAATGTCAGAAACAAGCAGCTTTCAAGAAGTAACCCCTAGAGAGAAGACACTTCATTGCCAGCTGATTTCCTAATTGGTCAGAGTGGAAACACTTGTTTGGTGTGGCTCCTAGCATGTCTGAGAATATTTATTGCTTGTTTTTTCTCCAAACAGAGCTTGTTTTGAAAGTAATGTTATAGTCTAAAAGACTGGGAGGCACCGTAATGGCAACCTTTCCTGGTGTAAGGTTGGTCGTGAGACTTCAGCTGCGGTAGAAATTCAGATCATTAGAGTTGCTGGCTGTAACTTTAGACCTGGTAGAAAAGGATTGTACCTGTTTTGCCAAAAAAGGGAAGATTACTTTAGGGTTTTTCTTTTACTATCAAAGACTGTAGTAATATGGAAATAAAATGCTGGAACTCTTCTGTACTAATATATGAAGCTGTTAATCCATGTGCCTGCTGGTGTAGGAAACTAGTATCTCATTGTGGGTTTCTGTATATAGAAAGCAAATTAATCACGGAGGGTTATAAAAATTCATACAGATTTTTTAACCGAATCTGAACCTAAGTTACTAGTTTTTCCCAGACTTTTTGTAGTTTTGTCACCTGCATAAACTATTATCAAAGCTAATGAAACCTTCCTTTGACAACATAGTCGGGTAGGAACAACTGTCAAAGTATGATACTTCTGTTTGCATAAATGATATATTTTGTGTATGGCAAATAATAGAAGCATCAGAAAATGCTGTATTGTGTAACATACTGCAAGTCTGTAAACGTTAAGACCTAAATGTTTGAGAACTGCAAGTTGTTGCTGAGTGGCTGGTATATTAATTATGAAACAGTTGATGAGATTGTGACAGCTTTTTTTGGTAAGCTTTAAATGAAGAGCTTCTTAATTATAAACTATAATAGAGCCCTAAGAGAAGTTACTGAAGTTGTTAAAACTGTTGCTTCATATTTTACATAGAACTTCAAAAAGTATGTGTTACTATAACTCAGTCCAGTGTATTTAATCATGCTGTAAAACATCTTTTAAAAAGAGTAGAATCAGTGAATTATATAGGACTTAATTCATGAATGATTCATAACTCAGGGAAGCTTGAAATGTAATACAAGTTATGTAGTTTATTTTTTTTCCTGACCTTGTTTGCATTAAAATGCTATTAAATACATTTCCCAAACATTGCCATCTGTCTTGAGTAAAGAGCAAGCCTGGGAATGAGTATAAAGCTGTAGAGCTACTTCAGCCTACCAGACCCTATTATTAAAACTTTGCTTTTACAAATGGGTTGTGTTAAATTTAGAAAGCTCCGAGGTAGATCTGACTTAGCATTACGGGACTCTAATCACCCAGACTAATCCATTTTTTGCTTGATAGGCTATTTAGCTTTAATGAAAGCTTGTTTTGAATAGTAAATTGTTTTCCTTGGTTGTTTGTTTTCCAGGTCTATAAAGGCGAATTTCAACTTCCTGACTTCCTTAAAGAAGTGCCACAGGTACAGTACTGGAAGAGTTTCCTTTTCATAGATGTAGCAACAATTTAATGTCAAACCAGTCTTTATAAACCGCTTCGTAAAGTTGATTGTTAGAGAAAAAGGGGCCAGCGGTTTGCTATGAAACTGAATCTCCACCACTGCTCTTACGCTCAAGCCTCCTTCGAGTTTATGTGCAACTCGAGGCATCTTGCTGTGAACTCGAACTCATTCAAGGTTATGTCAAACTATGCTGTGAATCTTGAGGAAAGACTGACTTTGTATTTTGCCATACAGTCCAAATGCAAAATGTTGTTTGCAGAGAAGCTCGGTCTTTCTTTTTTGCCTTGTACCGAAATGTTGAATGCCAATATGCTAGAGATGGCATAAATGTGTAGACTTTGGTTGAGGATAACAAGAGTCCTTTGGAAAGAAATACTACAGTATTTGAGAAAATTAACAAAGCAGCTCAGCCGTGGGTAGTGATCATGCATTGATCCAATGTTCAGGTGAGCAATTAAACTCCAGATTATAATAAGAATTTGTAACTTGTTTCCCTTTGAATGCTGTTAAGTTTCACTGGCTACCTGAGGATCCTAACCTTACACTGGGGCAGAAAGAGCCAAATTCAGGCTTGGAACTGCTAAATTGTAGCGTTTCTTGGCCCCTGAGCTCTGTTTTAGATGTGCTTCAAGCCCTAGGCCCCCTTCCCATGTAGACACTGTGGAAAGGTTTTGGGCCATAACCACTTACTAATTCATGGATCTAGCAGTTCAGTGTGGATGATGAGATCCTAAACTGCATGAGCAGCTCTTTCTGTGCCTCTCAAGGACACAATGCAGGAGCTGGGAGGAACTTCCTCCGTGGAACTTCCTTAAGGGTCTCTTGTGTGTGGCATTTTTTTTTTCTCTTAATCCTCTCAGTGAAATTAATTCCCCATGTTGACTTTGCAGCTTTAAGCTTAAGGCGAATGTATAGTCTAGCTGTAAAATATCATCTGGAGGAATTTACTTTATTGGTTGAAAATGTTTCAGATGAGTAAGTGGAACAATTAGTAATTGCCCTTGTATTTTCTCAGGGAAGAGTTACTCAACTAGCCTCATAGAAATACAGATTTTGGAGGCCGTGTAACTGCTAACCATGTCAATGTCTGCAGTGCCTCCTGCATTATGCTGTGATGGAAGAGGCAGGGAGTGCCTCCTCACTGTTACTGTCTCCGAGTGTGTTCAAGTAGCATAAAAATGTATAGATTTTTTTTTTCCAGTTTGTCCTATGTATGGGACATTGCAGACTTGGGAGGAACAGCATTCTGGAGACCCTCTGCTTCCAGCATTTTGTCTCTCTCCAACTAGAAGCACAAGGAGCAGCCTCCTCTCCCATTAGCTTCAATGGAAGCTATGAGTGGCCAAACTTCTAGTAAACCGTGTTAGATTCTGTTGTTGTTGCTGTGTTTTTATATTTTAGGAAAAAGAGCAACTGTAGAACTTGCTTTTGCCACCTACAAAGCAATAGGAAGCTCTTTCCAAGGGCGGCAACCACCATTCTTTGTTCTTATTTTTATTTTATTTCTTTTTGTCTAGTTTAGTAGTTGGTATCTTTTGGGTACACGGGACACTTCCCTACTGGCCAGGCCTTATTTTGATGTGTTTTGGTGGTCCTTTTGCAGGGTAATACCCTTCAAGGGGAGCTACTTTAGTGTAGTAGTTTCAAAACAAACTAATGGACAAGAGAATAAATTGATGTGGTAACTTATGCCATAACTGTGGCTAAACACAGCAGTACTTCAAGCAAAAGAGGAGATCATTTGCTTCCATCCAGGTTTTTGAAAAAAAAAATGGCCACTTCTAGCCAGTTTAGAGTAATTTATGGTATTTATGTTACCTACATTTTTACTTTATCTGCCATGGTTAATCCTGCTTACACAAGACAGAAGTGTATTTTGAATATACATGTAAGTGTAAAGACTTAGAGCACTTGCACTGGGAAGGGAACTTTAAGGGAAGACTCTTAAAGAGGTAAGAAGGAAAAAGAGGAAAAAAACAACAGGCACAGTATCCTTAATCTTGGATCTCCAATGTTAAGGAAAGGCTATTTGAGTATGACTTCTGTTAGAAGTCTCTGTTAGAAGTATTCAAGAATACACAGCAGCATCTACCACGTGCAAACAAGTGTTTTTGACTTATTCCATCTGTTCTAATGAAAAGTAGTTATTAAAAAGGAAAACCGTTTTCTTGTGTTCCAGCCAAAGAAGACAGTAGAAAGGAAGTCTCGTGGCAAGATAAAATGAACATGGATCAGTAAAGTAGAGTAGCTGAAGTGTCTGTCTCCTGTTTTCAGAGCCTAGCTTTTTGCTGTGGACACCAAATCTTTTCTGATAAACCCGTGTGATCTCTACTGTGGGCTTTGCTCTTTTACTGGCTGTTTTGCCTGCTCTCACCCTTCCAACAGTTAGTGCTCATGCTTTGCTGCAAGTTGTGCTCAGCTAATAGAAAATCATTAAGACTCTGACACCACGCAGCTAAATGTGCTGTTGCTCACAGTATTGTTCACTCTCAAGTGCTGGCCAAAATGCCTCTGCAGCTTAAAGGCAAGAAAACTATTTAAATGTGTGCTGCTTTAAAGTTATTGTCAGCAAATCGTTTTTGAGAAAGTGTGCTGTAGTTTATTTTATAATGCTTTCAAATGCAGTTTTTGTATTTTTTTTTTCAAGATCATCTACAGCATAACAGATAACGCAGCCACGTGGGTTGCAAATTTAGGTTGTGTTGGAACACAGAGTTAAATATTGCTGCTTAGGATTGGTGAAACATGCAGGGAGAGGAGCTATCTTGAAGAACTAGCTCTTTGTGAATAGTTTTCTAGTAACATAAATGATCCTTGAACTGCATGAAATAGCTGTTAGCTGAAGTAAAATGTTTGCGTTTTGTGATGACCGTGGAATAATGTCATAGGAATTTGGTCCACTACTTCTTGCAATCCATGTGATAAGTAGGTTTCAAAATGAGACTCTTCTAAATTCAAAGGATCAGGATTTATACAGCATTTATACCATAACTGTATTAAGCTGACGCTGAACAGGTTTATCTAAGTGAGATCTTCTGAAAAACAAAAACAAGCTTTGTGAAATAGTAACAATATTTCTGGCATTGTAAATCCTGAAGCTGGAATTGAAATTACTTCTGTTAATCTGTAAAGTCAAAGCAGAATAGTTTAAAATTAACAACACAACCAACCAACTAAATGGCTTTGAGTGCAAATATTGGTTCTGGTAATACCATTTTTTCCTTTAATGTAAAATAGCTAATTTCAATTTAATTATTTGTTTAACAGACTGAACCTATGGAGTAGAAGATACAGTGGATATTTCTTGCACAGAAGGTAATAAAGAATATCCAGTTCTGCTTAGTTACTCTTAGTTAATAGTTACTTTTCATTTGAAAGCAGTATGTAACACTTTCACTGCTTGGCCAGGCTTTAGCAGAGTTTATTGGTGATTTATTATTATTATTATTTTTAATATCTGTGTGTTTTTTGATGTTATAGCATACTTGTACAGCAATACTTGTACAAGCATACTTGTATCCCTATTTTAACAAGCTACTAAAAAGCATCATTATTTTCTTTGGGGTATGAAGAGATTTCCAAAGACTATTTTCAAATATCAATTCAGAAAGTAGTAAGGAAACCAACCGTTTAAATGCAGCCCATTTTACAAGTATTCTCAATATTAATGGAAATACAGAATTTTTCACATCTAAAGGCTACTTTGCGAATAAGTCTAGTGACTCCTGAAGAATGGAGCCACATTCCTTAGAGGAAATTTTTCTGATGTTCCAGTTAGTCTTGAGAATGACTCTGCACCTCCTCAGGTTGCAGTTGTTGCTCTTAATCATGCGTTGCAATTTCTAATTCTGTGATGTTACAAAGGCCACGAGTGTAACTCTATTTTCTCTTTCTCTAGAAAGACTGCTGCCTTTTCCATGGAAATGATACTATCAAGAACCGTCCCACCGGGATCAGTGAGGTGTAACTGCTCTTGACCTGCCTCTTTTCCTGCATTTCTCACCCCAGTTTCTTTCGTACTGTGTCTTTTTGTTTGAGATTTTGTTGTCGTGAAAGCTTGTAAACCTGTTGAAAAGGTGGGGGAGAGCCTACATTGATGTTAATGTGGTACTATATTACATTTACACAACTATTTTAAGGTTTTAAAGAATGCAAAGCAAAACCTGTCTCAAACCGCTATTCTATCTAAACTCCAAACCTCAATCTTTAGTGTTTTTCTTTCTTTTTCTTCTTCCCGTGACAGTTGTTTTAAATGTATGAACCTTTCAAAGAGTGGTCTGTGCTTGTTGTGAAGGATTTCTGGTGGAACAGTTGTTTTATTGCCATGTGGAAATTGTTAAATATCTTTTATTTAAAAAGAGATGTTGATAAATTACAGGTATAATTACAATTTAATGATCTTTTGTATTTTATTTTTCAAATAAATGCTTTAAATGTGATTATTTTTTTCCTTTCTTGGGTTGTTGCATTTGCTTTTGAGATTTAAATAACTAATAATCCTGTGGCATTGCTCGGATGAAAGATGTAATGTAACGTCCTGCGTCTGGATCTCGTTTTAAGCTCTGCTTAAGTCTTTTCCAGTAGCGGATGAAGGGACAGAAAGGAGGAGAAACGGTAACATGAGAACACGAGTAGGATTTTTTTTTTTTCTTTTTCTCCTCGATTTGTTCCTCAAAACTGCGTCGAGACAGGTGAAGGGTGCCGAGATGGGCAGATTAAACGGAGTTTTCGCTGCTTTCGGCCCCGGCGCCGCCTCCGTG
>VWPW01021867.1:2015-28481 GCA_013389825.1 Crypturellus undulatus | reverse complement strand
TTTTTTTTTTTTTTCCTCTCTTCTCTTGACAAGGCTTTGGCGTGCCTTGGATTGCTAAATATACTTTCCTCTTGCAAATTCTTGGCAGAAAACTGTGTAAGGAATCGCGCCAAGCAGTCTCTTCAAATGTTAACAAGCTCGTCGGTGTGGCTTTCCCAGCACAGGGTATGTGCTTTTTTTGATTCCTTTTTTTTTTTTTTTTACCCCCCCCCCTTTGCCAAAAGCCCCCACCCTTCTCTCCGAACCGTGTTGCTGTGAGCAGATGAGCTATGGCAGCTCTGCAAGAAACAGCTTCTCTACCTAGAGCTGAAAAAAGCCTTTGCTTGGTGTTCAGCAAGGCCTACCTGGCAGCCCTGCGGAGCCTGCTTGAGTTGGAAGTGTGGATTTGGGGGTACTTCTGAGAAACGCGTTCTATTTTCTCTCCTTTGCCCTGTGCTGCCTTTTCTTCCATTTTTAGCAAGTTGGAATGTATCCTTTCATGGCAATGGAAGATTTGAAGTCTGTCGTTCAGCAGGCAATTAGCAAGTGAATGATGCTGCCCTATTGCTTTTGTTTTTACCCCAGCGCTTTCACTGATCTCCAAGTGGCCTTGGAGTCTCCGGCCAGGCCATGAAATGCAGAGCCCAGCTTGGAGCTGCAGGCACTGGCTGCTCCTCTCCCTCTGCTCCAGGCTAAGGGCAGTGCCACTGTTACATCTTAAACTGCAAAAGTAAGGAAAGGTGGGGGAAGCCAACACCGTAGGACCAAAAACCTAACGCCTGCCTAAACCACCTCCTAGGACGCAGGCATCCCTCAACATGTGGGAGTCTGGACTTGAGCTCCACTTGAACCAACTGTGAAGCAGTAGCAGTGTTCGGAGATCTGAAAGGCTGAATCCACCTTGTGTTTTTCACCTTGTGTTTCTTCTCTAGTTCACGCTTAACTCACCCCTTGAGTGCAGCTCTTCCTGCTGTCCTGTAGTTCCATGTCCCCTGCTCCAGAGGCTGGAGGGTGTCGCTGTGGGAGATCATTTGGGCTCTCCTCTGTGCAGCCTGCACTGCCTGGGGCTTTGCTGGCAGCGTGCCTCAAACCTGAGGAATGCACCTGATTTTCAGGAAAAAAGGTGTGAATTGGAGCTCCCCTCAACAGCCCTGCTGTTCCCTATCCCTGTGGCAGAAGGGAGAGCTGTCCTAGGCTCCTTGTGTCTGTGTGATTGTAAGTGCGTTACTGCTGGGTTGCAGCAGACGAGACTTTTGAAACACGGATTCTGCAAAAAATTCTCTGGTCTTTGCTCTGCTTCCTGCATGCTCCTTTATCCTTCAGCAATGTGGTGACGTGTTGTGTACAGATAGATCACAGAATCCTTAAGGTTAAGGCTGGAATGGACCTTTGGTGATCATCTAGTCAAACCCCCCTGCACAAGCAGGGCCACATAGAGCACGTTGCCCAGGATCACGCTCAGGTGGTTTTTGAGCATCTCCAGAGAAGGAAACTTCGCAGCCTCTCTGGGCAACCTGTTTCGGCTCCGTCATCCTCACACTAAAGAAACTTTTTCTCGTGTTCAGATGGGGTTTGCTGTGCTTGGATAACGATATTGAATTCCTGTGTGTTCAGTCCCACCCCTTCAGCTCCCCTTTCAGCCTGGAAAAGGGAAGTCTTGGCAGAGGGACGGGGGAAAACTGTTGCAGGTGACACTGAGTTTTGGGGGCATGGGATGGTCAGAGGGCTGTAAACCCAAGGGCTTTCCTTGGCACAAAACAGGCATCAACTGTAAGAACAGTTCAAGACAAATGATGATTACCTGCTTTTCCTCTAAGGTGCCTATTTTTCTTCATATTTTCTGCTTAGATCTTCATAATCTTGTTCCATTTCCATGATATGGGCCCATTAGCTTGCAGGACAGGTAACAGCTCCTCATAGATTCTGTAGCTCTCCTGTTAATGATAACTTTTTTTTTTTTTAATGTACTTTGTCAAATGGAATATTTTCAGCCTTGACTCACTGGGCTTTTCCAAAGGCGCCTCTATCCATGCCAAGGAATACTTATTTATAACTCATGAGTTTGGTTTCAGGAATTTGCTCTGTGACCCCTCTCCATTCCTTTGATTAAAATCTAATATTATAAGAGGAACATTGTATTCTGCAGCCTTTGCCCATCCCCAGATAAATGACCTGCAAGTCGCTACTTTGTTCTCCAGTTCAGGCACTTCTGGAAGCGCTTCAGTTCTTTGAAGGTGGGAAGAGGCACGATGTTAAGAGAGAGAGGACCTGATGATTCCAAATAGATGTTATTTCACAGGAATGAAGAGGTGGCCCATGAGAGTCCTTGGCTTTTTGACTTAATAAAGTTCTTCCAAGTCACCATTTACTACTGGGCTTCTCCTTTGAAGGCAGGAGGCTCTGTTTTAAGGCAGAGCAAGACTCTCTGATTTCCTTGCTATGAGGGCCAAACTGACCGACAAGCTGTCTAAAGGAGGAACTTGGTCTCAATCAACCCTGTCTGTTTCCATTCAAGCCATGGGGTGTGAAATTATTTTTACTGTAAGTGACTGAATTGGCGATAAAAGGGAGAATCTGTAAAAGAAGTATTGAAGAGGGGAGAAAAAAAAAACACTTTAAATGTACAGTAGATGCAGGTCATCCACAGAAAGAGGGGAACAAATATTCCATGCATTAACTAATTTTTAACTCTAGCCAGCTGAAACAATATATTCTGTGTGCATGAAGAAATGCATAGAAATTCATGCAACTTCCTATAGCAAACAGGTGCTTATTCCAAAATTGGTCTTCCTCATTAACTAAGCTGTTGTGTATGCCAGGATAAATCTTCATGGACCTCAGATGAAGGCCGTGCTGCTACCTATCTGAACAAAGAAGAAAGTACTCAAAGGATAAGATGATAAATCAATGCCTAGCAGCTTAAGGTGATAGAGACTTTTATAGTGAGTACTTGGGTGTAATAACTTCATGTTGCTCACTTGGAATCTAGGCGGGTTTGGAAGATCTCCAAAGAAGGAGCCTCCACAGCCTCTCTGGGCAGCCTATTCCAGTGCTCTGTCACCCTCACAGTGAAGAAGTTCTTCCACATATGGAGATGAAACTTCAGGTGTTTGAATTTATGGGATAAGACAACTTCATTGACCAATGGTACCGGTCTTCCTATTTCTGTTACTCCCCATTGTTCTGTGCTTCCACCTTACCTGTACCTCTTGGATGTGAGAACGTAGAGGCAAAGAATGACTTTTTGTTTCACTAACATGAGAAGAGGCCAACGTAATGCTGCCTCTTGCCTCTTCTGTAAATGGAGATCATCACATCCTCTGAGAATATTTTTCAAAGATATTCTCTCTCATCACTGCAGGAAGTTGGTACTTTTATCAATGGGACAACTTGCCACCACTTGCAGATAAAGGGGTTACTTGGAAATGAGAGAGGCTGTAGCTTGTGGTCTTGCTCTAAATCAGCTGTGTTTTTACCATTCAGAAGCCAAGCGAAGATGAAAGACTCCGGGTCAGCTTCTCCATTCTCTTGGAAAAAATATACAAATACTTGATAAATTTTTTGCATTAATAAATTCCATTTGTCTTACAAAACAAAGTTTGCCAACTACCAAAGCAGGGAAAATATTTTACATAACTCAGAGTACAACGTCTAAAAGGTTGCTATGAGCCTGGTTTGAACAACTCTTTCCACATCCCAGACTGTGGAGGAATGCTAAGCTTCGCATAGGCTAGGATCAGCCTTGCTTTGTGTGTTTGTGCTTTTCTGCTGCCTGGTTGATTTTACTGCAATGGAAGTGGCAGGTTGGCTACTTTCTGATGAGCAGCTTTTCTAGCAGGTGAGAGGTTGGGCATGGAAAAAGAGGTGAAAGCGTGAATGTTGCCCCAAGGCTGTTTCTAAACTCCAAACAATGTCCCTCAGTGCACTGTGGGAATATTGCTATAAAAGGCATGAAAAGCACAGCTGTCTACTATTATTGTTTTGTTACTAATTTTTTAGAGTGATGATGATGATTAACCAATGCGGTGGATTCCCCCGGGATGTTTTTCAGTCTTGACTACTGAGAGTTTCTGACTCTCCGGCTAGGGACCAAGCGCTGGCTGGTCCTGTTAACCGTGACAGGGCCTACACGGTGGTTTGCATCAACCTTCTCCTGTTCCGTAGCAGGTTATGGGATCATGGTGATCAACCACAGTCTCTCGGTGGTCTGTGGCAGTTTTTCCTTGCCCCTGGCCAGCCCTTACCCCTGATCTTAGCTATCACTTCCAGGGGTGCAGAAATATCAACTGTTATGAGTAGTGGAGGAGACCCAAGCCGCAGGTTGAATCTGAGCTCTGCAGCTCAGTGTCAGGAAGCCATGAAAGGCACTTTATGTGCAGAGCGAACACCTCTTGCCGCCTGTCCCTTGGGCAAAGAAGCATGTAATTAGCAGACGTGACAGCCCTGGAAGCCAAGGAAAGACCATTTGACTCCTTTCTGATCAAACCTCTGCTGGAGAAGCAATTCTACCTCAGTAAGTAGGAGATAGTGGAATTTTGGGTGGGAGAGCAGTCCAAGGGGCAGTTTCCTGGAACTAGCAATACCACGGCATTACTGTGCTCCCTAGATATGCTGCTAGCTCATTAGGTGCTGCCAATGGCTCTAAGAGCCAAGATAAGCAAGGGGCTGAGATCTCCCTCCACGTGACAATCCCAAGGCCACTCATTCTTTGGCCAACTGGACCTCAGAAACACTCCCAACGTGTGCCCTGTTTCAGCCTTTTAGGATTCATGTCATCGCAACTGGTCAACCTCCCTTTCCTCTATCGGGCCACTGTCATTCTTCTCCTGGGTTATCTGCTTGGATTGGAGGGGCTGGAGTTGTTTTTATGCTCAGTTGAAGTCCACATTTGGACACCTACACCTACCTCCTTGTGGATTAGCTCATTGTGGTTTTGGCATGCTTAAACCTGTCCACGAGCCCCTAACCCTAAACCCTTACCCTAACTCTCTAGCATAACCCTCTAGCACCTAGTGAGACTGTCAGAGAAAAGGAGGCCACTAGACCGTCCGATATCTCTGTTCCTCCAAGGTCAGACAATGCTGTGAGTTAAACCACGCAGAGAGCAAGGGGAGACAGCAATTCTGGGCAATTCATGAGCACAGAGTGTAGTTTGGCTCTTAGGAGTATCCAACCTCCCAGCTCCCAGTGCTTGGGCTATGTATGGCAGGAAGAAATGCTGTGGCTACAGTCAGATGGCAAGTGATCCTTACCTCTTGGGAAAACATCTGAAATAGTCAACTAAGGATTTATCCCGAATTGGGGTAAAAATTCATGTGTGAATCCCAAACAATGTCCCTCGCGGTGCTGTGGGAATGTTGCTATAAAAGGCACGAAAGGCCCAGCTGTCTACGATTATTGTTTTGTTGTTAATTTTTAACAATGAGGGTAATTACCCATTGGAACAGATTCCCCTGGGGTAGTTGTTGGTCTTGAGTATTTAAACTATGAGATCCTGGGAGCAGAGACGTGTCTAGGGCAAAGTGTACATAGAGCACCAAAAACCACAGCGCCTTCAGCCACGGCTTGTGCAAAACTACTTTCAATTGTGCTGCAGCGGGCGGGGAGGACACGTGTGGCCAGACACGCTGTCTCAGCAGAGGGGTGTCAATCCCACTGGGGTGGCAATAAGTCTTAGGAAAACCTGGAGAGCTGAGGAGCCCTGAGTGCCGCGAATCTTTCTCGATTTCATCACATTGGTGTTTTACACTACAGCATCTTTGGATGGATGATTTCTAGCCAACCCCTAGCTAAGAACAATTAGCATTTTTTTTTTTTAAGAAAGTGAGACACTTAGCAAAGAGTTTCAACAGAAAAAAAAAGATCAGCTCTTGGTCAACAAGGACTTTTTGTTTGCTTGGTTGGTTGGTTGCTTATTCTTCCTAATGGACAGTGCAAGGACCTTCTCTTTTAGGAATCAGTTCTGGAGCAAATGAAGACTTGTCACTAAATTATATCTCTGGGCAAAAAAGCAATGCCAGGCTGGTTTGCTGGTTTTGTAATGTGGGACACAGACCTCCTGGCCCTGCGTGCAGCCATGCACAGACGCCCTGGCATCTAATTAATAATTTCGACACACTTGCCAAGTAGAAAATTGAAAAGCAAGAGAGCCAAAGAGTCGACTACACGACAACACAAAGGTTTAAAGTTCTAGGAAATTTCACTATGTGAAGTCAAAATTCCTTGTGCATTCAAAGGCTCTGCTGTTTCCTGGCAGGCGGCTCTAGTTTAAATACCAAGACCCTTTCTGATCAAAGCCTTGGTCTCCTAAAACATCTCCTGTTTGCCTAGAGTATTTCAGCCCTGAAATGTTTGTGTATTTCAGGAGGAGGAGGATGATGTAGGGCAATGTCGAACTAAGAAAGTTTGAAGAGTCAAATGAGTTTTTCTCGTGCTTGAGAAGGCTCTGCTGGATGGGGTCAGGCGAGGGAAGCAGCAGATCTGATGGACAACAGAGCATGGCTCGCAGGACAGGCTCAGAGAGCAGATGGGGGGACATAGCCAAGGGATTTGCAGAGCATAGGTTTGCAGTCAAAGAGACTGGGTCCTAACTCTTCTAGATATGGAAAACATCTCACCAGGAAACCTCCCCCTCTGTTTGCCTGTTGGTAGTTCGAGGGAGGACCCGTATTAGGCCCGTTTATGACATAGAAGGACTTCTCTTTAGGCTGAGGATTTTTGAGGATGGTCTTATTAGAGAACAATAACAGTAATATCTAGTGAGTTAGGTTTTCCACTCCTCATGCTGCTAGCCCTGGGGAAGAGCTGGGGCATGCAGCATTGTTGGCACAGCAAGAAGTACCACAACTTTCAGCAGCTGAGCTGAGCACTTGGATTTCTTTATGCTTCTTTGTGCTGGAGGTTCTCAGAGACGCGAGGGGAAGAGGCCCAACTGAAAGTTGTTTTTCTGGAGCATGAACTATTTTTGCTTTGCTTGTCCTCCCTCTCTTCTCTTCCCTGTGGAGCCACATGCTCCTAACTCTTCCCATTTACGTCCACGTACTCTTTGCAAGTCAGCCGCACCGTGATCTGTGTGGCTGGGGACTGGGAGGCAGACAGAAGGGATCAGCATTCTCAAAATGCGACCTGTGAGGAAAACCTGAAGGATTTGGAGAATGAAAAGCTTTCTGAAGGCATGTTTTGTCTTTAAATATACAAAAAAAGTTGTTGCAAGAAGAAAAGGTCTCATCAGCTTTCTCTATCAATGCCAGACATGAAAGGAAGTGATGGATGAAATTACAGCAAGGGAGAATCAGGTTAGCTCTTGGTTGGCCATCATTGGCAAAGGAGATTTGCTTGGCCTTGCTTTGAGTCAGGGTTGGAACAGAGACCTCCATAGATCTCCTCTATTCTATTAGTTCTGTTAGATCCTGTTAGGAAAAACTTCTTGGCATTAAGTGTGGCTATGTAGTGAGGAAATGAAGTGGCATAAATGTCATCGCTGGAAGTTTTTTAGTTGAAATTTAGACAAACACTTGTTAGAAGTGACTTGGGTACAGCAGATGCTGTCTGCCTAAGGTCCTATCTGCTTTGGTTTCAAAGAAGAGCAGACTCTTTCTTTCAAGCGCTGACTTGTGAAGGCAACAGGCTACCCATACACCAGGTTGGCCTGGAGGAACTTGAGCCGTACAGAGACCTGGCATGAGATAAGGTAAGGGATCCTGGCAGGGTGAACGGTGTCATCAGTACAAATGCTTCATGTTCGCCCTCCTGGGCTGTGGGTCTTCTAAGGGGGGAAGAAACCAGCAGTGTGCATGACTCGTGGCTTATTTCTGAAAGACTCAGTAGTGCTTGGTTGAATCACCAAACAAACATGGGCAGAACAGCAACACCCAGAAGATGTAGCATCCTTCCTCCGCTCCCATTTCAAGATCTTATTACTAACTCCAAACCTTCACAGTCCATAGGAAGGTATATTTAACACAGATATGTATCATCAACCAGAGCTCTTCTCCTTTGCCCTGAGCCCTGCTCCCTTGGAAAAGGTATTGCTGCTCCCCTGGTTAATGCATTGGTTTAATGTCTGTTCCACAAGGTTGTTTNTTGGCATTAAGTGTGGCCATGTAGTGAGGAAATGAAGTGGCATAAATGTCATCGCTGGAAGTTTTTAAGTTGAAAGTTAGACAAACACTTGTTAGAAGTGACTTGGGTACAGCAGATGCTGTCTGCCTAAGGTCCTACCTGCTTTGGTTTCAAAGAAACAACCACGAGGTTGTTTCTCAGGTTATTCTTGCAGGATGTGTCAATGTGTGTGTAATAAGATAAGAGACATTAGCCTAATGATTCACGTGTGCCTGAGTTAGGCCAAGCCCCATCTGAAACTGCTGCCTTTTCTCTCACCTTTTGCTCCTGGCTGGAGACTTTCTGTTCTCTGCAGCACAAACTGCTCTGTCACGCTCACCCCAAGAGGTTGGTTATAGACAGTGCCTTGCCAAAGCCTCTTACTTTTCCTCCAAGAAACCCTGCGATCCTGCATAATTATCAACTTGACTCATCGTGGCCTTTATCAGCACTCCCTGTCTCTCTTTCTCTTAAAAAAAAAAAAAAAAAAAGTTTGATTTGCTCTTTCGAACTATTGTTTCCAGCTCTTACTTCCCAGTGGCTCTGGGGAGCTGCAGTGAATTCATGCAGGAATCACTGGGACAGGCTCTGCGGTCTGTGTTGTGCAAGAGTTCTGACTGTGAGTGATCACTGCGGGCTCTTCTGGCTAGTTTCTGAGCTGATGGGTTAGGCAGAGGGAAAGAACTATCTGGCCAGCAGGCTGTATTGTTCATGAGGCTCGTGCTGAAGTAGAGTCCTTCTCCAATACGTGCTTCATCAGTTCATTTAAGACTGAAGTCTTGGTTACTGCCAGCTGTCCACAGTAGCTAAATGAGTGGCGGTTCAGATAAAATAAAGGGACCACCAATCATCTGGTCTCCTGAAGAGTTGTAGTGCTTCAAGTTCTCAGGACTGCAAGAGCAGACCCAACTATTACTCTTAAACACCAGCAGTGGAGATGCCATCACAGCAGCTGGGAGGTTGTGCCAATAAGTGATTCCTGCTGTTGATACAGAGCTTATTTCTAGATTGAACGTGGCCAGCTTCATCTGCCGGGTCTTGGATTGTGTCTGTTTTTTGTCTGTCCAAGGACAAAGCTGAGGAACTCTCTGTCTCGTCATTTCTTCTCCTTGTGCATAATTACTGCCTTAACTGACTTGCCCTTGGCCTGGCTCTTTGCCAGGCTGAATGGATCAAGCAATACTTTCAGATTTGAAATTTTCTCTCTAAACCTATCCCTTACCTTTCCCCAGCCTTCATTTTTTCTTATCAGTCATTTTCTTCTCTATAAACTCCATCCCCTGTTCCAAGCTCTTAATTCATGGGTAAAGAGGATGCTCTTCTTCCCCTGTTCCTGGCTGTACTGAAACTTGTGCTAACTCCCCCAGGCATAAAATGGATGAAGTTTCCAGAGCCATCAGTATGAACATTTTTACAATGATCAGAGCTGCACAAGGGTATTTATGTAAAGAAAAGCAAGCAGATATGGCTACCTTTGGGGGTTGCTGACAGATATAAGCACGATCAGGTTGTTCATTTGAACCAGTCGTTGTCTTCCTAATACACCTCCTGCCCTTTCCTTAAATATGGAGATGGGGAGAGAACATTTTTGGGAAGCAGTGTCATTTCATCTGCATCAATGACATCACACCTTTGCAAAGCTCTGACCTTATGAAAGCTCTCACTGGTTCCATAGAAACAGCAATCCCTTTTTCCAGCGTTTCCTTCCTCACTCCATTCTATCAAGGTAAGGATCCTGAAGTCTGCTTGAGCTGAGGAGAAAATGGATTTTTTGGGTGAACCTTAGGGGAAGAATCGCCCCAGGGTCTTGTGTAGGCTCGGTGTATGTCACAGAGCCAGCTGTGCTGGAAAAGGTGGTTTGGGATCTGGTCTGGAGCAATGGGAAAATGAATAAGTGTCAGGTTCATATTTATTGCTTTTCCTGAGTGATTTGTACTTCTGAAGTAGGTTGCACAAGGCATTCTCCTCAAACTCGGCATCAAGAGGAACATTCTGAAACAATTTACCCATCCTTGCTTTCAAAATTCTCAGGTCTATCAGTTTATTGTCATGCTGGAAAGCACCAGGACATTCCTCTTGCTGCAGAACCCATTGTTCCCATTAAAGAGTGTAATTCGTAATTTCTTTTGACATAGATGGATATAAATCAAATTCATTCCTTTCACTGGAGCAATTAGTGTGCACAGGGTGTGGGGAAATTGCTAAGTTGTTGAATACTGCAAATTAAAGCTTTCAGGAGCAACAACAGATCCTTGTCTATAATGAAAAGAGCAAAGACGCGTCATTGTGTTCAGTCACCTCGTTAGAGGATGCAGGTTACTTTTATCATCTGGTCTCGAATGAGGGTGACAGGGTAAGAATACTGGATCAAGTAGCTTCTACTAAATGAAACCAAAATGAATTTTTTCTTTTGATATGCTTATAAATTTCTCTCTTTTTTAAAATGAAAGTCAGCATTTCACCATTTTTCTAGAATTTTCACGGCAAACTGAAAAAAAGCCCTTGAACTTGTGTTATTTTTTTAATATATATACATTATGGATGCTTGATGAAGGCCTTGGAGCTTTTGTTTCTTCATCCCAGCACTGAAAAAAGTAGTAAAATGAGAGCAAAAATAATAAGCTTTTTTTTTTTTTTTCTTTTAGCAGGGAAAACCAGGAGCATTTTAACATTTTTTCCCTCTGAGCAGCTTCACTAATTGTTCATTAAGGTGCTGTTAAAAGCCTCAGGAGGAAGAAACTCTCCATGCTGAAATGGCACTGGAGCCACTGACTGCCTGGAAGGTCCCACTCAAATAGCCTGGCCCTGGTGCCGCAGCCTCCCCAGTCCCAGCTGGACACCTGGACTTCTTTATCCCCCAGCTACCAGGTCCTGGTCCTGTGATAAAGTCACACTTGCGTAGAGGTGAGGAGCCCATGTGCAAACCCACGCAGAGCTCATTTTTTTCCACAGCTCCTAGGGAAAGTAGGTGAAGAGGGTCGTCCCGGGGGAAAGGCAGAGAAGCTGGCAGGCTGCATGGGGTGGACTCGTCTCCTCTGTGTATCTTCTTTCTCTAGAGAGCACCAAAGTCGTGGCTGTGCCTGCTTCTCATGGCTTGGGTTGAGGCCACCACTCTTCTTGCAGGCTCTCCCTGGTCCAGAGTGAACTGTCTCAGTTCATGGAGTGAAGTTAAGCTAAGAGAGGACCCAAACAAATCTCACAAGAGGCACTGTAAGTCTTTTCCCCCTTTGAGACCTTTAGGGCAAAGATCCATTTGGGCATGCAACTCTAAATAATTAGATAAACTAAATAAAAGCCAGTTTTGTCCCTTTGTTTATTGGGCAAAATGGCCTGATCTCTCTGCCGTTAGGGTCTTGCACTAAAGCTTTACAAGTGCTGGACCTGGTTTGCAGAGACACCGTTGAGCAAGTCCTCACTGCTGCGATGATGCTATGGGTTACCATGAGGAAGCAAGAAGGTCAGACTCACACAAATGCACCCGTGTGCAGATTTCCCCTTTCTACAAAGACTACAAACTGGTTTTCCCTGCTGGAGCTTGCTCTTCTCTGCTGTGTTCAGAAAGGGTAAAAGGGGTGTCCAGGCTGCAGCAAGACAGGGAGGGAGGCCAACGTCCCATGCACAGGCCTCGAGGGCTTTAACTTCCAGACCACAGTGCTCAGCTCCTTCTCAAAAAGGACAAAGCTGTTCAGCAAAACTGTGGAGCTGGGAGGCTTGCGGGCTGAACTGAGTCCAAAAGACATATTAACAGGCATGAGAGGCCTGTGATGAAATAGCTAAGGTATTAATGCAGCCAGAAGCTGGTAATGAATGCAAGAAATGCCCACTTTTACCCAAGAGGTCCCAAAGGTCTCTTGTCCGGAACATTGTGATCCTGAAAGGAAGCTTTAAAAGAAATTAAACTGCAGGGGTAGTGCTCCAGGAGCAAAGTCTGGTCTCAAATGCTCTGACCTTTGGTCAATAGACCCTATTTGGGAGTTTTGCGCTGCTTAAAAAGCCTGGATATTATCCTTTGAGAGTTAACACCCATGGGCCACTCAAAGCACAGCCAGATGTGTGCACCCCATTGTCCCTATGGATAACACAAGCTGGAGTAAGACTGTAGTAAGGCTGGAGTGTTGGTACTGAAACCTAATTCCCGTATTTTAGATGAGGCCGTGTTGACTCATCCAATGGCATGGGAATCTTGAGTGCTCAAGTATTACCTGACTACTTGTCACTTGTTACAAGAAAACAATATGCTAAATGCTTTTCAAATGCCATCATCAATGCAGGTTCAAATGCCATCATCGTGATTTGGCCTTTGTCTCCTCTCCTCAATGGCCTGCACCATTGATTATTTCTTCAGTGAAGGCAGAGCCTTGAGCTAGTCCATCACTGCTGAGCCGAACCGGGCTAGAAGGAGAAGAGCTTGGAGGGAGCTGCAGAGAGAAGAAGGTAAAAGAGAATGCTGGAGGTTGTAGAGCAGCTGGGTGGGAGGACCGAGCATCCCTGGTGCTGGTTGTGATATAATCCCAGGAGACTAAAAAAACTAATCGGATTTGGTGATTCTTCCTCTAAAGTTATTTCCCAAATGGATTTTTTCTTTTCATCTTCTCTTCCTGATGTGGTAGTATTTGGGGACAAGGGATGGAGGTCTCTGCATCATGGACTCAGGAGTGGGGGCTCTCTGGTCAGTGCTCCACACTACCATGGGGCTGTGCTCAACTGGCTTCTAACCCAAAGTGCTGAAATAGAGGAAGGACCAAACCTGAGTTTATCTCAGATGGTTGGAAAGACAGCAAAATCCATAGTCATATTGACTGTCTTCTCTACAGAACCCATTATCTGACCTGTTGAAGACACAGACATGTCTGTGTCTTCTTTAGCCTGATCATCTCTGAGAAGTTGTTCTTCATTTTTTGTATTTTTTTGACTGTACTGGGCCCCTCGGCACGAAAACACCCCTGTGCTGTTGTTTTTTAGTGCACCTGATGTGATAATCCTTAAAGCCATTCTTTGCTTCGCTCATATGCCAGCCCTGATTTTAGTCCAAAACAAGCTTCCTTGAAATAAAATAATCATTTTCAAGCCTTCCTGTAGAAGCCAAAAGTATTTTAAGTTGGCCTGGATGGGCCCAAACACAAGGTGGGGAGAGGGTCGCTAAGATGGGGGTATTCTAATGATGAAAAGAAAAATGTGTAAGGAAGGATTAAATCTAGTGTTTTATGTGTATTTATTGAGCCAATTTATAAGGTGACTTTTGCAAAATACCTTGAGTACTGCAGAAAAACCACAAAGCAAAATATTTCAAAAATCTGAACGTGAAGCCAGGGCGTCCCAGTGTACAGCCAGGCAGCGGAGGAGAACCTGGCACCAAGAGAAACTCTCCCGGTGCCAAGCCCAGTGCTGGCAGAAGGAGATCCATGTCTGTACAGCAAGATGAGTGCGAAGGTAGGGATCTGTTCCCTTTGGACCAGCAAACGCTAGCAAAAAGGATATGCTCCATAGGCAGCCAAAATGGGATCTGTTTTTTCTAGCCTCAAAGTGTGAAAGGGAAGAGGTGGCCGTGGCCAAACCAAGTCCTTACATGAAGGATGGGAAGGTCCTTTGGCCATTGGATCTACTCCATAGAGAGGCCTTCTTCTCGGGTGAGAACTGGGGTGACTCTGGAGCTGACCCAGCACACATCAGCTGTGGGAAAGGGGTGGCCGGTCCCGAGGGCAGGACTGCGCTGAGAAGGGAACCTTTGCACCCATGGCCCTGCCTGCGCTGCTGCCTCTGGACCTCTTTCAGAGAGAGGTCAATTAGCAGCCCATTACAGCAATTTCACCTGGCCGGGACAAGGAGAGCGCAGATGTTTGTGGCAAGGGCTCTGTTATGGGATTTTCTCGCTCACAGTCTAAGGTCAACACGAGTGTTGACTCTGGCGCACGGCGGTGCTGACAGCGTGTTCCTCTTGGATGTGCCGAGCTTCCCCTCCCGGCGCGGGGCGGCTGCAGGGCTCTGCTCGGGGCTGCCGTCTCCTCCCGAGAGAGCTGCGTGTCGGGAAGCCTTGGGAATGCTCGGGACACCCGTGGGATGCGAAGCACTATTAAGGCAGTGGTTACAAATTTAGAGTGCTTTGCCAACACGGGTATCTGGGGTAAACCCCTTGGATTAGTGATTGCTTTTTAACAGGCACGTGAGAAATATTCTGCTGAGGATTGAGACCTCAGTACAAACATGCAGGATCTTTCTTATCCATCTTTCTCAACATTTTAAAGTTCACAAGTGGGATAAAGAACTGAAAATGCATAGGGAAGAAAAAAATGACTGTGCAGAGCACTTTGAACAAGACGAGGTTCATTTCTTTTGCATCTGTAGCATCTTTAAGTTCCTGATGCAGCATTTCTCTCACAAATAGTTTACCATAAGAGAAGGAACATCATGCCCAGGAGGACAGTGATAAATCTGCTCGATATAAAGACATTTCTTCAGGAGAGAAAACATTCAAGATGAGGATTTGCTACAGGAAATACTGCTCACCAGAAGGCTGGGTTAAATGTATTTGAAGAGATTATTTTTTCTTAGAAATCCAATTTGCAATGTACCTGCTGTGGTTCGGGTCAGAGGAGATGAATGGGGTCAAGAAAACATTCTAAATGGGGATGGGCTTCATCACTTCCTTCCCTATGGTCAACCACTCCCCTCTCTTTAAATGAGAACAAAATATTTCAAACACAAAAACTAGGTTGTTAAACCACAGTTTTGGGCAGTTAGGCCCCAGATAGGACTTCAGTCTATTTTTTAACTCTTGGTTTTTTTGTCAACTGACTGAAGCTCAAGTTATTAAGGTTGGTGAGAACGTTGGTGAGAATAGTAAGGCTTCCTTGGGAAAAGGGGATCTGGCAGCCCGCCTTGAGGATGGTCAAGGGCTTTTAGGTGGCTTCCCAGTGCAAAGGAACTCACAGTGTAGAGTCAGGGATGGTCTGCCCATCTACCTGTCCCAACCTTGGAAGCAGAGTGACAAAGAAAGCCACGAAACACAGTCCTTCATGTCCCAAACCTGAACTATGGGCCAACACGTGCCCAGCGAACTCAGTGTCAAAAAGCCAGCACTGCCTGACCTCTCTGTTGCATGTTTTTCGGGTGTTATTTAGAGGGTGGCCTTGCCTTGAGAGGTTTACAAGCTAACAGCAGAGCTGATTTACAGTGTGACCTTTCAGAGGTATGTGCGTGCACAAAACAGAGGGATATTTGTGCTGAAGATGTTAGAATAGGGGGTAATACTTGGTACTGCCATATGGAGTTGCTGGAGCAGCTGGTTTGCATGCAGGAAGATTTGACCTTGAACTTTCTCCTGCAGTTTAAGCTAATACCCTCTATCCCTTGAGCCTGAAAAATGTTCCTCCTGCTTGTTTTAAAAATACATTTGTTTTGTCTAATGTCGCTGGCCAGGGCAATGCTACAGACTTTTGCCTGCAGAGCTATGCGGGTCAGGGGTGGGGAGTGATGTGATTCGTGAGTGACTTTAGCTGGGCTGACCGAAGTCCCCAATGGAGAATGGAGTTACACCAGCAGAGCTGTACTTTTCTTGGGACAGTTTTCTTGCAGTTCCAGGGAAAGGTGACTTTACTATCCCAGTGTGCATTCAGCCCTGCTAGACTGTCTAGGCATGAGGGGGTCCCCCTGTATTCCCTGAGCCAAAAGCAGTGATTACAGACAGCCTGTCTGGTCCTGACCCGATCATCTCAGCACCTTTGCCCAGGTGCACGCTGTGGTTCTCCATGAGGATCAAACCCGTGCATGCACAGGATCTTTTTCACTTCTGCCATCAGGGTTCACAGAGGAGAAGCACAGACCACGGTGCCAGGTGCTGCGAGTGAGTCACGGAGCGCAACCCCAGCGTCCGTCTAGACACGGGGGAAGTCCAGCTGCCTGCACAGCCTCTGCTCATCAGATCCCCAGATAAAGGCATTGCCCCAGTGGGTAATTTGGGTAATCTGGGAGGGCTCCAGCAGAGGATTTGCCAGGCTGATCTCCCAAAGCTCTTCCCAGCTCAGAACACTGTGATGAACCGGTTTACTAAGCACTTCATGATGTCTGCTCTGCCTTTGCCCTTCTTTGAGGGTTTGTTGTGTTTATTGGCAAAATGGAAATACGTAAGCGATGATTTCCTTTCTACCCCACGTAAGAGATTACTGTTGCACTAGAATAGGAGCGTGCACTTGCTTTTAAGGGAGAAAAGGGGGCAATTGTGGTAATGCTGCAAGCAGCAGTGGCGTTGGGTATAGCAGGTCGCACGATCAAGTCCCGTTTGCCACAGCAGGATGGGTTTTCCAGTGAACTTCCAGCAGCAGAGGATCTGCACGATGTTTTGAGAAGCAGAAGGGTCCTACCTGTCTGAGCACCATGTGCATAGCACTGACCTTGCCGTCACGCTGCTCCTGGTGCTTACCACCGCCACTGGGAATAGCTTGACTGGGAACAGCCTTCTAGAGTCATAATTTCAATCTGATGGGAGCTCCTGTGCAGGCTGCTCTTACACGGAATGGGAATTCCTGCCCCTTCCGTGCTGCTTGGTGCTGGGAATGGGTGGGCCTTGCCCTGGTCTGTCCCCTGAAATTTAGAGATGCAGAAGCTGCTTCCTAGGACACTAGGAGTTGCCTTAGGAGCAGCTGAGAGGTTAGAGGAGCTTGAAACCTGCCAGGTAACTTCCCATCTCCTCTCCATGAGGTTGGATGGTCCCGCTCAGGTGGAGGAAGAGCAGGAGGTCCCTCCTGACAGGCATCTCCTTGCTTTCCTAGGCATGTACTTAAGGCATCCTCATGGTCTGTGTTCTTTCTGGGGTGTCTGGTGACCTCCGTTTGCCTCCTCCAGAACAGGCATGTCCCCAGAGCACTGTGTAGCACAGGATGGACACCCTGGCAAGGCCAAACACTAGGCGAAGGGCAAGTCTTGCCAAGAGCTGCCTCCTCTCCCTCTCCACAGCGCTGTGCCAAGCCACTGTGATGTGCCCTTCGCTCAGCAATGTGGCCGTGTGCTGCAAGAGTGGGAATTTTTTTCTTTTTTTCTTTTCTTTTTCTTTTTGAAACTCTCTATCATTTTCTGCAAACATTGTTGTTTCCAGCTCTTCCATACTAACACATGCAGATTTTCCTCCAGGACCTATTAATTCATATCTGCATCAGATTCCCAACATCCTCCCCTTGCAGTTACTGGTACGTGCAGCCCTGTGGGAACGTGGCACCAGAGTGTAAAAGAGCCAGCTCAAACCCAGGTGCTCCGGGTATTTCGCTGGGCTCGCCAAGCTCCTGGCATCCGGCAGAGGGCAAGCGAGCTAAGAGAGGAATCCTGTCCCTGCAATCCCTCTTGCATTGCTCACACCAGCCCCAGAGCAAAAAAATGAGCAAATTGCCCAGGAAAGACCCTTTGGGATTATTTTGTGCTCTCATCAGATGAGATCACCTTAATCAATCTTCTATTTCCCCCTTCCACCTGGCTGCATTTTGCAATTCTTCCTGCCCAATAACACCATCATCTGTTCCAACAAAAAGTATTTTATGGGAGGCTTTCATTCCCTCTGTCTTCTGCTTTTTCAGAAGACATCTCCTCTTTTATTGTTTCACTTAAATGGAGCACCAGCTCTTGGATCTTGAAAACCAATTCCTTGGAAAAGCTGCTGTTTCCCAAGCCTGTCTGTAATAAGCAAGGAGTAGATTTGCCCAAGGTGTGCATAAACTTTGCTGAAATTGTGCCTGCTGCTGATCTAAAGCTATAGTGCATGTGCACGTTACTCTTTACTGTTCTGGCTGGTCGATACACAGCCTCACACATGGAAGGACAGGTGACTTTTCACAGCCTAGTTCTTTCTTTATGGGGATGTACATCATCCACCCACCTCAGCCTGCAAGAAAGGAAACTTGTCTCAACTAGTGTTTAGCTAATTTAGGCTCTCACCTGGCTGCAGGAATACACTGGATTTAAGCAATGTGGGAGGAAAAAAAAAAAAAAAAGGTATTTCTGTCTCTTTTTGAGGGGGTAGGGGTGCTCTGTATCTGTGCCCAGGACNTGAGCAAAAAAAAAAAAAAAAAAAAAGCAGGTATTTCTGTCTCTTTTTGAGGGGGCAGGGGTGCTCTGTATCTGTGCCCAGGACAAATTAATGTGTGCGCATCATCAAAGTGATTCAGCTCTCGAAAGCCACTGTGGAAAAACAGCACAAGTTGTTACACAGTTTGTTTCCTTTAAGGAGTTGGAATTGGGCTGTGCTTGCTGTAGGCTGGAAGAGTCAAAAATGCTGGCGGAAATCATTCACTCTGTTGCCACCAAATGCCTGTAGGGCTTCAGTTTCTGGTCCTCTTGGGCTCTTTTGAAAAATTCCGGTGTCTGGAATGAAGGTAAGGAGGTTTTACTAGGGCTCACAGCTGTTCTGGAAGGTAAAATAGCCAGTGACTAATTTATTTCCTAGAATAAGGGCTGTGTTTGCTCCCATAGCACTGGCCGTGCCCGCAGGGAGAGCCGGACCGCAGGAGAGGTGGGTGCTGCAGGGGGATGGAGTCATCAAGAACCCAGAGAACCGATCAGCAGGTTGTGGCTGGGTGACTAAGCCAAGAGCCGGGGCCTTGCAAAGAGTTTCGGGAGGCAAATTTGGACCTTCCATTTTTGTGCTGGTAGGGGAAGGAAGAGAACTTGCATTTGCAGGCAGCTCGTTAGAAAACAACTCTTTTTAGTGGAAAGTGTTTCATTTGGAGTCTATGAATGACAATAAACAGGAAGTCTAGCAATGACATTTTTATAGAGTTGCACTGCAGCGTGAGGCTGCACCTAACATTCAAATATAGTTAATTTTAGTGGGAGTGGCCTTCTTTTTAATGTCCCCTCGCTTTCAAAGCAACGTGATAGAACTTGGCTTATGTAGCCCTAATGTCTGGGCAAAACTGCATTCTGGATCATTCCTGTTACCTCCCTAAAAACCCTTTGCTCTTTTATTGGGCTATGTTGTTGCTCCTCCTTTTGACACTTAACCTGTAGTGTCTTTGTAAAGGTCCAAGCTGTCTTCTGCAGCAGAGGTGACTTCATTTTAGGGTTGAAGTAGCTTTGTATATTGAGACAATAAAACTTCTTTCAGGAATAAATAGAGAGCTTAAACCTGAAATCACGCTTCATGAGTGAGGCACCAGAATCTTTAATAAGAGCATAATAACTAATTAATAACTAGCACCTCATAGCAGGTGATGAGGAGGAACTGAGAGCTGGGTTTGCTGAGCCTGGAGAAGGCAGGAGCTTGTTGTTGTGTTTGACTCTAAAGGGAAGGTTTTGAGAAGATGAAGCTGGTCTCCTCTGAGACCATTGCAAAAAGACAAGAAGCAACAGGCACAAGTTGCTGCAAGGAAAATTCTGACCAGATAAAAGGGAAAAAAAGCTGACAGTGAGAATGAGTAAGCCCAGAGAGGCTGCTGGATCTGCAGCCTTTGAGGTGTTCACCCCCGGCCTACACAAAGCCCCAGCTCCCTTCTCCAGCTCCAGAAGGGACCTCTGGAGTCTCCAGGCCAGCGTCCTGCTGTCAGGCTTGGCAGGAGTCCCAAGGATGCTGGTGGCAGGGTCACCAGGGCCCCTCTCATGGCATGGTGGGCGCACGCAGGCTGGGACAGGGGGACGAGTCCTCGTTGCTTTGGCAGGGGGCCGTGTTGGCAGGAAACGGACGAGCTTGTGAGCCCGATTCCTGGTACGTGACAGGAATCAGAAGGATCCAAAGGTGCTAAGGGATTCGTAGCCAGAAGTTCCTCGGAGAGGTCTTGCCCATGGGCTGCGTGTGTTTGCAAGGCCAGAGCATCCGGACACACGAACAAGAGACGGAGCCTGGCTGCACGGAAGCACCCGCTGGGAAAACCCTCCGGCCGGGCTGCTGTACCCATACAGGGGAGATTACTGCATTACCTTCGGGTGAGATCATCCACATCACCTCCTCCCGCTCCTGCTGCGACAGGCAGGGTGCTTTAAGGCATATGATTAAATACTCTGAGCCGAGGCCTTGCGGTTTTGTGCTGTGCTCTTAGGTAAGCGCTGTTATCAGCTGGCTGTAATGCTCACCTGAGGATGTTCGACTTCAGCTAGGAACAGTTTTAGGCAGATTTCCTTAATCTTTCTCTTGTGCTGCTGCTGAGGAGTGCAAGAGTGTCTGCAGACAGGAAAGCAGAGCTGGTGTCCCCTCAAAGTGTCCTGTAAGGGTATCTGCCCTTGCAGATGGGCAGGAATGGGTCCAGGGGATCAGCGAGGAGAGGGTCTGTCTCTGCAGGATCCTGCGTCCCTCCTGCTCCCACTCGCCGTTCCCCATGCACCGACCTCACCTCCAGACACGGCCGGGACCCGGGGGAGCTGCGGCTGACACAGGACCCGGGGAACGTGGCTGGGAAATTCTTGTCTGCTGAGTCGGCAGGGGTCAAAGGCAGCACAGCCAGCTGCGTTTCCTAGTTCCCATTTCTCTGCAGCAAGGAGACTGTGCGGGTGTGGAGTTTTCCTTGTGATAGGGGTAAGTATTGGTGTCCTGTACCTTCCAATAGCTCTCTTTCCCTTGGAGAAAGCTGGATAGATATCTGAGTGGTCTAACCCTGCCAATATAGGACTGTTCTCTGTATTTTTTTCCAGCGCTTCTTTTATTTGTCCCACGAGACAAATAAAGTCACTTCCCCTCCGAGGCTTCAACACAGGCAGCAGGATCCCAGCAGCTGAAGTCTTTTCTTGATACCTAGTTGCACTGCACTTTCCTTTGCCTTCATCCCGTTCCACCGAAGTACTTTCCACGGGCTCATGTAAGCAATTCCTTTTCTTCCTTGGGCTGCAGCCCCTTTCCACTCCATTCCTGCATGCGATGTTGTTACTCAAAGCAGTATCACAGCACGGTGCCTAGGAAAGAGTTGTTTTCTCTCCTGAGTTGATTCTCCAAAGTTGTTATTGCTTTTCCAACAGCAAATAGGAATCAAGTGGAAATGTTGGCTGGTGCCGCTAGTAAAATTCTTGAGCATTGACTTGTGCTTTGAAATGTTTTCATCCCCCTGCCCAGCTCGAGGGGTACCAGACACTAAGGGAAAGTCAATGTATATGTCATAGGGAGATTTGGGTTCCCAGACTTGTCAAGGGGATCCGGCCTCCTTCCTATTCCCACTGTGTCACGGGGCTGGGAGGCTGTTCCTGCCCTCTCCTAGGATCCCCGTCCTCTAGTATCTGAGCTTGGTGAAACAAAGGATTTCCAACCTAAATTCTATCTGGAAAATTCCTATGGAGACCAAGGAGCAGGTGGGAGACTCAGGAGGCAGCAGATGTGGGTAACGTGGTGGTTCTTGCTCCCAGGCCCATAAGTTTTCAGGAGCATCCCCAACACTGAGAGGAAATCGGTGCAGTATTCAGCTGAGTGGCCTGGAGAGGGGGGTCTCCAAGGTCAGAAGAGCAGGTCCTCAGCTAAGAATACAGGGCTGCTTGCCACCAAGCCCGGTGAGTACTGAACCTTATTCCCTCTGGATTAGCTTTGGGATTTTGTGATATCTAGGAAGGTACTAAAGTCTTTGGATCTTTGCAAAGAAGTCCTCTCCTCCTCATACCCTGTGAATTGCATTGAGTAAACTGTAGAAAAAAAGCTGTCAGTAAGACCGGGACCTTTAGCCACCCAATGTCCACTTAAGATAGAGATGTGATTGAAGTGAAATCCCAAAGGTGCACTGCAAGGTAAGAGCTCTTCCTTTCCTCTCTCAGCTACATCTTCTCCATCCTCACTTGGGTCTTTTTCCAGCAGAAACAAACCCTCATACCTGTTGAAATCAAGGCTATTCTTCACACAGATGTTCTCTTTTTACCATCCCTATAAACTGAGTCAGTGTACCCAGCTGGCCCAGGTCAATATTTAACACCAATTTTCCATCACCTCCTTCTCACCATCTGCTTCGTCTCAAGCTGCTTCTTACACGTGTGACTAAAGATGGCATCGCTGAGATACACGTAGGAATGAGCAAGAGATGGGGCTAGTGAGGAGTCCAAACCCACAAGCTCCTGCTCCGCATGGCAACGCAAAGCCGGACAAGCTCCCACTGCTTGTCCTGCCTCCTGGCACACTGGCTGGAGAAGCTGGTCTCACATCTTGGGGGAGTTTGCTCTCTCCCACATGCATCGAGCAGATGAAGCTTGCTGCAAGGCAACAGCTTACGTCTGGACTATTTTTCTTTCTTTTACAGCTTTGAAATATTGCTGTTTTAGTTGAACTGGCCTCCATAGCCTCCCCCTGCACATGGACTGCCTTGGGGAGCACTGTGGCGAGACTGGTTCACTTGGGTCTTGTTCTTCCTTTCCCTCCCTCTTTCCTTGAGGGAACGCTTGTGATACTGGATTCAGTGGTTGAAGTTGCTGGACGATGGGAGCTCCAGGAGATTTAGTTTTACATCCTCTTTGCTGTAGGGGCTGCTGCACGGTTGGAGGGATGGGGTGGCATGGGCAGGGAGCTGGATGCCGAAGGAACAGATGGGGACAGGGAAGGATCTCTCGAGCACACGAGTAGGAAGTGGGAGCTGGGCTTGCGGCTGAGGTGGGTTTTCCTTCCATGAGCACACAAGGAAGGGATCCACTCGCTCTTCCCAAAATCCCGGAGCATGTCTGGTTTCACACTGTTGCTGAGGGGGAAAACGCGCTCGCTGGCAAGCGTGGGGCATCAGCCGAGCCCGGAGCACGTGCTGCTCCTGCCCGGGCAGCCCGTGCCTCCTTCCCCTCCAGCTGTGCAGGGAAGCCCAGGGCAGCCACAGCAGCAGCCGCTTTCTGTGACTTGGTCCTCATGTCTCAAGAAATTGCATTTCAGGGCTACTCTGCTCCTTCTAGGGGAAAAGCCGGGCTCCCCTTTGCAGAGAATAGGTCTGAGATCCTGGATTGCATTTGGGCTCCTTATTCCCCCATTGCCGACTTGCTCCGAACCTTGGGCACGTCTCTCCGATGTGGTGCAGGCAGCCAAGCAAACGTTCAATGCTCTCCTTGGGCCCAAATATACCCTTGTAGGCTTCTTTCTTGTAACCTTCCTACCCTCATTACCTGTCACTCTCTCTGGTAGCCCTGGGACATGGGAGGGTTTTTTGCAGCACTCCCTGTAAAGTACTTTGTGTCTCTTGAACAGCAGGCCCTTAAAAATAATAAGAGGAGGGCATTTTATTTTATTTTATTTTATTTTATTTTATTTTACTCATAGAGCTAAAAACAAAGGGTAGAAAAAAGCAGGAGGACACATTGTTTTCCTCTCCCCCGACTCCCAGAGCTGTAAAACACTTCTTAATCATTGGGAGCAAGAAGATCTCCGGGCCGGGCCTCCACTTTTTGTTTGCGAGTTTATTTTTCTTAATTCATCCTTGACAAAGGACAGAGCCATAAAAGAATCGACCAGCACGTCTGTGGGAAAAAACGGCCCTGAAAAGGGTCCGAGGAATACTGCAGCATTTACAAACAATTCCAAGGGCTAATGCCTCTGTGAGATGCAGCTTCAGTTATAACTTGTCTTTCTAGGAACAAGCCTACATCTGTTTGGCAATGCCATATTTTGTAGGGTAAAATAAACCCTTGAGAACAAACAGGCCAACTTATACAGAAGGGTAAATGCCTGGGAACAGAGCTCACTTGTTAATCCTAAAACTGTCAGCAAAGACCCACTGGAGAAATTATAGCTGGCCACGGGCACTCAAGCTGTTTTCTCTCTGCCTCCCTGCCTCCCCCCAGCAGCAGAACAGCTGTAAAATCTTCTTTATTGTTCTTTCAGAGCTGAAGAGTTTTACAAAGAGGTCTCCCCGTTCCAGACTGGGTGAATGCACAGCAGCAGCAGCAGGGGCACGGGGAACATCTGATCTATTGTATTTGCACCCATATTATTATTTCGGTCGGAGAGACAAAGCGAATGACAGTGATAAAAGAAGGAGAACGGCCCAAGCACCTACTAAAGAGGCATATGAACAGGAAATCCTGGCTCATTCCCACATCTGAGCTGTATACTGTTTCTTTCCCCCCAGAATCATTATGCTTAATGTCCTCCTGCAATTCAGGCAGCTGAACCGACGCAGCCCCTTCCCTCCCCCTCCTCTCCTGCCTTCCCTCCTCTCACCAGACTTACAGCCCTCTCTATGGAAAAAATGATTTGTGCACAAGCAGCCTAAACAATGGTGCTTATAAGGAATTTGCCCCTGCCAGGAGTTATTAATGGCGCACTAGTAAAAGCCCCCAGCAAAACGGGCCGTTGCGAGCATCAAGCGCGCGTTGAAAAATCGGTTTTAAATCCCCCCTTGGGGAATGACCCATTGGCCACCAAAAAAAATGCAGGATTGGTTCACTTTATAATTAAGTTCAGAGCGTCTCTTCTGCTTACACACACACACACACAAAAACAAAACAAAACAGCCCAGATGTCAGCTCGGTACAAGTCAGAGTGTTAGGGCTGTTTTTAACGTACCAGCAGCGCACAGACCGCTCGGGCATAACATTTGCCACTGGAAGAAAACCTGCTTTGAATGCTTGGAATATTTAACTGACTGCAACAGATAATTAGCCAAACCCTCTTACGCCTCCAAATATAGATTCATTAGTCATATGAAAATATCTCATTGGAACCAAATGTGAGTCATTAGTGAAGTCAATGGCAGATCATAAAAAAGGTACCAAGAGCCTCCTTCTCCCCCCATTCCTGGGAAGTCATGAGTGTGCAGTGAAAATTATTTGCTCTGTTTTCTATTGAACATCTGCTTGCAAATCTGTTTTAAAGGGAGATTTTTGAAGGGACTGCCTATGCGTTGTGCATCCCATTTCCCACCCTGTGATGTATAGCAATAACAAATGCAAAGTCTTTTCTGGGCTTTTCTTTTTGTTTTTGCCTTCTTAAAGAGACTTTGTTGAGTGACTCAGGCTAAAATTTTGGTTCTGCAATGTAAAAGGGGATTCTGTAGTACAAAGTGGAATAAAAATACCTTTGTTGTTTCTAATTTTGAGGGAACGTTGCTTTGGCTTGGAGTATCGGAGTCCCCTCCACTCTGAGCCGATGCTTCAAGCAGATGCAAAAGGGGCCCCCAAATTAATTGGGTTACTCCAGAAATGAAATTGGGAAGGTCAAGAACATTGTCTAGCTTGAGTGAGATGCAAACACAAGCAAATAAACAGTTGCATATATTAAAAAGTAAAGCAGATCAGCAGTTCTTTCATGATTAGGTATCGGCAGGGTGATGAGTAGCCAGAGGAAGGGAGCTTGCTTGGTCAAACTCATGTGAAAAATAAGGCACAGAGTTGTTATTTTGGGGAGGGGGGTAGATAATTAGCGCCTGGCATTACTCCAGGGAGCGGAATGGGAATGCTCGCTTAGTCCCAGGACAAACCACGTGCGTTTTGCAGGGTATGCTGCGTGCCACGGGCCGTCATCCCACCCTCGACTCCCTGATCCCACAAACAAACCCGTTGTTATATAACTCCACGGCCGTGAGTAATCCTGCGCTGAAAGTTGTTGTGCTGCACAAGAGTCATAAACAGCAGCATTTTGCACTGGCTGATTTCTTAATTTGAAAAAAAAAAAAAAAGGAACAAAAACAAACAAGCAAACACACAACCAAGCCAAGCCCTACAGCAGTGTTAACTGAGCGCCACAAGGCCAGCAGTCCCATGGCCGGGGGAGCTCAAACTTTCCCCGTGTCCGACTTGAACCATCTAATCCCACAATGATATTAACAGAGATTTCCAGTTTCATTAGTCCAGTTGCGTTTCGCTGTCTTTGTTAGTTGGATTTTTTTACTAATAGGAAAAAAAAAAAAAATCAGTTGCTTCAACTTAATATCCTCAGTGTCTAAAGGCTCTGCCTAAGCCGTGCTGTTTGGAGGGCGAGAGGGCACGAGGGGTTGGAAACACAGCTCGCACCCAAATCCCGATGCCGGTGGAGCGCTTGCTCTGCTCCGCGGTTGCCCCTCGGCTTTCGGGCACCGTTCAGGGCCGTGTGGGGCACGAGCCTCAGGGTTCGGCCCCACGGGATGCGGCAGCATCTCTGGGACGAGCTGGTTCGGGGCTCATCTACGTAGGGCCTGACTGGGAGAGGGGTGTCCCCACGGCCCCACTCTCCTCATGGGTCAGACCTGCACCAATGCTGCACCCCGACACCCTATGGGGCAGCCCCCAACGCCCTGGTGGGGCAAGTGCAGCAAGTTCAGGGGAAAGCCGATATTCCCCGTGGGCCAGAGCCCCGTGCTGTGGGGCAATCCCCTTTTCGCAGGGGCCGGGTCTGCGGGCCGTGGGGCCCGTCCGCATTCCCGGTGCATCAGGCTCTGCCCTGAGGCAACCCCGTGTCCCCACGGGCCACGGTTGTGGGGCAACCCACGGGGCAGACCCGGACCCCGCGCGGCGGGGCAGGCTCCACCCCGCCGAGGGGCCGAGGGTGCCCCCGGG